>CM073763.1:81223217-81752347 GCA_037127475.1 Arma custos | reverse complement strand
GCATAATAAAGCGTAAAATACTGTACATTTTCGAATAATATGTGCATGGAATTTGCAATTTTCCCCAACCACTCATTGCTACCTAAGATGCGAGTAGCCTTACAGTTATGGGTAAGGTTATTCAATTGATTACTGTTGGTTCATCACTATCGTTTCATACGATAGGGGCTAAGAAAAGTCAAATTTAGTAATAAAACATTTATTTTTCATTTCACATCGTTTTTAAATGATAAAAACCCTCTTTATTTATTTCATTTTTTTATTTTTTCCGTCCGTTGGATTTTTTTTTTCCGCCAAAACAAACAGCGGTGATAGGCTCCCGAAGTGATGCAGTCGCGTAACGACACCTGTGGAAGATGTCACAAAAACCCAGACTTGTGCTGCACCCGCCCGTGTTTTTATCAATAAATGTGTGACACATTGCCGTCATTTTGACGCATGTTCCGTTTATTACCATGTACGTTTTATTATAGTACATGGCATGTACCATGCCGAAAGAGATTGTAAGCTAACGAATATATTTATACCTAAGCTTTTATTGTAAGTAAAAAAAAATAAGATGTACGAAATCATCTATAATATCTCGGTTCTATGTTTTCTTATAGCATATTCAGTCAGCTTATTGTTTATATTTCTATACTAATAATTTCAGTAACGTTTTTATTAATCATAAAGCCCATGAGATGGATGTCTGATGGATGGATGACACTTCCTTCTATAAATTTAATGGCCCGACCTAAACATTTTTTTATACCGTTTGTTCAAAATGTTCATCGAGTGAACAGAAATTTTAGAATTATTTAAATCTCATATGAAATAACTGATAAGAGCCTGCTAAATTCTTTCCCTTTATCCGGTAAGTGATGAAATATATTTTGTACATGTTTACTTTTTCTAAGTTCGAAATACAGAAATATTTGATATAACCAGTTATTTGTTATTATTTAATTGTTAAGGTAATGCTATTGGATTGTATACACAAAGACCGGTTTATGACAATCCTATTGTTCCGAATACTCAGTATTCGGGGCAAGTATCTCGTAATTTAGACAGAGAGGTTAGTGAGATAGTGGAGAGAGAGGGCAGCTGGTAGATTGACAGAATCACCAGCTATTATACAGATATCTCAATTCATAGGCTCTCTATTCAGTCAAGTTTATAATTCAAATTCATGGCTTCTCTAGTCTCAATATTCACTTCATCAACACGCAAAGATAATTATAATTTGTGTACATATTTATCTATATACACGACCACACATAAAAAATAATGACAAGAATGGAACAAATCAAAATAAGAAAGAACACTCTAGGAAAAATATATCATTGCTTAAATGAAATATAACGATAGAGAGAACGCAAGATTTAAGGAATATTTAAAGCAACATATATTTTTTAAATAAAACGAGCAGTTATACAGAAACATAGAGCCAATAACATCATATTCAAAAGGGAAAAAGTTGTTGATCTATGATCGATGACACCCTGACTAAGAAAATGAGAAATTTTATAAAACCGAAGCCAAAAAGATTAGGATGGTACCACGCATGTGATAAGGATCTTATTCCGTTAGTATTCCGGTGTTATTCCGGAGGACAAAATAACTAACAGGAATGAATTTCGATGAATGGTATCGGTACAAGGGTTTTAAGTTAAGAGAGGAACTTGAAAGAAGAAGGATACCTCTGTTGGAAGAACAGAACAACAGTGAGTGAGAAGCTGCCAGGACATCAAAGTTGGTAAAAGAACAAGATCTAAGATACGCAAAAAATGATACTGATTGTTAATTCACAGTCCATACCGGTTCAAATCGATTACATCTATAACAATAGAAAATAAACACACCAGCTGGTAGTTTCACAACTCAAGAATCATCCCATTCCAACACCACATTCCAACAAGAAAAGCAACCATAAGTCAACAACCTTCTTATGATTGAATAGTTGGATTTAGGCTTTGATGAAGGTCTAATGCTTTCTCTTTAGGTTTCTTTTTGTACTGAGAGATTAATATGTGCATTATTTATTTCGTTTAATTTTTATTGTACTCTTTCCGTCCAGATGTTGGTGAAATATCAGCAGGCATTTTTCCCCTGTTTTATTTAGATATTCGAGGCTTTTCCTTTTCATTTTTTCCATTCATATTTTCATAGAATATTTCAGGCTCAAATCGGAAAATTGATATTCCAAAAATTGGTTTTTCACATTTTTCAAAAGTTTAATAATCAATGTTATCCAACACAACCCCTTTCCACCTTATATCTCATGGTTTTAGTCCGGTTCTGGACCTGATACGTCGGTACCTCAAAGAACCTGACATGATTTGACTTTATTATTTGACTAAACAAGTGAAAAATTTGAAAAAAAATAATTTTGGAAATATGGAATTGAGTTTTTGAGCAGTCGCTTTACAAACAGAGACACTTTGATTTAGAAGATAGTTTTTCTATAAAATGTTACTTTTAACGTTTATGAAAAGGATCATAATCTTTACGAAAAATAAAGGTGGGGAACTGTTCTGCAATAGATCCCTCAAGACTGTTTTGATGGTAGAATCTCGCGGTATTCTAATTTGAAATAAGTAAAAATCTAAATAAGTATTTTTTCTTCCTTCAATGAACCCTCGATGGCGCAGTGTAGCTTTAAGAGCTCCATCCTGGTGCCTGCTCTAGTGTCCCCGTTTCCTTAATATAGTTCCTTCTGTTCCTCCAGGCGATGTAAGTTTTAGTGGAGGCCTCTTACAACAACTTCTTACACTTCTACTTAGGTTTTTTCCCTCAATCTCCTTCCTACCTTTTCCATATGAGGCGTTGCTCATGCCCCACCACATCATCAAAACGTTAGCGAACAAACTGAGCTGATCTCAACAAGTCCCTCATCTGATCATGATATTCAGGTTGGTATTTATTCTTATGTGTTATTTTAATCGAATGAATTCTAGTTTTGCACACACATTTTTCTCATATATATTGTAGAATAAAGTGGTTTTCCTACTTGGTAGTGAATATCTAGGATTCCCAAGCAATGGTTAATATTCGAAGGAACGTATTGCGTATTATTATTTTGTTCAATATTAAGAATTCTAAAGTAATATTAATTACATCCATTAAAAGACTTACAGGCTAAAATTACTTGGTTAAGACGGGCATCTTAATCTAGAGTTTCTGGAAGTAATCTGGACAGATAGTCTTAGTCTATCTTCTCAGGTCTTCCTCAGTCTATCATAATGATGATAGAGTTCTTAAGTGAATTTATATTTGCGATTTGACAAGCACGAAACCTTCCAAATTTTGCATCCAATTATTTTCCTTATTTCATATTGATAATAATTGTTGACCTATGATAATTTATGTTGAAGAAATTGGTCCGGGTAGAGGTCACTGAATGAAATTCTCAAGTAATTTCAGATGATATTTATTGTTAGCCAACGTTTCGACCTACGTTGTAGGTCTTCTTCAGGGCTATAAGCAAAATACAGACAATTTAAGAAAGCGGTATGAATATAATAAAACATTTTAAATATAGATAAACTAAAAGAAGGTGAATACAGGCAAAAATTGATAATTATGTGTAATAATGATGATAAAAATTGATAAAGGTGTACAGTAAAGTAATTATGAAGGTTAAAATGTAGAAAATAATAATAAAACATGAAGAAAATAATAATAAAACAGAAAGTGTTGACAGTTAAAAAATTAAGGTATTACAGATAAATAAAAACTGAATATACAATAGGAATGTGAAATGATATGGGTAAATTAGAAAGTGATAAGAATTACGCACTAAAATTATAGGTAATAAATATCATAATAAATATCATCTGAAATTACTTGAGAATTTCATTCAGTGACCTCTACCCGGACCAATTTCTTCAACACATATTTTCCTTATTGTTTTAATTAATTATAATTATATTTTTAAGACCTATCATGATGTAATTAGTAACGTAATTGTATAAATAAACAGAGTGGAGTCAGGAACGAGTAGGAAAATAAGGTAATCAGAAAGCAAAAAGTCGAAGGAGAAACAGGTCCGACCTAAGGTTCGTATGCTTGTATTCTCGAGAGAATGGAAAAACAAGTGACCATACTTCACCAATTGAGTCATCAATTACTTATTAATGAAGAGTTTTGGTAAGTTTCATTGATGCTTTTCTGATTAAGTCGTCATAAGTCGGGTGATCAATTAGCTTAAAGAGCTGGAGGATAAGCCCTACCTCCCTCGGGACCCGAGTACCATGGAACGGGCCAACTTGGTTAATTGGTATTCACATCTTGTTTGGGCTATTGATTGCCCCTGTTTTGTCCAGGATGCCCATCTCGGCTAAATATCTCTGTTCATCCCCGGCCCTCGCAATTAGACATGGAATTAATTGAGGCAGGGCCGCTAGGTACAGGCGCTCTTATTTATAATTTTTATGAAGACTTAAATTATGAAATCTAAGATGTAAAGTATCCAGTCATAGTTAAATTGTTGAACTAAATCCCTGGCATTGTGTAAAGTGGTTTTTCAAAATTCATTCACTACAACAAGATCATCATTTACTTCTTTCTTTATAATATCCACAGAAAAAATACATGTTGAGTTTACAAATGAAAAGCACTAAGTCAATGTTTTGAGATAACACATGATGATAGAATATAGTTGGTTTTACCATTAGAAATATCTCGTCCTAAGTACTCCTATTCTCAAAATCACCCAGTCATTTGACTGCAATTAGCCACTGGTCCTCCAGGTTGGGGGAAACCCAGTACCAGGGGGTATATCCCGGTCACCCTTTCTTCTGAGGAGACATAAATAATCAGGAGACCAGCTGTTCCGAGGATACGGGGCCTCCATCGCTGGGCTAATAACCCGGATGGTAGAAAATAATATTCAAAGAAAACAGAATAGCCTCGCTTGAGGCTCCTCAATGCTAGAAATGGCATAAGAGGAAGCAAAAGAAGAAGAAGAAGAAAAACTATAACTATAAGAAAAAAAAAACTTGTACTACTACAAACCTTGAAGATTATGGGGTTCTGTATGTGGTAAAGGCTGTACTGTTTCTTAGGCTGCGGTTATGTAGGGAGGCTTGTCCTAGATCACGCTCAACCAGGTTTTCCCACTCCCTATTTCGGTTATTCAAATTTATAGAGACACGATGAGCCGCAGTAGGATCCCAGATTCCAAAGGATCCACTCCCGAATGTTAGATTATTATTATTTTATTATTATTTTATTATTATTATTATTATTATTTTATTTTATTATTTACAGATTATATCAAATCTGCCAGCAACGGGATTTGAACACAGGACCTTCGGCAAAGAAAAGACAAATATCTTAAAATACTTAAATTAAAAATTGAAATAAATAACTTAGTGATAAAAGTAATCTTCTATAAAGATATATATTAACTCTCAAACGTATTTAACGACCAGTAATTGCCTCGTCAGTATTCAATACTTGGTTTAACTTTGCACTTACCCCTAAGAGCTATTCGACTGCGAGTATCCTGTAAAATAAGCTGAAATTACAAGATATAAAATTTGATCAAGGAAGCTATGAGCCGGTTCCGGTTTTATAGAGGCACAAACAGGCGCCGGATATTAGGACATTGTAGGGCGTCCCTATCTCCTTCCTTAGTCCTTAGCCGGGGGCGAGGACCGCCCTAACTCTTATTTGTTAGCTTTAAACATATTCCACTGGTTGCCCCGGCATTCATAGTAGTGGTCGCTTATTCTAACTATAGCTACTTTTTTTATATAAATGAGATATTGTATTATAAAACTGACTAAATTTATTTTTGATTTCACATGTTTAGCTCAATTGATAAATAAAATAAAAAGTTATTTATTATAAAAAAAATAAAAACCTGTTTATAACTTATGAAGGGTTTTGGACTCAGTACATGGTAAGGATCGCATGTTGTATTTATTATAATCAGTTACAATATCTAATTGATTTAAGATCTTAAGAAGGAAGGGGAGAAAAAAAAGTCACCTTCTTGCAAAACCGTTGTCCATGGAACAGTACTGTCTCTAACATCTACTGAACGCTAGACTCGTTCACGGATTGTATTGGTACAGGTTTTTTTATTATATATATATAGACGTACCTTCTTTTTTAAACTCCTTTAAATTCGACTTTATTATAACTCTATCTCAGCTTTGTAGTTCCAATATCCCCAAGCTGTAATTTTATAAAATAGTGCCAAATCATTCAACTTCAAATGATACTAAAATACAATTACAAATATTCCCCGACGTTCTAAGTTTAATATGATGATGGTAAAGCGACTTAATTTCTTAAATAATATACAACCCCTGTTTTTTTTTAAACATTTGGGACCAAATGATCTGGGGTTTTTAAGAATATTTGAGAAGAGAAAACCTAGTATAGTCGAGTTTGACACAGTCCAGGTGCATTTATAGGTTTTCTATCAAGAGAGCCCAGAGCGCCGTATCAAAGTTGTTCTGCTAAACCCGCAAAGCCTAACAGTATAGTAGGCTTGTCTGCTGACCGTTTGAAGGGGAAATAGATAAGAACGTTTATTTTTAAAATAATTAATTCGTTCCATTAGAGAATAAAGTGATTCACCGCATTATTCTTATTAGTGATTATTAAATCTAGCAATTAAAAAAAGAAGTAAATAACAAACGAAAATGTCTTTGAACGTGTCTTGAAAATCTAATAAAAGTTCGTAAACGGTCTTACATGGAATAAGGATATTGTTAAGGAATAATATGATGTATCTTCTTCCGTCAATTTCTGAGATCTTTATCATCGATTGGAGGTCAAGTTCTGGTACATTCTTTAAGCGCCTGAGGATACTTTTGAAAACTAATGACGAATGGTTGTTTCTTGTTTTTTCCCAAGAAATATGGTAGCACAGCAGCTTATTTATGATCTCGGTCACAGAGAAAGACAAGATCTACTGTTTATTAAAAAAAAAATATATACTATTTCTTAAAACTAAATCATTTAAAATAAAATATCATATTAGTGCATAAAAGAATAAATTCCGTTGCAAAAATTAAGCAATCGGCTATCGTTACCTATAGGGTATTGAATATATACATGTAATTATGTAATAAAATTTTCTTTAATGTTATGAGGATTTTTTTTTTTTAATATCTCGCTTATATTTTTCTTTGCCAAAAGGTCGACCTTTTATAGGACTCTGAAACAAGGAAAAACTAAGGAAATACTGGATTATTAATTATTTATTCAATAATATAAGCAATAATGTTCTCACAAAGGTATACACACTAGTATAAAATATATAATTTTCCTCAAACGTTTACCTGCGTAAAAACAAAGGCAGACATCGATAGCTTCAGTGCTTTTGCCACTTCATTCCCAAATTACGCACGATTTAAAACTTTTTCTTAATTTTCAAACATAAAAACTAAAAGGTGAGAGAAGATTAAGAATGAGGCGAGTTGAGATATTGGGAAAGCGCGAAGCGAGACGGGCGCTGGTTACAAAGGATCGAACCTTCTCGGATAAAGGATTTAAAAGGTTCCTTCAATTAGTAGGCCCTTTTCTAAAGTATCCTCTTTCAGCCCTTTATTGAATTTCCTTCTCTCTTTTCCTAAATCTGAAATAATTTTATGGACCAATAATTTCTGCCAATGAGTCCTTATACTGAACTGTAATAATTTCTTTGGTAACATTATTGAATAAACACGCTTTTTAATATAAATACAAATCGGATACTGATAACTAAATTGGTAATATTGCTGTTTACCATAAAAACAACAATCATCACGTATTGTTAGTCAAATACAACAACAAATATTCCCATGGACAATTTTTATCGTATTTAAATACTTTTAATTTACTTTAATATATTTATGTTATAGATATAGAATCATAAATTAATATAATAAGATAGATTTTCATGAATATTTCGATGTATATATATAGGTTCATATCCGCCTGTGGCAGATAATTTATTTTATCGTATTGGATCCGGATTTGGAGGCCCTGCCCAATTAATAAAGTACTGTAACAAGTATTCTTTAGGATTTTATCCTATTATATTTTTAATTTTCTTTATTCTAAAATGATATTCTTTACTTTAAACACCGCATACATATATAAGTGTATATGTTTATGCATTTTCGCACTATATCAATGTCAATATCTCCAGCCTTCGATATGGAATATTACAGAAAAATTTCGTATTTAACAGTGTGTTTCTTTCTTATTTTTTTTACAGATGAAAGAGTATGGAATATATGAAAATTTATTAATAAAAATGAATCCTAAAGTGGTTGGGTATTATAGCAACACGGTTATTTCAATTAATTAACACCCAAAATGAATTTTTTTTATGTAAAGGAGATAGTGGGGGGGTGCAGTCAATAAGTACACAGAATAAGTGATGAACTTATATTATGTGCCGACGTTTCGACCTACAGTGTAGGTCATCTTCAGGGCTAACAGAGAAACAAACAGAACAAAAAAATATAAAAAATGTACAGTAACAATAATATGGTGACAAGTAATGTAGAAAAATAAAATAGTGGCAGATATGAAGATAGAAAAAGAGCCAGATTATAATAAAATAAAGATATAGACAGATTTAAAAAAATTAATGATAATGAAAAAATTAAAATAGTGAAAGTAATGAATTAAAAAAGTGACAGATATAATAAAATTAAGATAAAGCCAAATATAACAATAGTGAAAATAATGAATTATAATAGTGACAGATATAATAAAATTAAGATAAAGCCAAATATAACAAAATTATTGCAATAGTGACAGATATAATTATAGAAATAGTGACAGATATAATGAAATTAAGAATTTTTATGTTCTTCCAATTTTTAGACTAACATAATCTGGGCGAAAATAAGGAAATAGTACATAAATATTTTAAGTGTTGTTTTAAATGATATCATATTTTTCTCAATCATTTTCAGAGGGGGTGTTTTCTTTGTTCTTCTATTTCAGCTATGTTTTTTTTCTGAGCTGCGAGCAACTTATTTTTAGTTTCTTTATGACGCACTCACTTGATGGGGAAATTATTTATTTCGTGTTGAGCCATATGGGGCCTATCTCGTTCAGTAACTTTCCACAAGTGCTTTGTAAACTCATCCGACCCCGTATCTCTCTATTTAATTTAAATGTTTTTGGCATTCTAAAAATTTATTAATGAAAAATATTACGTGTTGAATAATATTAGTTGACGTGTTTATTTTTTAAATGGTGTTTTCCATTATTTTAATGGTTTAATCATATTTTAATTTAGAACTATAATAATATTTTAAGTCACTAATTTTATGGTACAGGGCTCTGGTTTGGTATTCTATTTTTTCGTCATTTTTACCGAAATTTTATTAGATATGATATTAAGGTTGAATATCATTAAATTGTGATTCCCATAAAACAAATAATATTTGGAGAACGATGAAAGTATACAGTTTTTAATCAATATCATTATATCTTATTAGAATATATAGTGCATTCGACCGAATTTTAAGTCAGAGAAAAAAAAAATTCATTTAATAAAAAAAAATCCATAGTAATGAGCAGTCGTGGTGTGGATTGAAGATCTTTTCTATTTAAAAAAAGAAGAACTATTGGTTATTATTATGAGTTATCATTATTAGTTATAAAGAATTATTTTATTAATTGTTAACTTGAAAAAAAAAACATATTCTGCCAAGAAATTTAAAATATCAGTAATGATTTTTTTTTTTAATGTTTGCAATAACTTAAAATCTAGGAAATGCTATTGTGTATTAAGTACCTTACCCAATAAATTTTGCTGCACGATTGTATGAGATATAGCAACAATTCATAAGTCAGAATATAAAATAACTTCGGTTCTGTTGTTAATTCTAACCTCGATTTACTGAAGCAATATAGAAGAAACTCAACAATTTGTAGGCAAAAACGAAAATTAAACAAGTGCATTTTCGTCTCTCTTTAAAACTCATTTATTTTCAATTATAATATTATATTATTGTTTTTTTTTAAATAAAACTATAATGTGGTTGAGGCGTCACCACGGAGAGGTGAAATACCCGGGTTCGACTCCCGGTCCTGGCCATATATTTTCTTTTCAAATAAAACATTTTTAAAAAATTATATCATATAACAATTAAATAAATTATAATAATATTAATGACTTAAAGTCAACAAGATTAAAAAATAAAGTAATGTTTAATTAACGTTCTCCCCGTGTATACATCGCAAATTGCGAGAACACGGAGCTATAGGATCGGTGAAAAGAATTGATGGGGTTGGCCGAGAAACGTGCCAGAGTGGCCGAGATGGTTGATGCGTGACCACGGAGAGGTGAAATATCCGGGTTCGAGTCCTGGTCCTGGCGATATTTTTTCTTTTCAAATAAAATATTTAAAATAATTTGTCTCTCTTTATTTTTTTTACACACCTATCAAGTACAAAGAATTGACGATCAGCTGATTTGCTATCATTAAAATGAAATAAAAATGATATGAGAGGCACGAAGAAGAATAGTAAGCAGCCAGCATTAGCTCTCCCGTAGCTTCATTTAACATTATTTATACAACTGATTCCACTTCCACGGTTCTTCTAGCCTCCACCTTGTGTTCTTAGGCATGAGAGTCGTCGCCATTTCTTCTATCCATGGGTTTGGGCATCCGTGTAGTTTTTCTTGAAATCGCTTGTAGTGAGCTTGTAAGTTTTCGTCAACTGTTGTTATTTTTATGTATGTGCTAGCTTTTGCCCGCGGCTTCGCTCGCGAGGAATTTGGTCTGCCACTTAATGTTTTCTAACAGAACATTTTAAATAAATAATTTAATTCTTTTTTAACTATAAGTTATTCGTACCTCAGAAATTTCAGATGTCTAACTTCGAAACTGATGGGTTCCATACAATCCTTGAACCCCTATTATGTTAAGGCGGAAACCCTTGTGGTGGAATTATCCAAATTTCTTTCTTAAATTATACGAAGAATCTATTTGCAAATATCAAGATGCTAAGTTCCTGATTTGCATTTAATTATGTACTATAATTGAGTCTCCACAGAACATAAAAAACTATCGGAGGGGCACGTGCCTATATTACTGTAAAGTTTCATCCAAATCCGTTCAGTAGTTTTTGGGTGAAAGAGAGACAAACATACAAACTTTCACATTTATAATATTAGTAAGGTTAGTAGAATATCAAAACAAATAGTTTCACTCATGTTCTTTCTGTTATTTTAACAACTATGATCATGTGATTTGCCTTTAATTATGTACAATAATGGATTCTCCACAGTACCTAAAACTGTCGGGAGGGGCACGTGCCCCCGTGCACACCCCCCCCTAAATCCGCGCTTGCTATAGCCTATGTGTTATTCTGATGTATAGCCTATATTACTGTAATCGGATTCATCCAAATCCGTTCAGTAGTTTTTGCGTGAAAGAGAGACAAACATGCAAGCTTTCACAAGTATAATATTAGTAAGATATAGAGTTGTTTTTTTTGACATACCATGGTGATTTTTTTTTGTTCTTTTAACGTCACTTTATGCTGCTTTAGCTAATCGGACGATGCTACAGTGGGAGCTCTAAATTTTGCCTATCCAGGTTTAATTAGGCTAAGGATTTTTAACGAGTACCTGACATCATACAGGCTCGGGACCCCCCGTTTAACGTCCCTTCCGAAGAACAACGTAACTAAGGATTTTTTACTAGGCCACCTGCCGGGCTACGAACCCGCGATCTTGGGTTTAGTAGTTTGTTACGCTAACCACTAGACCACAGGTGACCTTACCATAGTGATTTTGTGAGTTCTAAGTACTTTCGATTAAAATGTGTTTAGTCGGTTTTTAATTAATTTAAATAACAGTATAAATTAACTAAAATAAAATAAATCATGTAGACTTGATCCGACATAAACAAAGACAACAGCGAGGAAGAGGGGGTTGCCATTATCATGAAGATAGATATTGGAGTTGTATATATAGTGGAATCTCGTGCCACGTAGCCAATATCCTGAGATAACTTGGTCCATGTAAGCTCGCTAGCTTACACTGGAAGTTGCTGAGCTAATATATACAACCTGTGTTGGCCTATCTGCCGTTCTACCGTTCCGAAGCGGCAACAACTTTGATTCTGAAATCTGAGGCTAACTTTAATAGTCTCGTTAGTAGTGACTGTTATCGTAGAAATACAAATGATTTGAGTAATAATAAAACCCTTAGCTGCCCCAAAGGTTCCGCTCCGAATTCACGAACACTTACTGTTACGCTTACACTTCATACTCAGACTCGGCCTATTCGTTTACCTAAACAACCAACTTAGCGATTAGTACCTCACGATAAATTCGAATATCCTTAAGATTATGATGACACAGAATCCCGAAACTTGGAGATTGCTAAATAACGATTATTACATGAATTGAAATAATAATGAATGGAAAAGCATTTTTTAATTTAAATTTATTACGATTCACTTTTAAGGCATCATAAGTAATAGTTATAATGCATCATAAGTTTTTGAACGCGCATCGATACATTGATTTTTTGAATCGTGGAATCAAAATGGATTTCCTATATGTGAAATATCAATTCAGTTAAGGTAAACGAATGGCGAGGTTTACCTTAACAACTTCATTTGATTAACTATATGATAATAAAAATGTTGTATTCAGCAGCAATAAAATAAATAGCACCATTAAAAATGTTTAATACTCTAATTAATATTAATAATACACATGTATATGAATCAGTAAACAGTCTTATCCTTTATATCATAAAATTTTAAGAAATCACCTTCCCGGTATGCTTGTTAGATATTAAGGATTTATCATCAT
Source organism: Arma custos (assembly GCA_037127475.1). Lineage (NCBI taxonomy): Eukaryota > Metazoa > Arthropoda > Insecta > Hemiptera > Pentatomidae > Arma > Arma custos. The sequence goes on along the minus strand of CM073763.1, from coordinate 81,739,567 downwards.
AGAGAAATATTGAAATAACAATTGGCAAAATATTTATAAAAGAAAGTTCTATTTTTTTGTAACAAAAATATATTTTGCAGTTAGAACCAACTTGGGCTTCTGTCCGTGAATTTGAAATAAACAATTACAATATATTTTATTCCTTAAGGTAAATCGCATTTACATTATTTTTTTTATTAAACAATTTTGTAAAGCTTAGTTGTTTTTTTTATCTAAAAGGTCGTAAAAGGTCGTACCAGTCTCCTTCTCTAATATCTCTCGCTGCCATGCTCTCCTCCACATCCTGCAACCATCTTTTTTTTTGGGTCGTCCTCTTTTCCTACTTTCCACAGGGCAATATTCGAATATTATTTTTAGCCATCGGTCCTCTGGCATTCTTTTTAAGTGGCCATACCATTTCAATCTTCTTGTTTCTATTGCGAAGATGATCCTTCTTTCCTCATCCACCAATCTCCTAATTGTTCTATTAGGGACGCGCCTCAAGAAGTCCATCTCCACGACCAACTACTTCGTTTCTTCCTTTTTCGTAATCGTCCACGTTTCGGACAATTTACATTAATTACAAAGGAAAATGTTGAGGAATATACATAAAATATATCATTATTTGAATTAAAAGCATGAGTTTATTGGAAGATGATTACAAGAATATCATTATAAAGATGTATTAAATAGGCACTTAAGGCATGCAGAAACAATAAATTATACAATATTCAATAAAATATAAATGCAATTCACATAATTAAATTTTAATACAGCATTTATTTTATTAACAGCTCCCGTTAACAACAAAGTTCAATTACTAAATCTTTGGTATTAGAGCTCAACTTATTCAATTTAATAAAATCCTTATTTCAAACATAACTGGCTAACTTTTAAAGAAAGGAACTAGCAATGCTGGAGATATACAATTAAAGCTTCATATCCGTCATAACATCAATAAACAATATAAATAATAATGTAAATTATAATAAACCAAAGAACGAAGATAGTTTCAACAAAGTTATAATCTACATAGCATATGCAACTTAACATTAACTGATTAATTTCTATAAACAGATTTCATAAAAAGAATAACAATCATAGATTTTTTAATATAAACGACTATATATATAAATGTTTTGAATTTTCAATAAATTAATTATAATTTATATAGCATAATTAAACTAATTATAAACAATCACTTATATAAATCAAGTTTATTATCAACATTTATATAAATTAAGCCGTAACTAATAATGCATTGATAGAATGATTCTAGATTCCAGCATTACTATGGAAAAAACATTTTTTTTTAAACATAATATCTGTTACATTGGTACCGGTGAATTATTGAAGTAGCAATTTTTAAAAAATAACCTACAACTCTATAAATATGATAATAATTTAAAATATCAAAAATATGATACTTAATGTAGTTTAATCATAAAATTACTAAATAGTAATTATTATTACTATCAGTAAATTACTAATAGTTTAATCATGAAAAATAATCAATTCAGGACTATATTTAATCATAATACTAAAAAAATACATTCTCATTTTTTCAGTCCATTTCGTCCAAAATTTTATTCACGACTTACATCATGCCAATGTTATCTATTAAGAATTACAAATAATTTTTTTTTTCTATTCTGCCAAACAATTATTAGGAACATGAAACGCCAATTAAATAAAATATTCTTTTTAAAGTTGTTACACTCGTCAACACTAAATTAGAGCTATAGAATTTCCGAAGAAAAACTATTTCTACTCCTACTACAACTATCAAAAAAAAAAAAAACTAACTACCTTAAACATTAATAGGCTAATTATTAAATAAGTATGCTTAAGTGTTTTACTTAAAATTTATGATAAAAATTATATGATAAAACTACTAATAATTCTAAACTTGGACCCATGTAACACACTCGTTTTTCGTTGTTCTTAAATGAAAAAAGAAATAGTTAAAATAAAAAATAAATAGAGCTTAATGGGTGCGAAGTGTTGATATTTGTCAACGGGAGCTGAAATATAATTTAGTGACTTTAGTATTCATCCCCTTCATCTCCTTCGCCTTCGGTCGAGTCAACTGCTACTTCTTCGTAGTCCTTCTCCAGAGCAGCAAGATCTTCCCGGGCCTCCGAGAATTCACCCTCTTCCATACCTTCGCCGACGTACCTAGTCAACAAGAGAATAATTTAATAACTCTTACTTTCATCAAGTTACAGAAAATTATAATTTAATTCTATGAGAACATAATTACTTGTATTGGAATAAAAAGCTTTAAGTTTGTAATTAGATTTAGAAATTGTATTGATAAGGGAAAACAATCTCATCAATGACCGAGGCGTTGCAACCCAGTCAGTTCTCATGCGCAGTTTTTGAAAACTTTGCAGACTCGTGTACCGGAAAAGGGTAGGTTTTGTAAAATAATTCCCTTTCCTTCAAAAGAAATAAGTCAAATGTGACGACTAGGGCGCAGCACATTACAGGAATCTTTCCCTCCCGGGATCTTTCTTGTTTCATTAGTCTGACTAGATTTTGGATGTAGCCAGTTGTAGGTACAATTGATAATAGAGCCAATCAATTATGAAAGCACATTTTTTTTTCTCTATTTTGGGGGTTCTCAACGTCTTTATCAATAAACAGGTTAGATTCAGTATAATTATTATTATTAGATGATGGAAGTATCTCAATTTTTTAATATAGTAGGTATTTTTTTTTGTTTTTTGATATGAGGATTTTTTGGGTTTATTTCTTTTCTAAGTTTTCCATAGGTGCCCCTGACTATACCATGTTTTCCAACTAGCCATTCTCAGTTGTCTAAGAGAAAAGCTGAAGTTCACACACTATTAAATGTGTTTATGAAGTTTAGTCGGAGTTCATTGCTTACACATGTTTCGGAAAAATTACGTTAACGCCTGGGAGGTATGATCATGACTCCTACTAACTGGTCGTTGTGAGCGTCCTCCAGTAGTCCTACGGGCTCCGACCATATTCGAAGGTTGGGGAATTAAGAAATCTTACACTATTCGGTTTGTAAAAAAGAAAAAAAAACTGTAACAAACAACCCATTCATGTCTTGGGTAAAGTGCCAATAAATCTGATTTTTCTCCGTCAGATCCTGTCCAGTTATTTGATTCAGTAAGGAGTGGATGATTAAATTCTTTGAACTTTAGGAGCTTTTGTGGTCATCCATAATGTTTGTTGGTGGTTGTAAGATTTTTAGACCAGGTAATTAAATTTTGAATTTCTTGATTTCTGCTTTTAGTTTGTTAGTTAATTTTGCATAGATAGTTTTATCTGCTGGATATCGAGTTCTATGCCACTTCGATCTTGCTCTGCGTTTTAATTAGATACGAATATGCTGTGGCAAATCAGTCTGTTGATAGTTGTTAATTGTGTGATTTGTGATGTTATCACGTAAACTACTTCTGATTGATGCTGTAAGTTTTTCTATGGCTGTATCAATGTCTTGTTTTGTCTTAAGCGAAATTCTAAAGTCCAGTTTGTCTTCCAAGTCATAACTAACATTGTCCTATTTGACACGTTCTCTAATCAATGTGGGAGGGGAAGTCTTGGGAGCGAAACTTGAGTGCAAGAAAAGGAAGACTGGACTATGATCTGATGAAAGGTCGTCCAAGGATTCAATATTGGCTTGTGCGGGGAAAATCTGGGATGTAACAAATATGTTAAGGATGTCGGGACGCTTTTTGAGGGATGGCATAGCCGGATTTAATCTCGGAACCTAAGGTGTAGCAAATGAGCTCTAATAATCATTTTGTTTTTTAGCTTTGGGACACTACGACAACAATAAACCAATATCTTATTTTGGTTTATTTTCTAAGATATTTATCAACAATCTACTATACTTCTGCCATTATCATATCCAAATCCATATTGCATTTGATCGGGATACATTGAGTAATCCTTTTTTTTAGTTATTATATAAAGATGACCTACCAGTGGACGAAGGCTCTCTTTGCGTACATGAGATCGAACTTGTGGTCAAGCCTTGCCCAGGCTTCTGCTATAGCGGTGGTGTTGGACAGCATGCAGACTGCCCTCTGTACCTTGGCGAGGTCACCGCCTGGGACCACGGTAGGCGGTTGGTAGTTGATACCCACCTGAAACAATTTTGTATTAATCGATATTTTAGAGTAAAATAAAATTCATTTGAAATTCTTGATGGTATCTCTTTATTAATTAAGTGGAGGTGAGTGAATCGTCAATGCCTATTCCTAAACTGAGACTTCAAGAGTTCCAAGGTTATTGGAAACCTCAAACATTCTATCTCAAACATTAAATCTCAAACATTATACCTCAAACATTCTACCATTCCTTTTGAATATTTCCTTTCATTCAACGTGCGATCTGAACTGTACCAGGACTAGGTCGGGATAAAGCTTATTTGTCTGAATTATCGGCAATTTCTGTTTCGATGAATTTCAATAAGGGCATGTTTTGTAGGATTACATATCACCTATAAGTTATGACTAAGGACTATAAGTAATGACGCTATCGCATTTCCAGAGCAGTAAGCTTAATTTCTTAAATCTAAAATGATCCATACATGTAGTCAACAAGCAAACCCATCAACAATGCATTCAACCATTTATATATCAATTGATTTGCCTACAAACTAATACATGCGATACATTACGTTATTATATAATCGTTGACACATGTGTGTAGTTTCCAATTACGGTCCCGAACAGGGGACAAAGCAGAGCCGTAAGGCTGACTAAACAGAAGCTCAAGGGCACGAACCCAACCACAGCAGGTAGCTCTGCAGAACAATCCGGTTAATTAGAAACATGCCTCCAGCACTCCGCTCCAGAAATTAATATGGATGAACGGAAGGCCTCGGACGGTCGGACCTGCAGTTCACGGGCAAGTGAGCAGTTAGGAAGGTTCCAGGCCCTCGGTTGGGCGGTGTACATCGGTTAAATGGCTCATGTAACTCATCAAGGAATCTGCTTCCCAATGGATGTAGTGTTAATTAGAAATCAACGCTAGTAATGTTGGTTTATATTTCGGCTAAGTTAAGAAAAGAATTGCTCATATCAAAGGCATTATAAAAATTTAGGTGATGATTTCCATATTCAGCGAGAATACTACTGGTAATAAGAGGCAACTAAACTGTTCTAAATAAAATCAATAAGAATTATCAAAAACCCCAGACATAAATTATTAATGAGAATGTTATTTAAAAAAAAACAAAGTCTCTAAAATACTAGAAAAAAATTAACCGTCAATTCGGACATCATCGGAACATATACGAAAATAAAATTCACATCAATGAAGATCGGATGGCCTGGAACAAACCTAATTTTACAATTTTCACAACTATTCAATTAATATTACTACTCGTTTCTCTGATTGTAGTATGCTGTAATTTAGTATATTCTGTAGTTGAGATTGTATTATATGTTCAATACGGTGTAAGCAGTAAAACATAAATTTCATATATTTATCCTGTATTACAATTATTCCAACTATTATTATTTTATATTGTAATTACAAAAGATATGTGGAATAAAATATCTCATTATACATGATTTATTTTTATTGATTTATCTTTAATTTGATATGTCCTTACCTTGAATCCAGTAGGGCACCAGTCCACGAACTGAATGGAACGTTTTGTTTTAATTGTGGCAATTGCCGCGTTGACATCTTTTGGTACAACGTCACCTCTGGAAAATAAAATATCATTGATTAAAAATATTTAACTATTCCTTTTATATCAATGCCCATCGCCGTAGTAAAGATAATCCCTACCAAAGCTTCACCTTCTGAATGGCAGAAGCATAACAAGTGGGATATTGATATCTTTCAAAACAAAACAGATGTTGGAATGCCGCATCTTCTGGATGATGAGTTCCTGACTTGAGCCATGGGATTCAGTAAGTTTATGCACGGAGGAGGACAATTACCGATTCACCAGCTCACCCAGCATGGATGTTCCAGAGACTACTCTTCCTGCTTCGACTCAGAGGAGCTACCATCGTGACCTCCTTGCTTCCCGTGAATAAAACTCAGAAATCTGGGTTGGAACGGTGGACACCAGTCAGTTCCGGAACAGTCACTCTAATGATAGCTAGGGATTCTATCGGTAACCACGCAGGACTAATTGGCTGTTGGAGAGTAGGGCAAAGATGTTATAAAGAATCCACAGAGGGATTTGGTACGAGTGTTACTTAATATTCCTGTGAGGTATATTATATATTATAAATATTAATACTATAGGTATATTCTGTGTGACAGGAGATCGTCTAGGGAGTAAACGGTGAAATTAAGGCGAAATGGTAATAATTTTAGTGATTAAGAATCGCAGGCACTATCATTCGTTTCTGAAGAATTTTAAGGGACTAAAAACTATAATTTCGAGACCATTGTTAGGACTGTGGGGTCCCTAAAACGTGTTATTCCATCGAAAACGCGATACTTCTGTTTACTATCGCAATATTCATTATATATATAAAGGGCTGAAGAACAAATTACAAAATATTTCTAAACATTTTCTGCCATGGTTTTCTTTTTTGGATTTGGCTAAGCGACGTATCATACTCAGATCTGCCATATTGAATATTAAAGAACTTCTGACAACAAAAGTTGATGGGTTATCGTATATCCATTTTTCACAGTTATCGACGATCTTTCAACTAATTTTTCCCAAGTTTGCCCTTATCACTGTTGAACATGTGATACAGCCTTTTCCTTCCATATGAGATAAGTTTTAAGCTTCCTCGAAAACTTGGTTCCATGAGCAATTCATAATGAGCGGTTACTCGTAGCCCGGATCCAAACTCTTGTCTAAATTGCCTACTTAATGCCAAGTTAACGTACTTGGGTCGTTAAGGGCTGAAAGATGGCGTTATCGTAGATTAAAACTAGATTACATTCCATTCGATAAAAGAAATGTAGGCTATTCTCTCTCCAGTATTGAAAAATCCTCAGAAATCCAAGCACTTCGTTTTGAAAAATAAATAAAATTAAAATACTTAAAACTAGTATTCATTTTCCTTTCTTTTTTAATTTATCTATCACAGCCGAAGTACTGACTATCAACAGAATCGGACTCAATTGAATACCTACATTGTATGCATCTAAATGTTAAAAATTCTATATGTATAGTACCATTAGTCCACCCACCGCTACTTCGTTTCAACCAAAAATTCGTTGAACCAAAAATTTAATCAAAAGAAAAAAAATCAATTTATGATATTTATGAACAAGATATATGAACATTTTTAAATAATAAAATAATATTTAAAAAATATTGATTTTTTAAAGACAGAGAAGTAAAGAAAAGGTGTCACTCATACTTCGGAAAGTAAAGTCACTCATCCTTCTAGGCAGTAAGAGAAGTACTGGAATGAAGAAAATTGTATATTCCAACGAAAACATAATTTTTTTCACCCCTAAACCTTTATTTTTGTAAGTTAGTTCCTACATGATGGGAGTGTGGTGAAGGTTAAAAAGAGCTGGGTGACCAAAGAGATTTGTGTGAAAGTGATTTGCCACTGCTTCAATCACTTCTTTTATTTTATTTCTTTTCTATATTTATACCGACTACATTTATAAATTTATATTTATTTTTATTATATTATTTTATAGTTCTTATTTATTTATATTTCAGTGGAAAATCCATTGGTAACCTATCCTTAGTTTTTCTGACTGAGTTGCTGTTACTGACTGTTTTTTTTTCTGCTTTATGTTAATCCTGATATTGACCTGGATTTTGTATATGGCTGTTACCTTTCTCTAAGCAATACAGTAATAAATATTTAAGCATTTAGGTTCCATTATTTATAAGAACCTCACATTTAAAAATTTTATTTTTATTATTATTATTTATTTATTGATATTTACAACTGTATTACAATAATACAACAAGTAAATAGTCTAAATGATACATAATGACAAGTAGAGAAACTACCCACTGATAGTCCCACAGATACAAGTGGGATATTGTTAAAGGATACTGAAGGGCAGGAAGTCATTGGTTTACTACGTTGCTGTATAAACTGTATAAAGGATTGGGCCAAGGATACAACTACCTTGAGGAACACCAGCAGATTGGGAAAAGAGGGATGAATAGAAATTGTTACGGTTTACTTGGAAAGTTCTATTTGTGAGATAGGATTGAAGGATGAGAAAGTATGTAGGCGGTAGGAATTTACGGAGTTTGCAGAGAGCAATCCCGGATACTAAACTCAGTCTAAAGCCTGCTTCCCGATGATCCACGTTCTAGTTCTAATGCAGAGGAGACTGCATCCACACACGATGACATTGCTGAAAAGTGGAGTAGGATGCTCGGAATCCAAACTGGTGATCTGGTATTATGTGTTTTGCATCAAGGATGGAGTACAATCGTTTGAGGATTATTTTTTCAAGGATTTGAAGAATGTAAAAGAGATAGGACGGCAAGAAGATTGGTATTCTGGGTTTTTTTAGGTTTGGGTATCATTTTTACAAATAATTTTTTCAATTATTTCCAGAGATCAGGAAAATATGTAGAGCTGTACAGCATTGTATATAAAGGTATGGAATAGAATGGCTTTTCTAGGAAGGTGTTTTAAGATATGAATTGTGATGAAGTCATGCCCAGGAGCTTTGCGGGAAGGTAATCTGTGAATAATGTTAGAAATTTCTGTAGGATGGAATGCTTTGAGTGGAAGGGACATTTGGAGGGGAACATCTAACGCTGCGTTTATATATTCAATGTGAGTTTTTTTAATGATACCAGGATATGGATGAAAGATTTTGGAAAGGTATTGACCAAATGTCTGCGATTTTTCTTCGTCAGATCTCTTAAAAAGATTAAAGTTAAGTTAAATATCGTACCTGTAGAGCATGCAGCACGCCATGTACTTGCCGTGCCTTGGATCGCACTTTACCATCTGGTTGGCCGGCTCGAAGCAGGCGTTGGTAATCTCCGAGACGGTCATCTGTTCATGATAGGCCTTCTCCGCCGAGATGACCGGGGCGTAAGTGGCCAGCGGGAAGTGGATGCGTGGGTAGGGCACCAGGTTGGTCTGCAACAGGTGATTACTCTATCATTTCCAGCTCAGGATATTGCCAGCCCCAGCTTCAAAGGCAGGGGGGCTATTGCATTTACGGGGCTTTAATGGTGGGATAATTCCCATCAGTCGCTGGGAATTAGATTTTATATTTAATTTAAGTAGCTGAAATTAACTACAATAGGCAATTTATAAAAAAAAAAATTGAATTTCTTTAATTTTACTACGTTCGTTGATCTGAAAAATAATATGAAAAATGGAGGCGGACAACATATCGCTCTTTCAAAAAAACAAAAAAACAATGTCTAATATCAAAATACTTTTTCAATGGAAGTATATGAAAGTTCCATGAGAGTTTTAAAAAACTGGGTATTGGTAAAGCAAAGCAATCCTATTGTTATGAATGATATTGATTATTTTATTAGCCATTAGACATTTTTTTAAGCTTGAAACTATTCTAAGTTTAACTTATTATAAAACTTCAAGTTCAAACATGATATAACTCAAAAAAATTATGTTATTAAAAAAAAAGTATAAATGGAATATCACATATGTCGTTCCGGAATTAGAAAGCTTCGACCAATACAATTGCTTAAGTTACCAATGTTAAAGGCTTAAATCAATAATGCTATTTTTTTAATTATGTCGTTAGTATTTAAAAGGAGCGATATATTATAAATAAAAATATAAATTTTTAGAGCGAAAATTTTAGATGAAAATTAAATGAATATAAAACATTCAAGCAGTATGTATAAACTTTTTACTAGCGGTGAACTTAAAAAAAAATATAGTATACGAGTATTTTAGATTTTAAACATGCGTCTGAAGAGAAGTAAATTCTGAAATTGGGATTCAGGACCCGTTAAATATATATAATGTATTCATTCATCATACGTTTCTTCTGGTTTCCTCCTTGTCATCAAATTCTTTGCCAATGTTTCGCTAGGTATAATGCTTGCTTCCTAAGGGAATTCCTGTTCTGAGACTGATTAGTCTCAGAACTTGGGTATTACTGATGATTAGAAAAATTAGAGTAAAAATTTAAATCAACGTAATTCTGAAACATTAAACATTTTAAATAATCCTTATAAATTTTCCTAGTCTTTGTATGCATATTTAAGTGGGGTTTTCTGCTAAAAAGCTGGTTATTTATCCTCGCATTTGTTTTTATAATCTCCCGAGTTGTTCGAGTATTACCTGCTTTGCGTGAGTTGTCTGTGGAACGCCTTGGAGCAAGATTGCTATCTCAATTTGATGAGTCTATGTTGGCTGTAGATATGAGACGTGCTGCATTTTGTCATTGTGTAATCTATTAATGCCTAAACGTTGACCGGTTATTTTTTCAGTATTTTAGAGACAAGGCTTTGCTGTTTTGGATTTTTTCCTATTTCATTCCACTTTATAAATAATTGCTCCTTTTTGAGTTTTCACTCATTTTTATTAATTGAATATTCCCATAAAGGCTAATTTTGACCAAAGCCGACAATCAAATTTAGTAATAAAATGATTCTAGGTACTTAACGCATGCAAAAGTGCTTAATTTAGGAAGGAGTAATGCTTCCTTTTGGATGAACACTTCTGATACAATATTACAATAAATTTAGAAGTGCGAAAATTAAATGTATTTTAAGGGGAGGGTCACAATAATTTAGCTCTCCGAATCTTATTATGCCATCTTCTTTGGATTCGCTAAGGTTTAGTGCAAAAGTTATTTTCATAACGATTTTCTTTTCCCTTCATTACAAAGGCCAATCCGAGACTCGTAATCGTTAGTTCCATTCTTCAATTTTTAATTTCAGGACCATTCTTATTAAATAAGAAATGAAACGAGACTAGCAAGCAGGATATTGTTGAAGTAATGGACGTAGAAGAGTCCCCCCACTTTAATTGGATTTCGAATAGGATCCCAAAAGCCGTACTTAATCATCCCTCATCCACTGTTTAAACAGTCAGCTCGGGAGGGATCAGTTAAAGTGTTTTCACAAATAAATGGGACATCTAAATAACTGACTCATCTCCCATTAATCATAGCCTTCGTAAATATTTATCAAAGGGGGTTTTCGAGTTTCGGAATTCCAAAACGAGAGTGAAGTTTGACAGCCGAACGGTTAGAAAATTCCGGGTTAAAACATGCGATGCCTTACAAGTTACTAAGGTCCATTTAGCAATAATACGCATATGTTATCGGTAAACAGCAATCAGTTACATGAACCAGAATTCTCTGGTCAATGAGCATACCAGGAGGTAGTCAGAGTAATACTACATCGCTCTGAAAACCAAGGTTTTGGCCAGAAGTTGCGATCCAAGAGCTACAACTCTTCCAAGAAGCTGGTTTTGGCGGTGGCTTACAACGAAATGAAGGCTTTTAGAATAATAATATATTACACTCACTGAATCGATATGGATATCGATCCCATCTTATCGATCGAAGAAGACTAAAGTGGCGTCAATAATTCACTCGTTTCAGCAAATCAACTTTACTAAAATCCTTATCCTTATAAAATCATACATTTATTTATGAGCGGAATACATTTTTTTTATTATTTTATTTATTTATTAGTATCACCATCATAATGTACCTGAGGTCGAGGTAAAGAAAAGAATATCTTCGGCTGACAGGTGCTACTTTACTTTGTTCTAGGAATTCTCTCGCAAAACATTAATTCACTACAACAGAAAACTGGAAGGGGCTGGTGGTGGAGGCTAAGACTCGTCTCCGAGTTTGTCTGTCCATTTACAAGTAACACTACTTTATGCTGCGATGGCTAATCGTACGACGCTACAGGGGAACTCTAAATTTTGCCTATCCAGGTTTAATTAGGATAGAGGGATTTCTAACGAGTACTTGACACCATCGAGTTGGAGCGCTATAGAGTAGTATTACCATTTTGGGAGTTACACGCTTTTTATCAGACCAAGCAAAGCATTCATGACTTGTTCTTCCTGAATTCCATTCGTTCGCTAAAGGCCCTCTTCCTATCTTCTGTCCACTTTGGTCTTTGGGCTGTGGGTACTGTTTTTTCTGACATTACTTCCCTAGTGTCTAAAGGCCGTTCGGTCCGTGATATGTTCTGAGTCTGCTAGGGCTTTTTCCAAATCAATTTTAACTTCTGTCATCAACTGTGTAGTAGCCTTGGGCCGTTGTGTGCATTCGAGAGTACTGTTTATGGGTCTGGTCTGTGGGATTCCTCTGATATGTCCGTAAAATTTCATGTCCCTTGATTCTGATGTATGCTATAAGATTGGATTATTTCTATGTGGTTTCTCTAGAGTGAAGCCCCTATCCTTCGTTATATAGTTTGGTCCAATAATTTTCCTAGTTATGTTTTTTTTTTTTCTAGGAGCATCTTTTTCGTCTCAGATTATAAAGAGCCAAGAAATAAATCAGTTGAAAGAAGTTCAAAAGCTGGTACACAATGAGTTCCTTATTATTTTAAATATGATAATAATGCTTTTTAAAATCTGTTTTTATAAAGTTCACTATCTATTTATAATCTATAAATAAACATTTTAATAATGGGTGGAAAATACACGTTACTCAAAGAAGAAACGGATTATGGTAACTTAAAGTTCTTATCACAAAGTGTTAACCTTTTATTAAGAAAAACAAAGAAAAGTAAAGAACATTGTTTCCAAATTAAGCTTTTATTGTCAATTTTTTGAGAATAGTATGTATGCGTAATACTATGAAGTATAGTATGTGAAAGTTGAGCGTTGAATTTTATTTTTTTATTTTTATTATTTCATAATAATATAAACAATTAATTTGTTGTACATATTTTATAATAATGATTCCATCAAATAAATTTTCAATGTTTTTTATGTTACATAATTACTTTCTCATTCTTTTGCTCCTTTTCGTCTCTGGCTCCCCCTCACACTCTCTCTCTCATCCTACGGTTTTAGATGTCAAGGGTGGCGCTGTTTTTAGCGAAGCGTGAAGAATCCAGTTATAGCTCTCGCTGAACCATCTTAGCGCGGTTTGTATTTTTTAGACAGTTTATTTGAGATTTTCTCCCTCTTGGCTACATTTATGTGAATTTATTATCGCTAATGCATGAATTAGCTTTGGTTTATATTATTATATCACTTATACAATATTTGAGAGATAGTAAGATATATATATATATATATATATATATATATATATATATATACATTAATTCACTGGACTAAATACTTTAAATACAATAAAGTAAGAAAAAAAACATTACCCAGTAATACTTCATTTTTTATTAATTCTTCATATGTTTCGACATTTAGTCATTATCAATTGTTAAAATTTATGGTTTTATGCATCAACCTATAATGTATATAACTATGTAAAGTTATAAGTCAATTTTTCTATAAAGACAACAATAAAAATTAAATCAATTAAAATAATATATATTTAAAAAACATTAGTTTGTCCCAACAATCAGTTAAATAAAGCATAGATATTACAATGCAACTTGAAAAACCCTAATGCAAAGCCTTATGTTTCAAAATTCTCCAGTAAAACACAGACTTACCGTATAGTATGTGAAAGTTGAGCGTTGAATTTTATTTTTTTATTTTTATTATTTCATAATAATATAAACAATTAATTTGTTGTACATATTTTATAATAATAATTCCATCAAATAAATTTTCAATGTTTTTTATGTTACATAATTACTTTCTCATTCTTTTGTTTCGCCTATTCACGTGGTATCAAGACACGAAAAAAAAAAAAAAGTTTATATAAATCACATCTCGAAGAAGGTGCACTACACCCCACCATCAAGACGTTCAACATACAACTCTACAATACAGGAGCGTCTTGGTGGTGGGGTGCTGTCTCAGGTTTGGAGCCCGTTTGGGCTGTTTATTGCGGGATGTAGTGCACCTTCTTCGAGATGTGATTTATACTACTTTTTTTTTATGTCTTGATAATGCCTGAATAGGCGAAACGTCGACCTGTAAGTCTATGTTTTATTGGAGAATTTTGAAACAAAAGGCTTTGCATTGGGGGTTTTCAAATTGCATTATAATATCTATGCTTTATTTAACTAATTGTTGGGACAAACTAATGTTTTTTAAATTTACATTATTTTAATTGATTTAATTGTTATTGTTGTCTTTATAGAAAAATTGACTTATAACTTTACATAGTTATATACATTATAGGTTGATGCATAAAACCATAAATTTTAACAATTGATAATGACTAAATGTTAAAATATATTAATTAACAAGAATAATTCATTAAATTTAAATTGTATTTTTTATTATCATTATTAGATATTTTATAAAATTATATGAAATTAATGAAGAGATAGAAAATTTGGGTAGGTTACTAGGTCAGGTTATTATTACTCTTAATTAATTAAAATTGTTATTGTAGTTGAATCATTTTTGCATTATTGTTTTTAAGTTTTAAAAACTTATTAACTCCTGCCTCTTTTTTGTCATTCACTGTATTAATGACTATGACTTTTGACCATTATGACTGGATAATGTTTTTTTCTTACTTTATTATATTTAGAAATGCTTACTTAAAAGAGTTTAAATATGATAAGTTATTATTTCTTAGTTAAAAGTAAAATTAATGTTGCCTCGTCTTGAAGATAATATTGATTATTATTATTATAATTATATGAAAGAAATTTAGTACTCATTTCAAAAACCTATTCCTCTTTTTCTACATTTTTGCATTGTTCGTTAACAAAACACTTAATGCAGTTTTATAAGAACTTTAAGTTACAATATTCCGTTTATTTCCGCATTACATGGCTTATTGCTTCTTTGAGGTGTTTATTCTCCACTGTTTATATAGAGTGTATACTTATAATATTTTTGCCTTATAGACGACTCTTTACGTCAATTATCAGTTCTAAAGCAATCGCTTTACACTATCATATTAATATTATGGCTATTAATAGATGATAATTTCAAACCCTCCTTAAAAACCTATTCCCTTTTTTATCTTGTTTTCTTGTTTCTTCTTTTTCGAGAACGATAAAAAAAAAATCAATTAGCCCAAGCCTCCAATCATAAAAGTTCAAAAGCAATACTACTTTACTACAAACATTTCCGTAGGGAAAGGACTCACAAAAGGCTCACAAAGGGCTCACAAACCGATACCACAATTTACGTAAATACAGGGATATGATAGTCGGGAAAAATCGTTACCCGCTTATGACAAGAAGTTATACCTGTAAGTGAAGGGAGTTCATGTACCATTAGAAACTTGTCTAATACATTTGAAATGGTTATTTTTTAGTTGAGGCGCAAAACTCAAGAGGGTCTTAAGAGATTATTATTGTGAATATTCGCAATGTACAATTATCGCATGTATCTTCAGCGTCTATTTATTCTCTATACAAACTAAGGTCGTATGAAGCTCTAGATCTTTTATCTTATTCCTTAATTTGATCCACTATATAGATCTGATCAAGTCCATTGTCATTGTCAAATCCTCGATTAATTTATTCATTAGCTAGACTGGACCTCAATGAAGCCGCTTCGAGATTAGTGAAATAAAAAGAGGAAAGGAGAATGTCTAAAGTTGTGGAAGAGATACGAGCACGCAGCAGAATATCATTAGGCCGCAAGCCAAAGTCGTTCTTGACTTCTTCTGTCACAGATTCATTTTGTCTCTAATCTTCTAGTTGCACAATATATTTCTCCTTCAATTAAGAAAATGAGAACGAACATTTACCTAAAATAGTACATTTGGATGAAATTTTTCAGAAAAACAACAAACAAGCGTCATTTGAAATGTATTTTAAAAACTCAGTTCAATTTTAAAAGGCCTGAGACTATGTTGAACTGTTCGAATTTGGCACAATTTTAATTTTATTCCAGCCGAAGTCAGTACATACCAAGTAATGGAGATACTTTTCTATCAAAATAGTGCACTAATCGAAATCAAAATGACCTCTTTTTCATGTATGAGAGGAAAATAGTTGACTGGATGATACAATGGAGAATGGAGATAGTTGGGGGGGGAGGTGCAGTAAAAAAAAAAACACCAAATAAGTACAAGACTTATATTTAATGTGTACCAACGTTTCGACTTACCACGTAGGCCATATTCAGGGCAAATGGGAGAGGCGGCTGGCATTTTTTTGACTGCACCCCCCAACTATCTCCATTCTCCATCGACCTCTTTTTCAGTTTTCTATATTTTTTGTATGGTTCCTTTCTGGTAAATAACTTCCATTTAAGACAAATGCTTATTAAAGCACAATATAATAATGCTGTTTAATCAATCAAAGAGAGGAAATCGAGACAACGCTAGGTACTGATGATGGTTATACTGAGGTTTAAAGTTCAGAGATAAATATGGTAAAGAATTTCAATTATCTTGGTACCAAAATCAATTAAAGTAACTAAATATTTTCAAGATGCCGCAAAGACTGAGATCTCCATGAAGAATGTTCAATCCA
Source organism: Arma custos (assembly GCA_037127475.1). Classification (NCBI taxonomy): domain Eukaryota; kingdom Metazoa; phylum Arthropoda; class Insecta; order Hemiptera; family Pentatomidae; genus Arma; species Arma custos. The sequence continues at coordinate 81,723,147 of CM073763.1, read as the reverse complement.
GGAACGTTTCATTAACAAAATAAAGGTATCGAAGAAAACAAAGCTAACTTTATCCAGGACAACGTTCTTGCCCATTCTTTCCTCCCCTTATCCCAATACACAAGGTGCACATTTGGGTGGTGGCGTTGCGAAGCCTGGAAAAGGTTGAAGGGAAAGCGTTGGGTTGTTGAGAAATAATCTGGAACAAACTATTAGCGTCAATCCTCCAAGTAAAACGGATAGACCCCATTCTACAATAAAAAGAAATAACAAGGCCGCCTTTTAGGAAGAATACTAAAAGAAGGGCCAGGATGACACATGAGACACAAATGGAGAGAAGAAGACAATTAGAAAGACCACGGATGACCTGCGTTCAGGAACCGAAGGCTGGGCACGAACAGGAGAGGGCCGGTACAGAAGAGGCGCACTTGGTCCAAGCTTTTATAATGCATCCTCACACTTTGCAGCGTATTATGATCACAAATTAAATCAAGAAATTAATTTAATTGAACATTTGGTGCTGAATTAAAGTCTGGACATTTTCCGTAACACCATTTCAGATGGACCAATGATGGTCACTTAGCTTCTTTATTTTTAAATATTTTATTTTGAAGAAAAAGAGCGATTTAAATTCTTAAAATTTTAAATTTTAAGAAAGAGAGAAGAGAAAGAGATTTAAAAATAATCACCGTCAGAAGAACAATTAATAAAAATAGTTTCTTTATTGTTTACTCATTTAAAGTCACTTTATGCTGATATGGCAATCGGATGATGCTACAGTGGGATTCCTAAAATTACCCTGTCCAGATGTAATTAGGGTATGGACCATTAACTAATAGCAGAAAGCGCGCAGGCCCGAGATCCCTATTTTAGGTCCCCGCCGAAGGATGGCATTTCTAAGGATATTTTACTCCCATTTAAAAATTCTAAGGCTAACAAACGGACTGTGTGCTGGCAATTTTAGGCTATAAGTCGTTCAAACTTATGCAACAAATGAAAAATAATTGTGGATTTATTGTAATATTTTGTACTGATTATTTGTAATAATTATTAGTATATATGAGAATCTAATAAATAAATATATTACTAATGCGGTGATGATTCGTTAACTGTTAATATAATTACTAGTATAAAATAATTAATGATTATGTTGTTGGGTATGATTAGTATTATTATAATTTTAAAGTTCAAAACAATTTATATTTTTTAATAAATATTATTGATATATGTAATTTATAATTTATAAGTATATTTTATATATATATACCTGAATAAAACTTGTATGAAGTAGTGATATAATGTTTACCCTTGAAACATAACTAACCCTGCTGAATATTCATATTATGCGAGAACAAGGAGACGAGAAAAAAAGATGGCCTCCGAGGTAGGTCATATGTGAAACGTGAAATTTAGTAGGGCCATGAAGATAGCCCCGGTTAATGTTGAACATATTTAACCGATAAAATAGGGCAGATATCAGTCAGCACTTCTCGCTCGTCCCTCCATCCCTTCTGTCCTTCCGTCCCTTAGCTCGGCGGATAAAAATCCCTGTCCTTGTATATCCTCCTTCTCGCAATAGTATTTTATCTTTAAAAAAAACCTTCCTTACGAACTGATAAACTTTTAAATATTATTAACGGGCCTGTGGGAGACATATTAAAGTTGGGGTCTTAAAATAAACTGCAGGGAAACTGAATACATCACCATTCATGATCAGGAAGACCTTGTTATTCGAGAAATTGTAATAAAAATTTTAAATATTTTGGTTCTGTAATGGAAAGCAATGGAGCGTTCGAAAAGGAAATAATACAATGAATAACGAAAAGAGCAAACAATAAATACTACTCGCAAAGCTTATATTAGTTAAGGTATTCTTAGCACGCCCCTTTGGAAGCAATCATATGACGATACATGCTACGAAGCTCATACAAAAGTCCATAATTGAAAGCAAATTGCTAAATGGAGCAGATGCAACAAGGATAAGGGCTGCTCAAGGAAAAAGCTACTTGCTACTGAAATAGATTATATTTCATTTTCATATATATCAGGGGAGCATCCAGGGTATCCTCCATAGAGGAAAGAAGAACTAATGCCGAAATTAAAGAGAGAATGCAAACTTAACAAAACGTCCTCTAAAATATAAAGAAAAAAAATGGCAAATGCATGGTCATCTCAGATGAATGAAGGAAGAAACATTGCCGAATTTCATTTTCTAAACTGAAGGGAGGAAAGGGCGAGGAATACCAGGAAAAGGAGGGATAGAAGAGATTGAGGAAAGCAGGAATGGTCATTGTCTGATGGAGAATTACGTAAAAGATAGAAAAAATGAACAAACGAATTAAGGTAATTTCTGGTTGAAGAAAACCTCAATCCGAGTGGAAAACAGGGGAAAAAAGTCAGAAACAGTATGCTACAACTAATATAAAATATGAGGTGTGTAAATTAAGTAGTGAGACCGACTTTTTATAATTTGTTTTATTAAAATAAAATAAAATTAACATCTTCCACGGCCTTCATTATCTTCAATGCTTAAATCTTCCTCTCGAAATGTCTAGAACCACCGTTGAACAGTACACTCTCTTGTACTGCCTTTGCCACAGACTAGCCGTTAGGGTACCGTTCAGGCCGCTTGATTAAAATTATATGGCGAAATTATGCAGAAAAAAGTGATAAACAAACGTATTACTTCGAAAGAGGATGATTAAGTTTTTACGTTTATAAAAGTTGAAGTTACAACAAAAATTTTACCATTTTAGGGGTATTTTACAGAAAACACAAAATCCTACATTATTTTCCAAACAACCCAAACCTTTTTTTTCGAACTCGAGAGTCAAAAGAAAAATCTTTTCACCGGGGGAACAAGTATACATTAATTATATTTATACAACTCGCTTCTTAATTTTGAAATATGAAACCTAATTAAATAACATATTTTGGAGAAATTTAGTGAGAAAGAAGCAAGGTATATAGAATCCACCTTGGCGGCATGAACCTGATAAACAACGATGTGAGTCTTTTCTCTTGCATCCAAGAAACTTATCTATATGGAAATATAAATAAAATTGCTTAAACAAACGATGCGATATTGCGCGAAGGGTTTTCCATAGAAATATATCGCCTGGGCACCAAAAAAATAATCTTTAAGTTCTTCTTTTTTTACAAACGCTAAATTTGATATCTTTGATGATTTGCATTTACTTTTATATCTGTATCATACTCTATTCATTCCCCATGTTTTTTCCATGCAGTAATTAACTAGCGACCCACCCCAGCATTGCTCGGGTAATAAGGCATATTATGCCTACATAATTTCTGTATGTAATGTATTCATTTTTTTATCACGTACGCCTTAGTGGCAACACTCGAATATCAGTGGTTAATCTTCTTTGGGAGTCTTGATTTTCCTTCTTACCATCTCTGCTAATGTACTTTATTATACAGAAATTATAAAAATAAAAACAAAACCAAATATTTCTTAATATACGAATTTATTATCTTGCACGTTAGATAATTGTACGGGATCAGGCAGCGTCTTCGGTGAAACCGATCGATATTCCAATCCATTTACACAAAACCTCGACGAATTACATACCTAAACCTTCCTGGTGAATCACTCTATCTATTGGTGAAACCCCATGAAAATTCGTGCAGTAGTAATTGAGTTTATAGCCAACAAACGCGGCAGAGGACTTTGTTTTATATGTGTAGATGTATAGATATAATCGAATTAGATTAAAGCGAACGGGACAATCGCCGTTGTTTTGTGAAATCATTAGCAAATGATAATAAATTTTTCAATTTTAATGATAATAAGGCATATCCCTTCAAATAGGCCAATAATCAGAATTTCATTTCCACTTAAAGAAAATGAATTAACCGCAATTAGAAAACAATAGAGAAACAAAACTGGATAATGTATTTTATATGCTTTCGAAATGTCAAGAAAAGAAAAAGAGTCATTTTTAACGTCCATTCAATAACATTTGATTTTCTCAATACCGCATTGAACGACGAATAAGCATGAAACGAATAAGCAATATTTGTTTCAATTGGAAGAAAAACTATCCATTTGAGAGACAAAATAAAAATATCGATTTGTAATGTAACATGTGTTTTAAAAATACTTTAATTGCTTTCTAAAAACCTAACCCAAACAGTGTCACTTGTGAATCGTTGTTTTATCAGGAAGGTAGGTAGTATAGGCAATAAGACATGCATCATGTTAAACCCGATCCCGACAGTAGAGATGACACAGATGTCGAAGTTGATGAGCCTGGCGAAGAAGTAATCGATGTAGAAAATTACTCGGCAGGAAGCGAAGATAGTGAGTACTCCGAAGATACAGACGATGAGGAAGTAAGAGAAGATTTTGTAAGAAATCATAAAAGAAGACGTAGTGATTCGTCCGAAAGAGAGGAGGGGGAATTATCGACGAGCTCTGACGAATCGTACAGGCCAGCGAAAATCAAGCGTCGTCGTAAAACGTGCAAAAGGGAAAAGAAAAACACGAGTAGCGAGTACGAAACCTGTAAGAGTAGGTGCACATCGGAGGAAGAAGAATCTACAGAGAGCATGGTCAGCAGGAGTTCTTCCTCGGAGGTTATGACCCAGCCGGAGATCATTGATGGTGGTATCATCAGTGACGACGATGATAAGGAAGTCGTGTCCATCGATGATGAAACAGACGAGACTCCTCAGACTCTTCTTCTCGATTACCGGAGGTCTGCCGACGACAAGCCCTTTAGGGTTAGTCTGTGGTCAGTAAGCAACTTCAATAAATATCAGAGTGCTAGAAGAAGATCAAACCTGATCGTCTTGAGGCACGCAAGCTAACAACGATGAAAAATGGCACATCATATTCCCAGATCAATGACTATTAAACATTTGGCGTAATTATCAGTGTAATTGATGCATTTTATAAAAATATAAAGATTCCTATAATAAATATATTTCATAATGACAAAATCTTAGAAGATCACACCTAGATTCGTGCATTGTGTATCTAAATCGCATAAATATTTCAGCTCAATCAACTGTTCCAAGAATTTCAATTTTAGACTAAAAAAAATCTAATACTTTGTATCTAATTATAAAAATATATCAAGGTTTGAGATTTTGTCTTGATTAAATTTAAATTTGAAATGAAAAGAACTTTTTTGAATGAAATGAACAACAACAATTTATGAAATAAGCAAAGGTTGTTGCAAATTGAATATGTGGAAAGCAATCCTTGTATCAATTCGCATAACCTTCTTGGAAACATATGTTAAAGATATTAATATAAATTTATTCATAGGAATAAATTTTGCCTTTATTCTCGTGCCTTTCTTGCTGAATATTGTGAATGTTGTTTGATGTAAAGTTAGTGAAAATGAATTATTTAATTTCACTTACTTTATAAATATATATATGGAGGATATTTGTAAAACGTTATATGAAAGTACAATATTTTTATATCAAATATTTTTAAAAACTTTACCTGGAACTCTGTAAGGTCCACATTCAGCGCACCGTCGAATCTTAATGATGCCGTGATGGAGGAAACGATCTGACCGATCAGCCTATTGAGGTTGGTGTAGGTTGGCCTCTCGATGTCTAGGTTCCTCCTGCAGATGTCGTATATTGCTTCGTTGTCGACCATGAAGGCACAATCAGAGTGTTCCAGGGTGGTGTGTGTAGTCAGGATGGAGTTGTATGGTTCTACCACGGCTGTCGAGACCTGAGGATGGTAATCATCACAGTGCAGTAGGATGGATAAATACTTAAGAAGTGTGCCTGGCTAGTTGCTCCCATCCAGCGCACTTCCAAACAAGAATGATCAAAATTTATATTAAAGTAGGAAATAATTGACTGGATTGTTCTAAGAATGGTATGAAATGGTCAGGAAGTGCAGTCAATGATTACACAAAATAAGAATGACTTGTATAAAATAAGTTCTAACTAATTTTACACAATCATTGACTGCACCCCTTCATCATTTCGTACCATCAAAAACCATTCAGACTTTAATTAGACTTGATAAAACCACTTGGATGTTTTGAAAACATATAACGGTTATATATTTTGAAATCTCATTCCACTATGACTTATGTTACGCTAACTATTCTGACTGAACCTGGATCTTGTTAGAGTGGTGTGGTGATAACATTATAATGATTTGGTAAGCATTATTAAATGAAACTCTTTAAAACCAGTTATTAATATAGTATTAGTCGATATAAAGAAAAAAACAGAAATCAAATTAAAATATTCGACGATCTTACATATCTGTATAATCAGAGTGACTAAAATAAAATTGTAAACGCATCTTTAAGTTTTCTAAAAATTCTAAACTAACTCATCAATTCTTCCAAAGCAATTTAAATTAACGATACTTATGCAAATTCAAGTACCGTCAGAACTTACAATTTTAATTTTAAATTTTATTTTAGAAAACCAGTAAAGGTATTGGTCCTATTTCTTGTTTGTTTTTCCTTTTTAAAAATAGTAAAAGCATTTTAACTATAATGCTCAAATATTTTACACAAATATAAATAATATAGTTTATTTCCCATCATATAGCAAAGATATAGTATTCGTTATAAAACAAAGATTATTTATACTAACATATATTTTTACATTTAATTATATAAATTGTGCTGTAGTCCATAATATTTATCTAATTTAATAATATTTACGGGGAATACAGATTTTAAATTAACTTACAATCATTTTTAGTAATTTTTTTTTTAGTTTAGTAGACCTTTAAGTAAATCATTAGATGTTAAATAGCATTCCTAACATAAGTATTTTTTCCATGATTTACCTTATGCAGCCTTGTATTTACCAAAGCTTTTTGATTGTAATAATAAGTTAAAATTCATATTTTTATTTTACTTAAATGGTGTAGGAAATTCGACAAGATAGGAATAACTTTGAAAACGATTTTTCCGATTTATCAAAAGATTATTGTCTTAAGCTCAACTTTCTATATATTAATATTCTATTATTGAAAACTTTTCAATAAATATTATTTCTAAATGAGTCAAGACTTTACAATCATCATTATTTTGTGACAAACATTATTTAGTTAATTTAGTAATTAGAAATAACGTTGTCTGATAGGAACGAGACATAACAAAAGCCAACTTCATTTCAAGTACAAGTTGTTAACAACGGTAATGGTACAATAAACCTGGAGATGTTTAATGTCAGACAAACACATTGTTATTGCCGACATAAAACTACTTCAAGTAATTTTCAGAACTTCTTGTTCCGTTTGCGATAAAGTTAAGTTTTAAGTCAGCAATCCTATCTTCCTTCAGAACGTTTAAATTATATTAAATTTTGTTACTATGCCTGAGTTATAATAATAAATACAAGTTGGTTTCATGACATGTGTAATGCACAGACTAACAGTGATTTATCTGATATTTCAATTATTATCTATCACAGGATACGGTTACTCAAGATGATTTTTGTCATACGGGATTTAGGACTTGAAAACATATAAATAACTAATTTTTATAAAAAACTAACACAGAAAAGGTGACCAGAACCTTAGCCAAAAAGTCCATATTATAAAAATAATCAAGATCTTCACATATTTGTCAATGCACAGAGGTAAATATAAAGTGCGAAAATTGGAAAATATCTTTCTAGTAGATAATATTTTAATTATTATATTGCCGCATTTTAACGATTATATGAAAGGTGTGTGAACTAAAAGTTATAAGCTTCATAACGTATACACCACATCAAGCCTGTCAGGCGGGCTTAAACCGATAATCTATTATGTAATCATATTCCGTCTAATCTATCGCACAGGAAATTACTGTTTCATTATTGCAGAATAACAAAACAGAGACTGAAACTAATCATTTCAAAATTATAATTGATCACTTTTCATTTTATTATTATAATTTTTAATGATCAATAACTTGTTATAGCCCATAACAATTTAAAACAATAATAAAATTATCGTTTTATGCTATTTTTTTCAGACTACTAGTTAAAACCGGTTGTTATTTTTAAATGAAAATACCTAATAATAAAACCGATTTAAAGTAAATTTCGAAAAAGGAGAAAAAACATGTTTATACAGAATTACAGATTATTTTTGTCCAATATCACTAATTTTCTCGAAATTGGAATGTTTTTACATTATGAGTACATTTCGATTCATTTATTAATTAAACAATATAACTTGCACATTTCAAAGCTTTAAAGGGCGTCAGCTAAAATTGAAATTCTTTTCATTTTATCTTCCTAATGTAATTTACATAAAAATATTTACAGAGCACTTCAAATAATACACAATTTTTTTTCAATCAGGTATATCGATGGTTACAAATGTGTGCATGTATAATGAATGTTTTGAATTTCTAGATAATATATAATTCAAATGAATTGAACTTTTTTCAAATGACCAGATAAAAAAAAATAACTGAAAGTTTTATTATGAACCTATCGCTCCGCAGTTATTCGCCCCAACAGATTCGTAACTCACTTTAAATGTATAATCTAAACGTTTTTCCCCCTAAGTTCTAATAGGTACATAGGTTAGAATAATAGCTTAAGTCTGAATTATACAATATTAAATGCCATAGTTACCTGAGGGGCGGGGTAGATGGAGAACTCCAGCTTGCTCTTCTTGCCGTAGTCCACTGAGAGGCGCTCCATCAGGAGTGAAGTGAACCCAGAGCCAGTGCCGCCACCGAAGGAATGGAACACGAGGAAGCCTTGGAGGCCGGTGCATTGGTCGGCCAGCTTCCTCAGCCTGTCCAAGACGATGTCCACGATCTCCTTACCTGAAAAAGAAAATAGTTTAGTTATTATGTACAGTAAATTTATTAAAGACATAAACAATGACTACTATATCTCCGATGGGACAAGAAAGGCAAAGTAGAAGAGAATGAAGGATATTGGAGAAAACGCAAAGAAGCTTCCATACATCACGTAATAATAATTGATTAAACGTACCCCCCAAAGTGAAAGATTCGAAAAATATAACCTTCTGTAAGTTTTAATTTGATTTAAAAGAATTATAAATATTATAAATTGGGGGCGACCTGTGGTCTAGTGGTTAGCATAATAAATTACCCAAGATCGTGGGTTCGTAGCACGGGAGATGGCCCTAGGAATTTTTGTTTACCTAGGAAGTAAAAAAATCCTTGGTTATGCCTTCCCTCGGAAGGGACGTTAAACGGGGGTCCAAAGCCTGTACGATGTCAAGTACTCCCTATCCCATATCCTGACAAAACCTGGATAGGCAAAATTTAAAGTATGCCACTGTAGCATCGTCCGATTAGCCTTAGCAACATAAAGTGACGTTTAATTAACAAACAATATATATATATATATATATATATATATATATATATATATATATATATATATATATATATATATTGCAAATATTCCAAAATCCCACAATACCACCCTGAGAACTTTTAAAAAGATTACAAGAATGATTGATAATTGTGCTATATTATTAGGAATATGAGTAATATGTTGTTTAAATGAGAATTTACATGTAATAAGTTCAAGAACAAAGAGTAATGAAATATAAAAATAATTTCGGGACGTTTATCAATATTCGGAATTTCGATGAAAAGTCAATCCTAGTCAAATACAATAAATGCTTTTTATTTTTTTTGCAAACGAAGAGCTAAATGTTTGGAAACAAGACATACATAACATCGTCAAAATTAGTAAATCCCTAAACATAAATGGTTTTTCATGAATTCACGAAACATTTCTGTGTTTGATTGTAATCCCTTAACACAGAGAAAAACGAAATACAAAACAGTCGAGTTAAAACTGGACTATTTTTGTCAAGCTGGAACTTCGGCTCAGAAATTACTTTCCATAAAAATTTAAAATGCATTCAATATTCAAGGTTTATTTCTAATATGAAAACTTAGATTGGAAAGCGTAATAGTCCTCTTACTTATAAGATAGAAATTCTGGTGATGGAGAAAAACAGAACGAAGTAATATTGTCCTATGACAGCCAAAGCTAAGAAAATGGGAATATTTATTTTTTCTCTATTGTTTTCTAGTGTCTAGGAAAACACAAACTTGGGTAGCTTTGTTACTACAACAAAAATAAATGATACGACAAAAATACACCTAGCGAATCCGATACAACTCATTTTCCACATCGTTCAGTCAAGTGCAATTAATGGGTTCAAGAAGAAATCTAGTATTAAAAATTGGTGTACGTAAAACGGGGTGAATAGAAACAATTTTCAACTTTGGTTTGGAATTTTCCATATTTCTAGTTGTTCTAGATACACAATTTTTTGACCAAACACAGATCTCTGTTAGACCTATTTGTTTACAGTATTTAATTTTTTTAATTTTATTTCATTTTAAAGGAAAACAATTAAAACATGGTGTTTCTTTTCACCCCACAAATGGGGGTGAATAGAAACAGTACTTCGATTTCATATTTTTTTCTATTGAAATGAATCGAAGTGAATGGAAACAGTTAAATATGTTATTTTTAATTTGTAAATGAATAAATACAAATTTATTTCTCAACGTAATGTTTTATTTCAGTACATAACCAAAAGAAGTTACATAACTGTAAGTAAAGAAATCGAATAAGTAGACAATTACCGTATTTAACAAGATTAAATTATGATTAATAAATCGTTAAATCGGACAGGTCATCTTTGAAAAATATCATGACTTTGAATCTAGAGATAAAGCTGCCTGACCACCCTGGTTCTTCATATTGAGACCTCTTTTCAAGTGTCGATATATAATACTATAATGCAAACCATGTTTCTCAGCAGACTTCCGAAGGCTTAGTCTCTTCTGTATGCCAGAAAGCGCATTTTCGATTGTTTTTGGATCATACTTTTTGTAGCCCCCTCCAACCACCGGTTGGTATTTTCTTGGCATTTTACAGGGTCCTACTGTGTGAATTAAGAGTCTAGCATAAATATAAAATACACAATATGTATTTTATATAGTATAAATGTGCTTTAGTATTAAATTTATCTTGTGGGGTGAATAGAAACACATAATTTTTAGTATGGTTCTGAAAATTCTGAAAACCTTGCTTAAAAACATGAATAATTTTTGAAATAATATTGTTAAAGTTAAAGCTTAAAGTAAGCCTTAATCTTTTATATGAATAATTAAACTATCCTTTGTATAGCTATTTACTTTGAAGAACACTACGTATTATGACTTACCTGGAAAAATCAAAGTGGATAAAAAAAAACACAAAAATCGTGTGGTAAAATTAAACAAGGCATACAAACAGGAACCTGTGCTGCTAACCAAACAAACCATTATTTCCCTTTCAGCCTAAAGTATAGCAACTTAAAAAAAATAATAGTTGCCACAATTTACCCATAGTTATGTAGGAAATAAATTATACATAAAAAATGAAATTTTGTTTCTATTCGCCCCACTGTTTCTATTCACCCCGGTTTACGGTATTGTTATCTTATTAATTATAATAAATGAATAAAAAATTTATTTGAAAATATTAAACTAGTGCCATTTGATATTTATCGTATATATGTGCTCTTCTTTCGCTAACCTCTCATAACTTAAAGCGATTTCACCTTCCCAATGGAGCATAGATGGCGACTAACAGTATCACTCCCTGGAAAGTTCACGACTACTTGTGGATGGACTTGACTCAACAGCTACCTGCAGAACCTCATCAATACTATTAATGTTCGCCCGCAGCCCATCTTTCTAACCAACACCTCGCAGTGCGCTCTTCAAGGACACCTTCTTCTTCATATTTAATAATTTCATGAGTCAAGCAATTTTATGATCCCTTCAGGGTCAGAATCGGAATAAAACCATGAGAAATAAGCCGAAATATTGTAGTGTTAGACGAAATTGCCTAAATTATTGATGTTTGTGAAAAAGTTTTTTTGAAAAATTTTGAGCGGAGTTATCTGCTTTCGATCGTCTACACCATATATACTACACTCCTATATGCCCTTATATTTCGTATGCTTAAGTGAAAATTAAATGATTAAGCTGACAAACTTATTTTTTAAATGTTCCCGTTCCGTACAATGTTTATATACTAATCAGATATAAACCTTTAGCTTTCTGGTTTAAGATTTTCTGTACGGATATTAATAATATCAGCAATCAGTATATCAAAGTTGGCTCTTCCAGCACACACATATCTCTCACTTACAAGAGTTCCACCAAAATTTTCAATAATTACGAAATATATATAAATATTTCTAAAAAGTAAATCGGGATAGAGATTTTAGAAGGAAGAGGACGGATCGATAAGGCCCTGGAAGATTTTATATTAAGTGGAGCGATGTCTGTCAAACAAAGTGGTAGTCATAAAGTACACTCAGCTCACGCCCCGGCAAAGCCCGAGATATTTCAATTTACAAAACAAATTATCAGACAAGGAAAAGTTAAATTGGCAAGTAAGTTGGAAAGAAAAGCCAGCCGTCAGGAGGAGTTAGTAAGTTGGAACTGAAATTTAAAAATACCCCGGAGGGGGATTGCCTCCTTTTAAGTTCCATCATCGCCAACTCTTGGGCGCACTCAGGCATATTTATATCTCTCCTCCCGGAATATGTAACAGCGATAGTCCTGTAGGGAGGGCCAAGGGTCATCGAAAAAACAATAGAATCATTTATCTTCCAAATTCCCATGTCCAGTTATGTTAGAGATGGTTTGAGTTACATTAATTTTCAGCTTATTGCGTATTTTAAACAATATATTTAGTGGGCGAAAAAAATCAGTTTTGCTAACACAAATTGTAATTGTATTGTGATAGCAAGAAGGTTACGATTATCTGACAAGAACGAAACAAATATGGACTATTGTGTCATTTTTTAAATATAATTCATTCATTGAAATTTACTATGGATATTTACAACTATAAATGTATTATAACAATACAAGTAAATGGTAGAAATGGTACATATTGGAATGAATAAAGGCAGGTAGAGAAACTACCCAGTGATAATACTCAAATAACAAGATCAGTTTGGAAGGTCACGAGCCCATCTTCTTTTCAGACGCCTCGGAGGATTATCAGGAATTGAAGGGGTGGCTAGGTTTGAAACAAGTGTATTTGAATGGGAATAAAGTTTACCATGAAAAGATCGATATCGGATTTGGCCCAATTCGGCAATAAATGGGACATTCGTCTTTAAGACATAAGGTATTTATGGATTACTTTGGTCGTAACAATGTAAGGAGAATTGAGGATTTTACGAAGGATTTTAGATTGTAAGGATTTTTTCTACAAAGCGTTTTTCTAGTAAATGTTCAAGTAGCCTAAAACGGTGAGATCTTTCATGTCGTTTCAGTCTAGTATGAGGATTCCAAGTAACGCTTGTGCCAAGGTGCAGTCCTAAGTTCCAGACCTGTTGTACAGAAATCAGGGGGGTGTTATTAAACGATACAGGAAGTCATTGGAATACAACGGAGGTGATTTGAAAGGTGATTAAATGGGATTTGAGGGAATTTATTTTAATCTTCCAGTTTTGACGGCATTATTTAAGGGCAGTGATATGGGATTGAATAGTGTGGGATGCTATTACTGGATCGACATACTTGGTAAGGATAGTATAAGGATGGGCTGGAATGTCAGCTGTATAAACACTGTAGAGGATTTAGTCGAGGATACTGCCCTGAGAAACACCCGCAGATTAAGGAAATAGGGATAAGTAGACATTATTATGATTTGCTTTGATTTGATTTTTAATATGAATTTTAATTTGATATGTATAAATTATACAATATAACATTAAAAAATAAAAACAAAATACAAGAATTTCTCATTTTAGAAATATTTTCTCCATTTAGAATTTCTTAAAAAGTGTAATTAGATACGTTTTTTAAATGTACCTACTACTTTAACTCCTAACTGATCTATTGTAAATACCACCTTCAATACCAATGCACAACAATTTAATTGAATTTATTTTATTTCTTTAATAATTTTATTAATTACAAACATAATTAATGCCTAAGTTATTTATTAATTATTATTAAAGGTAAATATTTTCAGAAAATATTGTATTATTCGAAATTACGAATTTCGTATCAGAGACTGGCCAAACTGTGAAATTCTATCCCTCTATATCATTCTCTCTCTCTCCCTCTCTCTCTCTCTCTCTCACTCTCTCTCTTTCGCTCTCTCGCTCTCTCGCTCTCTCTCTCTGTCTGTCCTGTCTCTCTCTCTCTCTCTCTCTCTCTCTCTCTCTCTCTCTCTCTCTCTCTCTCTCTCTCCTCTCTCTCTCTCTCTCTCTCTCTCTCTCTCTCCCTCTCTCTCTCTCTCTCACTACTCTCTCTCTCTCTCTCTCTCTCTCTCTCTCTCTCTCTCTCTCTCTCTCTCTCTCTCTCTCTCTCTCTCTCTAAGTTGAGGAGAGCAAGTTACCGGGGCTTTCCCCTTTTGCGACCGTAATCAAGGAACTTTTCATCTCGTTACGTGAAAAACTTTTTCTGAAAACTAATTTTTGCATAAATAAATATTTTAGGAGGAGATTCAAGTTTTCATTTGCAGAGGAACCTAAGAAGGTAATACCGAAGAAATTTACTAAAAGTAACTATCCCAAGGAAAAACTTGCAATGGTCTTTTTGATTTTCTTATTTTTATTGTTATTTATTCTTTCGTTATCCATCTTCTAATATAGGTACTTACCGATGGTGTAGTGTCCTCTTGCGTAGTTGTTAGCAGCATCCTCCTTGCCAGTGATAAGCTGTTCTGGGTGGAACAGTTGTCTGTATGTACCAGTCCTCACCTCATCTGAAAATACATCATGTATATTTAACTCATTTGGTAACTTCGATAAAATTAAAGTATATTATATGTAATAAGATATATTATTGATCATGATAGAGTCCATACGTAGGTACATTAGGGAGTAAGAAGAAAGTGCAGAAGAGGATAGGTTTGTGTGGAAGAGAATTGTTGAGGAGGACAAGGTCCTGCAAAGACCAAAGTTCGCTTGTCTACAGAGGTAGATGGGATATGGTATTTAGTATATTTAACTCAAAATTTTATTAGGAACGTATTTCACCTATATTTGGACTATTCAACCTTAGACAGGTCGATGAAAGAATTACGTCAGCTCAGTTGAATTTTCAATTTAATTGTAATTATAATAGTAATATAAAATATATATACACCTTTAGATATATTTTATATTACTATTACAATTTAATTGTAATAGTAATATACATTTATATACATAATAAAAGTTTTTTTTTTTTTTTTAAATTTAACTCACGAAGGTTTTGAGTTTAGTTACATTGTAGAACTGTACTGTTTATAAGCCAACTGTTTTGCAGGGAGATTATTGATACATAACGTATAAACGCTGGTTCAGCACCGAGAGGGTCTGCAGATCCCACAGAGTCCAGAAGGGAGAATATAATATATATTTCACAGCTGGTTTCAAATATGGAGCCTACAGCTTAGGAGCTTACTTTTTTTCCTTTATAAGTAACCCTTTGAAAGGACATTTTATTTATTGGCACATTCCATACCCCCCCCTTTAAATTCATTTTTACAATAAGGATTAACCACAATTTATACAAAAGACATTATTACTTACATGCTGTTACAAATTAACAATATTAAAATTACAATAATTATATAAGGATTATCTATGTTTTACATTGTATGATTATTCTTAAATGGATGTCAACTTTTCGAAATCAGTAATGTTAATAAATTTAGTGAATTCGAGTCGAAAAGTATTGTACAGATCATGTTCAGATACTGGCCAAACTTTCCCTCTTAATATTGTGGAGATAATTAATATCAACCTTTGTCCTTCATACATGTGGCACTCATTTATTATGTGCTTAAATGTCTGTTCTTCTTTGTCTATTGAGCAAGTGCTATCGTTGGTTATGTGAAATCTGTGTAAGTATGATTTGGTATGTCCATGTTCAGTTAAAACCTGAATTAGTTTGTAGTTAGTAGATTTTATTAATTTGTAGTTATTGTTTATTAGTTTTGGAATAAACCTATGCAAACTAGAAGATTTATTTTAAATAGTCCACCGTTCATTCCACCTCGTAATTGATTCTTCCCTAATTTTTGAATTTTATGAACGAAATTGGTGTTTTTTGAAAAAATTGATACAAATCAGTTTGTGCTGCCTCTATTGCTAATTTGTCCGCTATCTCATTGCCCTCAATACGAGAGTGACCCTTTAGCCATATTATTTTTACAGAGAAATTTAGAATCCTAAGTGCGCATAAATTCATTCTGATATTTTCGGTAAGCTTGTCTTGTATGTCTGTGTTGACAACTGATTGTATCAAGCTCATGTTATCTGTGTGTATAGCTGTGTCTGTATGTATGTTGGTTGGAAGGTCAGAAAAATTTCTGACGCTTTCACGACTGCGTACTTACTTCTCAGCTTGGTTGTTGGAACTCATGGATTCTAATTTGTACAGGGCATTTCACATCTTCCCATTCGTGTCTCAAAGTAACCAAGCACAGCCTACATTATTGCCTTCTTTACTTCCGTCTGTGTAAATGTTTGTGATTTCTGTACCCGTTCCGTTATGTCCTGTCAAGTGCGTGTAAAGTTTGCCAAATGTTGATGGGTGTAGTCAATCAAAAGGATCAGATTCCCGTTCTTGGTATTGTCGATTTCTCTAAAGTTATCGTTACGCAGTTTAATCGATTAAAATTGTACGATTTCTTTAATTTTAAGATCGATGGGTACAATTCCTGCTAAGACACAAGCGTCATATGAGATAGTTTTATATGCCTTGACAATCCTGATCCCAATGATTCTTTGAAGTCTTTGAAGTTTCAGAAGACACCCCTTACTTAATTAGTTTTTGGTAAACATATATAAAAAATTAACTTTTTTCCAACGACACGGAATAAAAAAAAAAAGCATTTCCTTAATGAAATCTGGAATTCTTTTATGTCCACCACATCGTTTTTCGCAGATTGTTACGAATCTAGCAGATTCTGCTCTGGACTATTTGACTTAATAATAATAATGCTTGAGAACTTAATACGTATATGTCTTCGTCATGTCACTAATAATGGAATTTGATTTATTAATTATTTTTTTCACTTAATGTATAAAGTATGATTTGATGATATGAACCCACATTGGTAGGTTTCATATTCTATATGATGAATTATATAAAGTAATTCTGATTACTGTGTTACCAGGCAGGATTGGAGTTATTATGAAAAGACTATTTTATAATTTCTGTTACTATGAAATGAGAACGGTCACCCGCTGGACTCACCTACGACAGTAGGCTCTAGGTCAACGAAGACGGCCCTAGGTACGTGCTTCCCGGATCCTGTTTCGGAGAAGAAGGTGTTGAAGGAGTCATCTCCACCGCCGATGGTCTTGTCTGATGGCATCTGTCCGTCCGGCTGGATCCCATGTTCCAGGCAGTACAGCTCCCAGCAGGCGTTCCCGATCTGGACTCCGGCCTGGCCAATGTGTACTGAGATACATTCACGCTGAAAAATAACGAATACATTTGTTAGAAAACATACCAGCGAAACTTAAATTACTAATAGATATAAAATGTTTAGTTAAGAACAAACGGTCATTAATCTGGATAATCTTCCATTTCATTGTGTACAATGTTCCCGACGAAGAACAGTATTGTCAAGTGTTCAGGCTCGAGAATCGGCTTGTTCAACTCCGGATAAAAAGCATTTGACCTCAGAATGATAACGACCCTTTGCGAGTTTAATATATTTAAATAGATAGTTACAATGAACTTGAGACAGGTCTGCTACCAGCTAATACCAGTCAGACTAGCAGTAATGTACTAAAGATTCAAAATGAAACAAGGAAACAGAGCACCGATTGGTTATTAATTAATAACTTGCATTGGACCATCACAGATAAAACTCATTTCCCTTTAACAGCCAAAGGTAATTATTTTTCACGGAAAGAAAAAATTGATTTTCCACCTCAACTAACTACAACAATCATTACTTTTACTGTTGGCATTGCCCTAAACCAACACCGTTTCATTAATCGGCACGAGTTATTGATGTTCAAACTGTTTTAGGAAAATAAAAAAAATAAGAAATGAAAATATAATCTTGTAAAAAAAAAAATGAGAAAAGAATAGAAACATTAACGTGAAAATGGAAGATGCAAATGTAAACCAAACTTGCATGAAAAACAAAATAAAATACAGTTACGGTGTATAAAACAAGGACCACAAAAACAAATTACAAAATTTATGTAAGCCATTATGAAGTAAAACGATCTAAAATATATTGAGGCGAATGACCGAAACAGGGGCTGGTTATTAAATTACGTGTTAATGTAAGGTCATTGGTAAATTCGTTATGAAGAAATAAAACCTGACAAAAAATTATTTTCATTTCCAAGATTTCATTACCAAGGAAGCCGTATTCAACCATTCAAACGTAACTGAAACCGTTTAATTTCTAATGGCAATCCGGAGACTTTTCAATATTTATTTAATTATTATTTAATTCGTCGTATTTTGTGTGTTACTTAAATATCATATGCTCACTAGTGTGATGTATTCACCATACAATAAAGTATAAGGGACCCGGAAAAGTATCCAATATAAGATAATGTGGAAGAGTCATCTACAGGAAACAAAATTATAACACGAAGTACGATAAAAGAAAAAACTATTTTTAAAAACGAACTTAATATGAATTTAAAGCAATTTCAATGTGAAGTTTTAGAAAAATAAATTGACCCGACTTTCTAATACATCCAATTATTGCCTAGATATACGATCCCTTTAATACCAGAACAAAGAATAAAAAGAAAACCCCGATTTCCCTTTTCCAATGTTTTTATACAATCGGATCCTCATTTGTGTTGCTAGGATTACAGGGCTTAGCCTCTTACAATTTACATTAAAGACGGTTATATGTGTTCGGGGAAAGGGAGACAAATTCCCTCTTTTTTTCCCCTCGAATCCATTCATTAGTGAATAATCAAACTAATCCTTTTGATGATAGTCATTTAAGGCACAGAATTCGATTCTTTGTTATAAGCTGGTTTAATTATATAATAAAAAAGGAATCAATATCGAATGAATAGATATACCAAATGCTCATTTAAAAACTCCTATGAGCTAAATATATATATGTATATATATATATATATATATATATATATATATATATATATATATATTTATTTCTGGCAAATAAGCTGTTATTTCTGAAGGCGATGTAAGTCTATTTACATGTAAAAAATAAAAAAAATCGTTTATTATTTTAAATAATTTCAATGATTAATATTTCATAATAAAATTTAAAAGGGTCATAGTTTTAAAAACATAACACGTTGCTAATTGTTAACAACATAACGTTTGCCCATATTTTTTTAAATTCGAACCTTTTTTTGATGATTACCTTTATATATATGAAAAAATGGACTTTCAATAAAGATAGCTCAAATATATAAAAATGGCTGATTCCCTGCATATCCGTTGGCTTAGAAACTGCCAATTCTATACCAGGTATTAATTAGATCGCTTACCTGCAGAGGCTGCAGTGGTATAATTATAATATATAATTAATAAATTGTTTATACAATATTGCGATTATTTTTCGTTTTCATGTTTATTCAGGAGTAACCAGAACATCTCAGGTCAGCATGACAACCTTCAATGTCATAGGTGGTGGGTTTGCAGCCCGGGAGGTGCAACAAGGGTTTTTTTAAAGGGATTAAAATTTGTTTAAAAGTTCTGTCCTTCGAAAAGGGCATAAAATGTCGGATCCGAACCTATACGGTGTTAGGTACCCGTTAATGATCCCTATCCAAATTATGCAAAACATAGGGCCCCTACTATATTATCGTCTGAATAGCCATGGTAGCATAAAGTGGCATTAAATAAAAAAACACCTTCGGAAGAACGTAAAATGGAGATTCCGAACCTGTAAGGTGTCAGTTACTCATTAAAGATCCCTATCCTAATTATACCTGGATAGACCAAATTTAAAACTCCCGCTTTAGTAACATCCAATTAACCGTAGTAGCTTAAGGTGACGTTAAAAGAACAAACAACACACGGCATGTTTTATCATCCCCCAAAAAATATGCCTACATGAGATCACTAGTTGTTCAAATATTTAAATAATTGCTCGCATCCAAGGAAACCGTTAATGAAGAATTCTCACTGATTAGTTTTTAAATTTTAATGCCTGCCATTTCATTGCCATATAATTTTTCCTCTAAAAAAAGTTTATATTCTATTTGTTCATCTTTTTTTTTCAAAGCTCCCATCAAAAATGTGACATTTCCATTGAAACCTAGGAAAATGAGGAAAAAACTCCTAATGGTTAAGCCTCGAAGTGAGTTAGCTCCAGAGAGCGAAAAGCTATTAGCGGAGAAATGAGAGTTGGCCTAATAGCAGCTATAGAAGAAGGGGTGAGAGTAAAGGAAAACACCGCGGGGAGAATCATAAAAAGGAAATTAAGAAACATTTAACCTAATATGTCTTTTATCGCTGCAGGAACTACGTTGCCCGTTCAGCCAAATAGTCACTATGTGGGGATCCTTCTGGAACGGAAACGAAGCGAGAGTTCTATCAGCAATTATATGTATATATGCAATTGCATTACATCTATACAGGATAAATTAGTACTTTTATATGTTGATATTTTGTTCAGGGGCTTAAAAGGGAATTAGAAAACTTGCTATTTGTAATTTAATTAGTTAATTAATTATTAAAATTAATTTTAATAATAAGAAAGGATTGTTTGTTCATTTAACGTCACTTTATGTTGCTATGGCTAATCGGACGATGCTACAATAGGAGCTCTAAATTTTGCCTATCCATGTTTAATTAGGATAGGGATTTTTAACGAGTACCTGAAATCGTACAGGCTCGGGACCTTCGTTTAACGTCCCTTCCGAAAGACGGCGTAACTAAGGATTTTTTTCTTCCTTAAAAATCCTAGGGCCACCTGCCGGGCTACGAACCCGCGATTTTGGGCTTAGTAGTTTGTTACGCTAACGACTAGACCATAGGTGACCGTTGTAAAAAAGGATTCATAAATAAGAATATTCAAACCTTAACAGATTTTGTCATAAATTTCTACTCATCTTGCACGAACAGGTGATTCTTAGTGAAGGAATATTTTGATAGGCCATAATTCAGATAAGAATAATGCTACTCATACTGATACTAATAAAGGTCAATTTAAAGAGTTCAGGATCAAAAGCGGATCTATAATTTTAGAACTTCACTTTTCCATATGTTTCACTAGTTTAATCAAGCAATTTTGTCTAAAACTAACACTTTGCTGTCTTATTTCTCATGGTTTGAGTGTGGTTCTGAAGTTTCGGGAGCATAGAATTACTTGGCTAAACCTTTTGTCAGCTTTTGAAAATTTGGAAGTATCCATTGTAGTTGATAAAGACGAATTTCGTCCAGAGAGAGGCTTCGAGAGAAGTCGGATCTCGTCATTCTGGTAGTTATAATATATGCACGAACTTCATTTCAAGCCACGGCCTACTTAGCCACTTATACACAACGAAAATAGCACAGTTAACTCATTTTATTAGCTTGATCTCGCATATGGATTTTAAAACCGAAGTGGAACGTTCGTTCTTTTCTTAATCTTCAATTAACGGATCAGATATTTGAGCCTCGTCGAACTCTTTCATATCTGCCCAATCGAACAAATCAGACTTAGGCTAGTAGAAATAGGGATTAGCATGGCTAATACTCTTTGCAAGACGCTAAGTTGAGCTTTTCTTTCTTTTTTTAAATATTTTATTTTATTTTATTTCAAATTATATAAAAAATTTAAAACAAAGTTGAGCTTGACAAAGGCGAATCACAGAGCACAAAGCAGCCACCTCAACCTATACACAACATGGCGGCCGTTGGTGTTGGTGTAAATAGGGATTTATCTAGGCAGGGAGCAATTATGGAAGGAGTGGAGGGGCAAAAACTTTAATCCTAGTTCCAGAGTCGCTAATACCGCTCGCTTCTGTTTTATGGCCAACAGCTTGGTTATTACTTCCCTCAGACAAGCTATCAAAAAAACTATGATTATAATCATAATTGAAATACAACTAAATCGAAAAACAAAACAATTATAGCCTATCAAATTAAAAAAAAAAAAGCGTTCCAGCAAATCCGCGTTTGGTACATCCTGTCTTTTTGTTACCAATCCAACGATTGTACAAAAGTGGAATCGACAGATATGACATTTAACAATAAAGTTATATTCCAATTTATAGAGACTGGAAGCTTCACAGTTATCTCTGTATTTCACGAAATATATTTGTAGCTGTAAACGAAATGAATATTGCCAGTATTTCCATCGTTTTTCGGAATATAGAAATCATCTGAGCATACTAAACTACCCCGCTCCAACTATCAAATAAACTCGAGGTGATGAATTGACCGAGACATGATAGGGTATTTCAAACGAGGATCCAACTAGGTTTGGGTAATAGTCAATAGTTAGTATCAATATATCGATAAGTCATGCCTATCAATGATCACTTGTCAATTGTCGACTATCGGTGGATTTTTTTACCCTAAAGTTTTGAAATTCTCGGAATTATGCTGATATGTCTCTGTCCAGGATCGAGTTCTTTTGAAATTGAACTCGGAATTTCTAGAGCTGAAGGGGTCTCTTCTATATAACTTTGATGCCGCACTGGACGTGTCATTATTTAATTTTCCGAAATTACTAATTACATTATATTGGGTAGTACACGCAGTCTCACACTCGTGCAAATGAACCAAATTCGCGGTATTGAGCATTGGCTCTTCTAGGTTTTTATAACCTTAACTTCCTCTTTAATTAGGGATATTTTTCTACAATGCTTTAATGTTCAAGTAGACATGTTGGTTTTTCTTTCGGAAAATATTTGGCTTAAGTAGCACACTTGAATTTTGAAATTAACTATGTATTTCGTTATTTTTCTTATCTGAAGAATTGATTTCTTCATTTTTATTGTAAATACTTTTTTTAAGTTTTTTTTTTTAAATTTTAAAATTGAAAAATAAATTAGTTCTTTTCTCATCTTTATGATATAATCTTATAATTTATAATCCTGTAAATTTCAAATAGTAGGTAGGTAATTGAATTTAATTAAATTACTTGAAATTCTTTATTGAATAGGTTTGAAAAAAACGAAGCAGCTATCGAAAAACTATCGATAGCATTCGATAGTTCTCAACCGATAGTATCGGCCTATCGATAGTACTAACTATCGACTGTCGCCCAATCCTAGACCCAGCGTTAGTGTTTATTCGTTTGACGTCATTTTATGATGCTATGGCTAATCGTATGATGCTTAAGTGAGACTCCTAAATTTTCTTATTATAGAGAATAATTGACACCGCATAGTCACAGGGCCCCGATTTTATACCTTTCCCCTTTCAATATTTTTAAGGCAAACTTCTGGGCTCCGAACCCGCGATTTAAGACATAAAACGTTGTTATGCAAACCACTACACACCAAGGAATACGAATCTGACGTAATTAGCTCAGATTTAACCTTTTATTTATAAAGGTTAAACGAAAACTCTGGTTTCGTGCAAACATTAACAACTACAATAATTAAAAGAAGCGAACGGCCATACCACGTTGAACACACCGGTTCCCGTCAGATCACCGAAGGTAAGCAACGTCGGGCGTGGTTAGCACTTGGATGGGTAACCGCCTAGGAAAAACAGGCGGTAACCATCTGGGGAAAAACCGCGTGCTGTTGGCATCTTACTTAACAGTTAACCAAATATTAATACATAGCTGGCTGTATGGATGAAAGGAAAGAATCCAATGCCATAAAAAAAAAAATAATAATAAAAAAAATAAAATAAAAGAATTTTAAAAAATGTATTTCAAAATTCAATGATTGCAGAAATAATTAACTAAAAAGCTACAATTATTATACTTTATCATTTATTTACTTACTCTCAATTAGTATCTATCATTACATACGTTGAGTATTAATATGAATAAGATATTAACATTCCCACGTTACACACCTATAT
Organism: Arma custos; assembly: GCA_037127475.1. NCBI lineage: Eukaryota > Metazoa > Arthropoda > Insecta > Hemiptera > Pentatomidae > Arma > Arma custos. The sequence goes on along the minus strand of CM073763.1, from coordinate 81,699,205 downwards.
TACTGCTTTCATTTCCGAAAATACGTTTATGAAACCGGGAAAATATTTCTCCGTTTTTGATGTAAGTATCGATAAGAGTTTTTTAATTAATAAAATGAACAAAACTAAATTTACTTATGAAAATTTGGCTTTTAAACATTTTTCATGTTCACTTGTTGTCAATTGCTCAGTATGGGTGAAAAATTAAGGATAAGACACAAGTAATATTAAATATTAAAGTAAATCTAAATTGATACATCAAGTTAAATCAATGTTTTTAAAGTCATTTTTGAGAGAATCCACGGCTCAAGCACACAAAAACACACACTCACATATACAAATGTCTGCATTGGCCAATCAGTTGACGAGCCTATTTTTTCACAAATTTCGAATACATGATCAAATTTAATTTTAATTCTTATCTAATATACTGGACTCTATTTCTATGTAAATTTTATCTTCGAAAAAACCAGCTTCCAGGTAGTGGACAATTGACCATGGGAGGATAGAGAACCCCCAGGAAAATGAAATAAATAATTTTTAAACATTACTATGTTTTCTTTATTGAGAATTTTTGACTTCTAATTTTTTTTAAAGTTATGTTTAGGATGTTGATGTATTTTAATATTGAAAATGGCATTTAAGTTGCCGAAACGTCTTGTTTATGAAAGAATAAAATAAATTGACTGGAAGCTGGTTTTTTCGAAGATAAAATTTACAGGTCAAATTTAATTAAACTACTGCCCACTCTGGTTATGTTTACTCCGAGATGCGGTCTGATAATTTAATGCAGGGCGAGCCAATCAGCAACAGTTGATTAATAAAAGAGATCGCTTCTGAATTTATTGTTGTCCGGTCTATAAAGCCAAAAGTTTTAAATACAAACTAGTTATTTGAAATGACAACAACATATTTCTCCGAATGTCAAGTGAAAAACAAATCATAAATAAACAAATTTCAAATATTATCTTCATCGTAATTGAAAAGTTAATAGCTAAAACTTTAAAAAGAGCTACGTTGGAGTTGAGAATCGAACAATAAAATAAATTAAAGGGACCTGCAGAGAAGAAGCAGGTTTAATTTTTTATCACGGACCATCTGGAGCAAAAAAGCACTCACTGGCGTACTCCAGTAAGCTGCCTCGAACGGGACCAATCCATTAGGTTATAGCGTTCCTCCAAGGAGTTCTCTCCATCCAACACTTCTCCAAGGAAATTCTGTTAAACTAATAAGCGCGATTAAAAATCTCTTTAAAACGGATCAAAATTATTGGATTCCTGTAATAATAATTAAATTCATAAATAGGTAGTTCTGTTCAACTTGTTAACTTTTTAAATTCTGTAATTAATTTTTTTTTTAGTTTTTAATGCATATTATCACCCTATTTTATTGTGAAATGAAATTACGAAAGGAATTTACTGCAACTTCAAAATATCAGGAATAATAATCACATTTCAAATTTTGCAGGCCACACTCATCTACTGTCCTGACATAAAATAAATTTGGTAGGCATTCTTCAGAAAAAATATTATAAGATTTATGGATTGATTGGTTTGGGTCAGTTATTGAGGCAAAATGTAATCAATTCATAGGTAAATTGTAGAAATGAATATTTTTCCTCCTCTTTATTGGCCTCTTAGGTTTGAACTTAGATATTCTGTTGTTCAACGAAGGAGTTTTGAAAGTTTCTCTTCTTCTACAAGTTATATTATGTGTATTATTATTATTATATAACTAGCTTTTGCCTACGACTTCGTCCGCGTTGATTACAAATTACAAATTATGATCTAATTACTAGTTACTGAATATTATAATAATTACTAAGTATGTAGTATTTACATTAATGAATTCGAAGGGATTGTTATACTTACTTTAGTAGTGAAGTAAATGTTCGAAATAATTAACAGCGATTAAATTCTTTAAATTTATCTTGAGCACTTAAAAAAGCCATTACATTTTGAATTATTAAGAAACTTAGCTTAGAATCGTTTTCTTCGGAAATAAATTTAAAGTCAATTATCAGAATGTTGAATTATATAAACTAGCTTTGCGGAAAAGCTACAAGGAAATGTTGACATTGTCAAAGAGTTTTTAATAAGGATTGATGAGCAGTTTCCCTAAACTTTGATTTCCTGAAACTATTATTTAAAAATGACTACATGGTAGACTGTACTTTTTCTAGAACAAGGGAAAAAGCGAGAAGTTACCATTGTTAAATTGTCGATACATCGAATGGAATATTGTCGACATTTCCGCTAACCAACAGAACAATTTCCTCTGACTCGGGGCTCCGTTAGAAGGAATAAAAGTTATTATCTTCGGCCATATTCCAAGTTATTATGGCTCGTAAGATCGAGAAAAACTGACCCTAATGGCCTATTTACTGCCCGTTTACAACAACAGTAAAAAGTGTTTACTAAGTTGCTTGTTAACTCTGCATGAAAAAAATAGGTCTATCAAACATTTTATGACTTTTATAAGCCTTTGGATCGGGTCCCATAAAACGAATTGCTATCCAGCAAGTTTTATTTCAATAACAGCAAACTGATCACGGAAAATTGAATAATATGTTTAAAAATTGTTTGTTAATAACTAATTATGATGCAAGTTAATACTTTGCTAGTGTATATAATTTTTCGAAATGGGTAACAGAATCAAATTGTTATTAATCTGTTACTAGTTAAACATTCCTAATCCTTAACAAATAACAAGGGAGTTGATTTTTAGATATTTAATTAAATTTAATATATTGACTTACGAAACAAACGACTAATCAGTATACTGAAACCTATTTGGACATATGGAACAGAACCTTGGGGTTGAACACAATATATAAGCAACACAGTCCTAAATTCTCAGAAACATTTTTAATCCACCATGGTATATTTCGAATCACACCATACACAAAGAAATGAGCATTGCGAATGAAATAATATATTCATAACAGCTACATAACATTCCACTCATCGACACACAATCACCCAAATCCTATCGTTCTTCCGCTTTCTTCTCCATGTTACCTGGACTTGATAGGAAAAGATTAAAAAGAAATTCGCCAAAATATCTACTCAACTACTGACATTTCCATTCCAAATTTTGAAATATATTTTATTTTCATTAATAGATTGTTTTTATTTGATTTTATTTAACGTCGCTTCAACTGCTGAGGCCATTAGCGACGACTGCTGTTATTATATTTCTTTGATTAAGTTTGATCGTTTTAGGTACAACAGAGTCCGCTGTAGTTCGTTATCATTTTTGAAAATTTGGCACGTTTCAATTTCTGAACTTTTTCTTATTATTTCATACTTCTTGCATTCAAATAGATGCTTGACGGTAATTTGTACATTGCAGCTTTGGCAGGTTGGTTGGTACTGCCCTAAAACTAGGTGGAGATGTGTCAGCTTAGTAAGACCAGTTCTTAACCTGCTTATAATACTGCACTCTTTTGGCGTTAGGCCGTATTATATATATCATTTTGATTCTATTCATTTTAAATACACAATTATGTAGTTTTTGATTTTCCCTATTTCCTTCATTGATCTTATTTGTTATTTTTTAAACTGAAATTAGAAAAAATATCATATATTCGGTGATTTTGGGAAATGCAAGAATGTTCATAAAGTAATTACAAGCAATGGGAATGTTTAAATATTTTATTTTGTATTTATTATGCATTTTTAAATTAGATGGTTCTTAGGAGCAGATGTTACTACTAGCGTAATAAAACACTATGTCAGTACTTGTGGGTTAAAGGTATCTTATCTAATTTTTATATTTATATATACATATATAAAATACAACACATATATTTTCCATAACAGTCAAGATAAGTAGAAACCAAATTATATATATATTTATATATAAGTTAAGACAAGACTGATGATCGCATAGTCGCTAAGATCAAGCTGGCCATTGTAAGCAACAGCTGTTAATATGTAAGCACTATATATACAGCTGGATTCAAGATTGCAATACAGTCAGTGTTAACCCAGTTACCGTGCGAGTCATTTCATCCTAAATTTTCCTTTATCTTATGTTTTGTTCCTGGAAGTATATAAGTATATGTATATAAGTTTTATATATATATATATATATATATATATATATATATATATATATATATATATGTATATATCTAATATATAAAATTGTCGTGTCACAGTGTTTGTAACAGAACTCCTCCGAAACGACTTGACCGATTCTTATGAAATTTTGCGTTTATATTCAGTAGGTCTGAGAATCGGATGTAAACTATTTTTCATACCCCTGAGTTATACGTGTCGGCCATTATTATCGCTTAAGTGTCGATCGTAGCAGATAACGCTGCATTTTTGATATGTTGTAAGGGCATGTATGAGTAGTGTAAATCCAAGTTCGCAACCGAAAAAACGGACGGGAATACATTTTTTTTGCAGAAAAACTTCGAAATTTTCGGAATAATTTCAGTTTTGGCCTGTATCTCCTAATCGGTGCGTTTGAGGGAACAACCTCAAACGCCTCAAATGACAAGTTTTAAGGAAGATAAACTTTGTCACAATTTGAGCTCTGTAGGACTAACAGATCGTGAGTTAAGTTCCAGTCATGTAATTATTCAACGGAATCTTAGCCCTATCTAATATATAAAATTGTCGTGTCACAGTGTTTGTAACAGAACTCCTCCGAAATTGGTCATTAAAAATATCACCGAAAATGTTTTTGAAGGGGCAATGTTGAATGGAATCTCTAAATGAGAAGTTGTCCTGTTGCCACATATTCCAAAGAAACCATCAGAACCCATAATACCGTTCAAAAGACTTCAATTTGATATAGGCTTGGCTATTGCCATGACCATCAGCAAGTCTCACTCATTGGCCAGTCACTGTCCATTGTCGTTTTGGACCTAGAACATCCATGTTCCTCCCACGGACAATTATATGTTGCATGCTCACGTGTTTGTAAACCATCTAATCTATTTGTATTAGCAAAGGACAGATGAAAAAAAAAAAATGGTGCATCGATTAGCGCATAATAAATTGAAATAAATAGTTATAATTAAAAAAATATTATTAGTTGTAATTGAAAATCAACCATGATATAACTCATTCATTAACTTAATGCTGTTTTTTTTTATCAGTCAGGAAATTTTTATATTATTTATTTATTGTATACTGTGCTTAGAAATAAGATGAATAAAATGAAAAATCAAAAATCTATTTAATTCATTTATCCATTCAATCATTGCTTCTTTAAAATTCAAATTTCAACATAATATATTTTTAAAACTATTACAACAGCCACAGGAACGCGTAGCCGGATCAACTAGTGTATATATATATATATATATATATATATATATATATATATATATATATATATATACATACATATTTGTTGAGCTAAATAGTCGGCCTTAAGTATTTTTTTCACTAGCAAGATAAGTTGTTATTGTTCCGACAAAATAGACTACCCAGGAGAGTTGGCAGGAGTTTTTCCTCCATCCTGGAAGCCAAGTGATCCATCTTTTGTCCAGAAATGACAGATTGCCGCTCCGTCGGGGAACGTGAGGGACCCTCCCCACAAGTTGACAAAGCGCCTGCTGCACTGACAGGATAGGGTGTAGGGTGTACATCTGCTCCCGCTCTGGATCAAGAATCACCTTGCGTCACCATTCAACAGTTCTTTTTTAACTTCGGCCGTCTCATACTTCACGGACCGTTGACTTTTTTAAGCGTTAGAAAAGGTGCGGAAATGTAAAATATTTTCAGTTGAACTGACATGAAAGAGATAATATATCATTTTATCAATCAATATTTGACCTACTTTCGGGGGTCATTTTTTCTGATGGTGGAAATATATTTTATAATATCATTATTCTGAGTAGTCATTATCATCATCTGAATAGTCATTATCATTATCATTATTCTGAGTAATGATAGTAATTAACCAATTACGACTAATTGTTGTGATAATACTTATGTTTATATTTTATTTAGTACGCATAAAACAACTGAAAAACAACAAATATGAAATAAATATTTTGATTATTTAACACTCGTTCTACAGGCTCATCAATCTAAAAATTGCAATCAAGTTCAAACCAATAATCAATTTGGTGTTTTGGTGTTACAGTACTTTATAGATTCATTAGAGGCTTTACTATTTGGGGTTATCTAATTTTATTCTAATAACAATGATTAATAATTTTTATAAAAATAATATAATATTCAGGACTATTTCTTAAAGCATTAGTAAATACTAAATCGCTAGTGAAAAACGAAGATCAGAACAAATCTAAACACAGAGTATTTGCAACCAGTCTAGGCTTCCCCAATTAAGGTATAATTAGAACATACAAGAAAGTTCGGTCCAGATCATATACAACATATCTCACATCAAAAGAATATGCAAATCGATCAAATACGAATTAATAAACAATATTGTATATGGATATGTAACAGGAAAAAAATACCTGGAGATGGGAAATTACCTCCCTTACAACCTTTTAAGTTGTACAAATAAAGTTAAAAAATTTAAATTAAGATATTTAGCTGAAAGTACATAGTGTGTTTGGTCCCTGCCAAATTTCATTGTAATTTAAGTATCTAATAAAATCTAATCGAAAACAAACAAATATACATGTTACTTTATTTATGTATCTTGATTATTCCTTTATTAATATTGGTTCATCTTTATATATTTTGTTAAGTCAAATCTTTCCATCCCTCTCCTATACCCTCAGAGCTTTAGATGATTACTTGTGTTGTTTAATAATTAAATAATTGTTGATCTGTCTCCATTTCATTAGTTGTCAGCTAATTTCAATGGCACCTTCTTATTACATTATTTGTCACTGTCTTACACAGGTACAATATATATTGTATTGGAAATATTGGAAGCATGCCCATTTTTAAAACCGATTTAATTTGACTAGGATTCATGATTATTATTCGTTTTATTTTTTAAACAAATCGAAATGGATTTTTTTTAAAAACTAAAAATTCGAAAGCCATGGAAATCAGTTGGATGAATGCTCCGTTGACAAAAGATATTCTGGTATTCAGGAAATGTCGGAAGGGCTCGTTGATTAATTATCAGTGCTTCCTGGCCAAGAGACAGATCGCCCCTCGCCCTAATCTATTTGTCCAACGACAAATTGTTCTGTTGAGAGTTCCTCTATATTAGCCCTTGCTCTTTCCTACACAGAAGTAAATATTATTTCAATATATTTATTTAATAAAAACGTTAATTGCTGTAATATAAAAAAGGGGTGTGTTAAATTCCTAAGTTCGTTCAAAGCCGAATATACTTGCGAAATCTTAAAGTAATAAAAAAAGGGGTGTGGCTGTGTCATGGTCACGGTCGTGTGTTGTACCTGAATAAGTTTATGTAACGGATAATATTTTTTATATAAAATATTACTATTTATGGATTAAGAAAAAATATTAATACAACTTTATTAATCATAGTTCTGTTTGGCTCGGTCATAAGGTGTTTTATTGTTACCATTTTGATCGCTATTGAGAGGCCCTTTCCAACCGTATACGATCTCTGGATTTGGATTTGTCTTTTCGATGCGAAGAGGACGAAATTATATACTTTTGATATATTTTTTTTTATTCTAACACTTATGGCCACTGTCACTATTTTACACTAATGTTTTATAAACAATCGATAGATTTTGAATAAAGCTGACGATTGAAACATTAACGAGCGTTGTAGCTTCTCCAAGTCAATAATTATATGGCATGGAAATCTCGATACTCAGCAAAATTACCTCAAACCGGCGACACTTCCCTCTCTCTGAGACCACTGTTCTCTCTTATCATGATGAATTCTTTAGCTGTTCGGTGGTCTAATTGAAATTTGGATGGAGGTGATAGATATGTAGCTGCAACACTAAACTGAAACCCCCACCCCGATTTTGTTATCATTCGTAACTGGTAACTAACAAGAATAAGAATACAGTATTTAATATCAAGGTAAGTATTATGCTACTGTTATTGCACACTAGATTTTAAAAGTTGAAGTAAAAGTTAAAAGAAAAATATTTAATAGTTTTTAAAACTTTTTAGAAATATTATAAATTACATAACGTGGCAAATACATTTCCATAATGTTGTTAACTTTTTTTTTACATCTCTGACTTTATGAAAGTTACTAGCTTTCAAAATGATTTAATAGTGTATTTATTAACATTATAATAAGAAAATTAGGAAAAATTCTTTGAATATTATTTCAGTTCTGAACTTAGGGATCAATGTGAAATGGTAACTAGCGTAAATTATCATGTAACAAATTTTAAGTGTTTGTGGAAGTCAAATCATCATATTCGTAAAGTTTTAAATATTTGAAGCATCCTTATGTAGGAAAGCTGTTAGGGAGAAATAAAAAAAAAAAAATTATTTTGAAAGACAGGTACTGAAAGTACCAGTAATAACAAAAGCAAATAAAAATGAAAGATACATTATAATTAATAGATTAAAAAATATATCGCTATACTTTATCTTAGTTTAACCGTAGCTGATTTGTGATTTATTAATGTTTATACGTTATAAATTTAAAGGAATATGATACGCATATGCTGCTTGCTCCTCACCAACATTTGTAATTTTCATTGCTTATTTGTAGAAAATTTGTAAATTATAGTCATTTGAAGTGAATGCAACGCTACTAGATATGAATGCAGTCGTATTCCTATTCATTAACCGTGAGTTCTTTAAGTATTTCTATCCGAGGTAGATATGTAGAACTATGAATATTTTTCAGCAATAACAGCTTTAATTATGCGAAATTATTAATAACCTGAGAGAATTGTGAGCCCTGAAGCCGCTACAATTTGACTTGCATTCACTGCACCAGGCGCTTATCTTGTTATTCAATGCAGTGCAATCAGAGCGGCAATAAATGCATCTAATGAAGCATTCACATGCATGGCTCTATGAAGTGACTCACGCTTGGAGAAATATGGCGTGGGATTAATTAAATTCAATGCCTACAAAAAGCAGGATTAAATCTGTTTAACAATTATTACTCAGATTCATGTTACAACATAAAATTCTATGAGACCATACTTCTATTCAACGATCATAACAACGGAGAGTTATAATCAGTTAACAATTAATACCCACACTTGGAATTTTTAATACGAGCTATAATTTTGGGCAAAAGTTTCCTGTGTTTACGCCTACCTGGTATGTAAAACGAGTTTGAATTAATTTCATATTTCAAAGAGAATTTTTAAGAAATATATTTATATTCGAATTATATGTGTCATGAAAATGATAAGTCCTCATATTTTCTATGTTTTAATTTTCAAATATAATATCAATTAGTTATAGGTATATTACGTCACACATGTAAAAAAAACATAATGACGGCAAACTGGTAGTTGGAAATTCTAGCATTCAACTATATCTAATTTTTACATACTGCTAATACCAGACAAAAAACCAACATATTTGTAATATAGAAACAAATATGTATCTATAAAAAACAACTCAATAATTAAAAAAAGTAATCAACGAAAATACAATATACAATAAACAAAATAGAACCAGAATATAGAGTATAAAATGACTAAATATGAATAAAATTACTAAAGCAGACAAATCGTATCAGTAGTTTTAAAGCTACACAAATCATAAATCGGTGTTTTTTTGGTGTAGAGTTATGACCATGAATGAAATGGATAAATATTTCTTTATCACTCATCGAAACTGTATCAACCCAGAAGGCACACGTGTCGCTCTAAGTGTCCAAATGCTATTCCAAAAGTATAGCTTTTTAACTGATGCTACATTAGAAATACTAGTGCAATATATTAGTGATCAATCCCCAACCGAACGTCTTAACTAGAGTATGGTTGAGACTTTATTGAGGGTGATTTGACCAAGATCAAGTTCAATCGCCAGAGTTTTATCTATGATTATCTACTTCCTGGATTTCCGGAGTATGGGTGAGCCACAGGAGGGTCTGCAGATCACACTGGGTCCATCCATGTATTTTAACAGAATATGTAATATGTTGCCAGAGCTGAATTTGAACCTGGGACCCTAAGAATTACAACTCAACACTCAATCTACCTATTAAAACAAATTAATTTAATAAAAACTAAATCATAAGACAAACTGGAATATTACGATTTGCCATAAAATACATAAATAATAATGCAAATTAGTTATTCCAGTGGAACCAATGAGGGGCACCCAAGCCAAGTCATTAGACTCAAGTTTCGGCCAGGGCTCCTCTTCAGGGTTTCGCCCTCACAAGAAATTTTAATTGCAAACTTCTCCGCGGGGGATGAGGTTGCTCAACTCGAAAGCGTCAAGGGTCAATATAAAACCTCCGGGATTATTTTAAACAAGGAAACAAAGCTTATTAAATTTAATTAAGAATTTTTTAAGCCAGGATTTAAGTTTGTTTCATTTGAAGTTTAATGAGGAACATAGGGTCACCGATGGTGTAGTCGTTAGCATTACAACCTCCTAAACCAAAGCTCGTTGGTTCCTAGCATCGCTTTGTCCTTAGGATTTTCTAAAAGCAGTAAATATTCCTTGATTATCCCGTCCTTCGAAAATAACGTAAAATGGCATTTCCAAGCCTGTGTGGCGTCAGGTACTTGTCAAAGACCCCTACATTAATTAGATCTGGAGAGACTAAATTTAGAGCTCCCACTGTAGCATTCTCCGATCAGCCATAGCAGCATAAAGTGGCGTTAAATGAACAAAAAACAACAATGAAAAGCAAGTCATACAGTTGGAAACTAGTGAACAATGCATTTACTAATCACATTAAACTCGAAAAGTGGAAAAGTTCGGCTTGTTTAAATAAACATAATCCAAATGTATGAACCTGTTTATTTAGAAATTACAAACGGTTCTTGTTGGCCGAGTCCAGACCGGACCTTAATCTTTCCACCTCATACACACAAATACTACAGGCTCACACAATTCATTGTGAATTGTTAATTGTAATTGTTGTTAATTGTAATGCTCCACCTCTTTTATTAGGTTTTCTATAGTTCGTTTCAAAGAACTACAACTCCCATTTTACTTCAATTCAGTCCCACGTTATTCACAATGTTATTATTCTTTGATATTGTTTAGCATCCATATCTACAGACATTTAAATTCCTTAAATTTAAGAAATAAAGAAGCAAAAAACGCATGTAAATTATACATGTCTTTCAACATTTAGATTATTACCAATCAACTACAAATAAAACAAGACTATCCCAAATTTATCGATGGCACTTGGTGCAACGAAGCCACCATCGTGTTTTTGAAAGTAATGGGTGATTTTTTAAGAACTTCCGGATTTGATTTTAAACAAAAATACATACAATTTAGAGAAATTTTATGAAATCTTTATTTGAGTCGATAGCTATATACACGACCTATATAATTCAAATTTTAAAGATGATTTCATGTTAATTTGACCGCTGCTAAGCCTCAAATGGTTCATACACTGTGTCCAATTTTGGCATACTTTCTCCAACATATCGGCTGGTATCTCACGAATATTGGCTTGCAGTGAGTCTACTGTTGCGGGCTTGTCCCTATAGACATGAGCCTTAACATAGCCCCACAAAAAATAGTCTAAAGGCTTTAAATCACAAGATCTAGACGGCCAATTGACCGGCCCCGAAGGTGAAATAAACTGTTCACCGAACTCGCTTCTCAATTGGGCCATTGTTTCGCCTGTTGAGTGGCATGTGGCCCCGTATTGCTGAAACCACGTCAGCCAAGTCCAGCTCTTGTAAAAAATTGTAATCATCGCACGGTTGCGCTCGCCATTCACAGTAACGTTCCTGTCCGTCGTCTTTGAAAAAGTACAGTCCAATGATCCCACCGGCCCATAATCCACACCAAACAGTGCGTTTTTCGGGATGCATTGGCAGTTTTGCAATGATTCTGGCTGTTCTTCACACCAAATACGGCAATTTTGCTTTTTTACGTACCCATTGAACCAGAAATGAGCTTTGTCGCTGAGCACAATTTTGCGATAAAAAAGTGGATCTTCATCCGTTCACAAAAAGTTAGCCGTTGTGGTAGGTCATGTGGCTTCAGTTCTTGCACCAGCTGTATTTTAAAATGTTTTACACCCAAATCCTTCCGCAATGTTTTCCACCTATTGGAGTAACAGATGCCAAATTGCTGTGGCACCGAATCGATAATTCACGGTCATCAACCATTCTGGCGAATACAGTTGCGATATTTTCATCTGTTCACACTCTACGTATGCTTGTTGGTGGTTTAGTGCCCAATAATGTAAATTTGGTGCTAAATTTAGTCACAAGATTCCGAATAGCCTCCTCAGAAGGTCCTCCAAACTGGCCATAAAATGGAAGACGTGCACGATGCACTTTCTTAACCGAGCATGAATTTTGATAATAAAATTCAATAATCTACAAGCGTTGTTCGTTTGTAAGTCGATTCATGATTAAATTATAGACCAAACTGAACATCTTTAGCAGTAACATGTTACACGAAAACAGCTGATCTGCCAAAAAGAAAGTTCCTACAAAATCACCCATTACATCACCTACCGTCTCATTGAATTCGCTATTTTTTTCATCGTCCAATTTGAGTGTGGTTGTGTGTATTCGTGTTTGATTTTGACTATGTGTATTAATGATCAATAATATAAACCAACATTTTATAAAACTAACCGTAGGCATTGATGATCTAATGGATTTACGCCTTTAAACACCAACAAACTAACACTAATTATAACACAAATACAAACAAGAAGTAACAAATACATTGAAGTATTATAATTTATAATTATAAGTTATTATAAAAATTAATTTTTATTTAACTACTCGTATTGTATGTTAAATGCATGTAAATATCCCAACCATCTTCTTTTTTAATAATATTTTTTGATTTTAAATAGTATTAAATAGGCCATCATCATAATTTACAATAAATGTTTGGACGTAACGATTAATTGAAACAGAATATAAACAAGTGTTTAAAATAAAAATAATTCAATACAAATTAATTATTGGTAATAAAAGGTCGGTAAGAAAGCCAGGACGTATCGAACCTATGAGTTTTTACAGTAAGTAGAAGAAATTAAAGGTATCGACAAACCCTCTTATTATTTCAAGTATCATAAATATACATATATACTTAGGTATATATGCATATATATATATGATACATAAATTAATCATGAGACCCGGGAATGTAGAAGAAGGATACTCCACGAGGAAAGACTCATCATTGAAGTATTCCTACTAACAAGAGACAGCTGTATAACCCCACAATGGCCTCCATTGTGTATTTTTTGTGTGACTTTATGTGTAGCCTCAATCATCAACTCATTTAATTAGTGAGCAAGTAGGCCAAATGGAACCACATTCCCTGTCCACGATTAATCTTGTCGAATGGCATGCTGCGAATTGTAAGGAGCCGTATCATTTGCTAGGGGAAAATTATCAGTCAGTTGTCAGTCTGTATGATTTGATCTATTTACCGTTAGTAAATATGTTTTTACTACTATTGTACATCAATCATACTCCATGTACAAGTATCAATAAAAATTAAAACTGATTTACCAAACCTGAAATAATAAATCGAAACATTTATCTTGAAATAAAGCTCAAAACCTCAAAAGCTGTAAAATAATGTATAAAAAAAAAGAGTATTAGTCCCTAAAAAGCATATCATGTCATATTACAATACAATAAAAAAATAACATTGTGTCCCTTAAAAATAGGTAACATGAATAAAATCCAAAATAACTAACAGTCTGTGCTAGTTTAACAGAACCGAATAGTAATCCGGTATTGTATCAGACTTTAAAAAAGTAATTAAAATAGAAAAATATATGTTAACCAAATCAGCAATGTTAAATTGTAATCGAAAATTTTCATCGATCGGGCGATTTTTCGACGATCGGGATCAAAAGCTGACAACTCCAAATTTCGAAAAATTTTCTTTTTCAAAATTTTCGCTAGTTTATTCAACTAATGCTTTTTGCTACCGAAGCATATGTTTCGAAATTGGAGACAGCCATGTTGTTTCACTGCAAAGAGTCGTATTTGACAAAGTTGCTTGACCAAGGTTCCAAAAAATTGTCAACATCAATTTTTTAAATTTCGAAATTAGCTACTTTTGATCCTAAACGCCATAATTATAATTTTTTATAGAAAAAATGTAGTGTATGCATGTTAAGATTTAATTTTCCTACTTATAATATTTCTTTTGAGTATTATTCGATTTAATACTTAACACATTGCCGCCTGCTAATGTTTTGCTGAAATTTACTATAAGACCGATGATTTTATCATATATCGATATAATTTTTATCACATATATTATAATATCAATTTACTATGTGACCGAAGCTTATCACCAAAACGAGATTTCTCTTTCCCGGGCGTCAACAAATGTCTAATGAAAACGAGAGATCTCGTTCCCGAGCGTCAATGTGTTAAAGCTTTATAGGCTATAATTGAAGTCTCCGATCATCATCATTCTGGATTTTGATCAGTTGGAACAAACCTGTCAGGGAATTTCACAGAGTAATATTCGCTATTAACAGCTTTAGTGAGAACTTCTGACATAGGATCCGAAATTTAATCAACTGTGTCAATAAACAGAAAATTGTGCTCCAGCAACAACAACGCAGAGCCCGAAATATCGGAAGAATATTGTGTAGGATATCGGGTGGGCTCCTACATTTATTTATTATCTGGTCACGGCGAATCATTGTGATGGCTGATTTGTCTTTGAGTACGTGACATGACTGGGTGAAGTCAGGGAGGGTTTGCCGATACCTTTCATCCCTGGTCCTTCTACAAGTAACATTTCAAAGCTTCGCTGCCTACTGCTTCTCATTTCAAGGCCTTTTTATTAACTAATATTTATGTTTTGTTGATATATGTTTACTTAACATAATTGTTTATATTCTCTCTAAATTATTCTATGAGCCCAAAAGTCTATGGTACAATATTCAAGGTTCATCTCCATCTAAAAATGCCTTATTCAGTTATATTTTTTAAAGAAATCTGATTTAAAAGAAATAATTTTGTACAAAAAGCAACTGTATTAGCTATTTATCATATCTCTATATTTTATTAGATGGAGCACTCCTGGGATAGTCTAAATTGGGGCATTAATCCCAGTGGTCTTCAATACAGTCCTCGACTGGTCCTCAGAGACGCCAGCTTGACCTATGGCTAATCTGAAGATGCTACCGCCGGAGTCCTAAATTTTGCCTATCCAAGTACAGTTAGAATAGGGATCTTTAAAGATATCCAAACACCACACCGACTCGGGACCCTCATTTTACGTTGCTAACGTAAGGACGGCATAACCAAGGATTTTAACTCCCTTTATGAAATTCTAAGATCACGTGCCATGTTGCAAATCATGCAATTTATAAGCTTTTAGCTTCGTATAAAAAATAGTATTGATAATCTTTAACATAACTAGGAGTTCTAGAAAAAAATATCATAGAAACTTGATAATCGCAATAATTGATAATAATCGCAAGTCCCCATAGATATCTATTTATGTACAATAACTTTTTTTAGGTACGTTCGACGTCCGGTGTTTTAGAACTACTAAACCTTCATTACCGTTCAGCATTGCGGAAGTACTTAACTCCGTACCTCGACACCGATTCTTATATTAACAACAAAATTATGAACATCTTGAACATATTAAGAAAATCTGAATACATCATTGTTGTGATGAGTGCATAATTAAATACGGTTACATAATTAAAAAAAAACATATTTTTGATGATAATATTGCAGTCAATGTCAACGTTTTATGTATCTTTTGCGCGAAATATTGGCAGGTATTTTTGTTTCCTGTTTTTAGTTTTGAGGCCTAGAGCTTTTTGGTCGGAATTTTCCTACTTATGTCTTAAAAAATAAAATTAAGACCGAATAAATATTTTATATATAATAACGTTTCGGTTTAATTTTCTATTAAGGAACCACGCAAAAGCATTATCAGCAATACTTCAGTAGGTGTGGATCTCGTTTGCCTCAATAAAATATCGACATAGGTCAATACAATATTGGTATTCATTAGTGATAAAAGTATACCATTAATAAATAGCATTGTGAATACAATAACCTTGTTCTTCAAAGGGATTTAATTAATGTCGTCAATTAAAAATTTACTTTTTTTAGATATCTGTATTAGAGTTGTAATCTAGAATAGAATATATTGGTTACACTGTTTTTGGTATAAGGAACCGCCCCGTTGATTCGGATCAATGTAGGACTAGAAATGGACCGTAGGAATTCAGACATTTCCCCCTCTTCCGTAGCCATCACATGGAGGAAATTCGATAGAAAGCGAGCCTCTTAGGAAAATGGAACGGTAAATACGATCTAGTGCGGAAGAGACGGATCTTATCACCAGGCTGCGCTGCTTCCTCCCGATTGACCCCGTTTGTAATACACGCAAATGTCGGAACTCGCTCGTAAAAATGCAGATCTTGCAGATTGTATTATTCCCTTGTAGTTGCTATCAGGTTTACCTGCTCTAATATGTAAATTTGTGATTTGTAATCGGCCACGAAAACTAAAACTTAAAGCTCACAAAAGATTAAAGGATTTAAATTTCAAGAGAGGTATAATTTAAAGATACGGAGCGGTGTAGCTCAGTGGTAGGGGGCTGAATCCCAGAGAACCAGGACCAAATCCGGCTGTGGAAGACAATTTATTTAATTTGTTAACAGCCACGAATAGATCCTGAGGGATCTGGAGATGCATCTGGGGCTCACCCAGCCTCTATAAAAAGAATACTCTTAATAAGGGAATAAACATGGCGGTTGAGAGAGATCATGGATTTGTCCTGCGCATCCTCCTAAAAATGTAAAATGTCTACCATTTACTGAACCCAAGACCGTTCATGGGCTGTATTGTTACTGATAAAGAATTATAACTTAAAGATAATAAGAAATAAAGCATGTTCGGAGTCCCACTCCCCACAGCTACAACCAGCCCAATTTGTTTATGAATTAACCCAGAATTCCAGAATCATAGTATGATCTAGAGGAAAGCGGAATAGCTTCCCTTCAAGGAATGTAGAAGAACTATTTTAAAAAATGGAAGAAAACTTACATTGGAATCATCGTATCATTTAATTTATAGTATCAGAAAAATTGTTCATTTTTTCAAAGCACCCTTTTCAAATGGGAATGCAAAATTATGAATCTGAACGTTTTTTTTTTTTATTCTTTATCCATACACTCTAGAAATATAGAAATAAGCGATGGTAAACAGAAAAACAGAAAATTGATATTAACTAGTTTTTAATTTTTTTTTATGTTCATTTGTATTTACCTACACAGTATCTCATCGAGCAAGATTGATCTCTAAGTTTTTTTTATCCACAATTTGCAGGAAAATAAAATTGTTGACTGACTAATGACTCACAGGAAGTTCAGGTTACAGAGAGTTGGTAAGAGAAAGAACGAGAGGATTTGTCGATTGTAGTTGAGGATTGGCGATTTGTTGACGAGCGGAATGTTGCAAATTTAGAACATTAATTCATGATTTTCTAATTTTTAAATTTCGGCTTAAAATTGGAAATTAAGATACACAGAATTTAAACCAAGAACACATTGGAAAGGACTTGCCATGCGACTGGTGAGCTTATCTAGTTACATAGTAGCCTCTGAGTGGCCGCATAGCCCTTTGACTAGGGACTTAGGGGCTTAAGTTTGTTACCCAATGCACTTTGTCAAGGGTGACTTCGTCAACGTTAGCCAAAAATAGTCCTAAAATAGTCGGCTAAGATTCGCTATGTTCCTAAAATACAAAGCAGCATGTTGAATTACACTTGTCAAACGCGAATGGAAAATTTATTTTTTATAATTATTGGTCAGTTTTTATGAGTTATAAATATTTTTATTTTTTAAAGAGAAAAGATAGGCCCTCGACCGGGATTTGAACCCGGCACCTTTGTCTCACCGTGACATGTTCAAACCCCGGTCGAGGGCCTATCTTTTCTCTTTAAAAAATAAGAAAGTTTATTTTGTTTATAATACGTCGGAAGCATGGCAGTTCACCAATGAGGAGTTCCATGGTGAAAAACCTGGTGGTTGAGCGTCATCAACTTCATGCCCCGCTGTTATTATAGAAATAGAACAGCCTCTCCTACATCTGTACTGTCCCCAAGGCTACTCATGCGTTATAATAGTACATGCTTTTGTGATGCGTTCCAGAAAATACACTTCCCTTCATTAAAATTTAGGAAAAGTACCAAAACCATGTTCTACACCTAAATATTATTCAATTCTTTGTATTTCAAGAGAATTTTCCTGATTAGCTGAAATGAGCATTTTTCGGGTTATCACTTTATGAAAGAACAGATGGGTTCGAATGGTAGATTTTTCAAAATGTAACAAAATGGTAATGGGAAACTTCTGAAGTGTAATCTTGGATTCACTCACCATTATGGATATTATGGATGTGGTTGAATGCAATGAGACAGGTTATATCAACAGCCCCGGTGAATTTTTTCCATAATGATTTTGATATACTTAAGGAAGCGGAATCGTGGTATTATCGCAATGAATAAGGAGCCAAGTCATGCGTTGGCTTGAAAAGGACTTATTGCTTATATTGGATCTTTATTTCAAATCAAAATTCCCCATCCCTCAATTCAGTTAGGGGGAGTCCCTAACTCTGTCTGGACAAAATCGACTTAACCACTGATTCACAGGAGCTGCAGATACTATACGTACCTGGTTCAATAAAAACCTACTACTGCAGTACAACGTAACAAATATTATATCATATACAATGTAAAACTAATAAAATTTCAACGTCTTTCCATACATAACGGCATCCAAAAGTCATTAATTTTTACACCATTCCTTTATGCTTTCGCTGAATCAAATCAATCTTGCAATCCTTTGTCAATCAAGAGAATGAAGGCTGATGAAATGCGAAAGCGTTTTGAGATAACATTGTTTCAATTTGGAAACTATAATTGAAGCCCATATTTGTAATTACTGAATTTGTCATTCACAGCCTGAAGAATAACGTTTTAGTATTCGTTCTTTGTCAGTGATAAATATAATCACCTTCTTTCTGTTCAAAAAAACTTCGGTTATCATGGATACTTTTTCAGAGTGGCAAATGGTATATATTTATTTATGATTTCGTTGGGCCGTCTCCAAACCGCCGTAGAGTCGAATACAAATAAAAGTTCGATTCCAAAGTTACGGGAGGCCACATTAAACAGAAGGTGGCGCCTTCAGCAGACCATGACAACGAATCCATCCTCGACGGACAGACCACACCCTCGTTAGCCCGTTCTGGGTCAGATGATCCGTCCCGGAGGACCGGCTATACCATCCCTGAAGAAGACAATGGAACGAAATCACGTTCCGGATCTTCGCACTAGAACAATTGGAGCCGCCCCTTCTTCGGCCACTTTCTGTTTTATTCGCTGCTAATTCCCACTCCTTCCTTAATAACAGGTCGGGTCGGTCACATCTGCTTCTAATTGCGGGCTCGCAGGTAATGGTGAAATCGCCTTCCGAATTGCAGTGTCTCTTGCCGTCCCATTCCTCTATTCCTTCTTAACCACATATTACCTGCAGTATTTGTACTTTCTTTTCAGAAAACGGAAAAACCGAATAGCGGACAGAGAGTTAAGACGATTCAAAAATTATTTACAAAAGCAGACCAGCAACTAGAAAACAAACATTTCCTTTGAAGCGTGTGTAATCCAAAAACCTAAAGTTATAATACTCTGACGATTCAACTATGAATGTACTAACTGCATACCAAATATTCAATGGGGAAGGGGAGAAATAACTATTTTAATTGCCTTAATTGTAGACTAACCTGCGTACCTCACAATGAATGACGTAAAGATATTTTTTCCGATTTTCCATTTTCGAAAATAACGCCAGGAGACGCAACTAAAATCGTGATACGATTGACAGCAGCAGCCTTCAAAATCTTTTCAAAATCACTAATATTTGAATTGGAAGTGTAAATTAAAAATAACTACTGAATTCAATATCGGGTGTTACGTTTCAAAACCCCGGGCTGATTTATAAAAAATCATTTAAGGTTTAATAAATATTGAATAGAGCAAAAAAATTCCAATTGCTGATTTATATTAATTATCAAAATACTAAATAGCAGTATAATATTATATCATTGAATACAATTAATTATCCTACACTAAGTACATAATAAACTCTGTATCAATATTTCCACTGAATCGATATGTTTTTAAAACAACGAGGAAATATTAAACGATAACTGGCAGTCATGGAAAAATATACAGAATAAATATTCCCTATGTAATTCAACCCTCCCAGGAGAAGGAGTGGCAGGGGGGGAGGGGGTTGATACATTTCATACAACTCAAATGTTTTTGTACAATATCCTCAACAACATTCGCGTACGACCCAATCCTTCTACTAACTACATTCTGTCACGCCCTTTATGTGTCTCCCCAAGTTCCACCTCTGAAGTAATATCGGTATATTGTAGAATGTATTTATGAAACTGTAGGCGTTTTTTACTTGTAAAAAGTCTTTATTCCTATGCTAATTTACGTAGTAACCAAGTTATACCATAAAACACAAAGAAGGAAAACTATTTTGGACAAATGCTTTCGTGTCATACGTTTTCTCTTAGAATACTATGCATTTATTTATTCTGAGTTCTGAACGAGACTAAAACAATGTGAAATACAGCGATAAAGTGTCTTGTTATGCGAAATTGCTTGACTAAACAAGTGAAAAAGCAATTTCTCAAATTTTGGAGTTATCCATTTTTAATCCTTAACGACTCTAAATATATATATTTATTTGCATATATATACCTTATACTTATATTATACTTAATATACATGCAATAAATATTACTTAATCATTGCAACTTGTGATTTCAGGCAGGCAGAAACGTTTGTGTGTTTGTTTATTAGAGCTTTAAGGCGTAACACCCCAGAGTCATCAACGCCTGAAATTCGTTTGATGTTTATATCAAGATTTGGGAAACTAACTAAAATATAGAGATATTAAAAAAATATCTCCAATTAAAATATTGAGAAACTTATAAATGTATACACTTATATAATCCATTTATATATACACACATACATACATACATAAAAATGCATACATATACATATAGACAATATTTTATACACATCTTCTATATACAAATTGATCATCTCTATATTTTATTTAACATATTGTGGATTTTAAGAAAATTAAGTGCGAATTGGATTCGTCGTCGTTTAATAAGCCAGAAACGTTTTTTCGCATTCTGGGAGTTGGTCTGGGCTTTTGTATTTTCAAAACAAATCTGATTTTTTTAATACAATTTTCTATACTAGTACTTTTTTTTAATTGTCTCTATCCTGATTTAAAATATTTATAAAATAAATTAGTTTGATCCACTTAAAGGCAAATTCCTAAGTAATATTCATATAGTTACCATATAGAATATTATATGTTCAGTTTCAGTTTGTAATATTCCGAATTATAACTTTAAGGAATACGTCAGATCTCTGAAAGTAATACCACAATTAGATAAGTCGGTTGATAAGAAAGCAATTATACTATAGTCATAATTATACTAAGCAATTCTAATTATGATAGTTCTAAAATGTTATGAATTAATGAAAGGGATAATAAAAACTTATGCTGAAACAAGGCATAAATAATAAAGCATTGCTTCGTTCTGGATGATTTCCACATTAGCATAATGGAAAATATAATTTTATGGTGAAAAATACGACATTCCATAAATACAAAACCGAGCTACACCATAATACGAATATCTGGGAAATCGACATTTCAGATTCACGATTCGAAATGGCCCCCCTCTAAAGCTTTACAAAGACAGTTTAATTTTAATGCTGGGAATAACAATAAACCGCTATGAGCATAAACTGGGTATACGATTAGTACATTGCAATGGTTATGAATTAACTTAATGGACGAATGATGACGAAGTATAGATCGATATTAACTGATTAGGCAAAACATCGGGAATATAGTTAAATAAATATATGATACTATTTGATTAACCCTTAAACTGCTGAAGAGCTTTACGTCTATCAGAGCGCTAAGTTGTCGGCTACCCGTCTACCGGCCTCTGCTACCCACTTTTTACCTCCATTCTATCCTACGCCCCTTTACTACTGTTCACGCATTTCATTGGTTCCATCCTCTTTTTGATTCGGGCTGGCGGACATTTTATTTGACACTGGCGGAGTTTAAAAAAAAAAGGGGTTTTTAACTCCGCCAGTGACGGTTTTTTTTTAAAATATATTTATTGAAATTAACAACTGTATACAGAATACATCAAGTAAATATAATTAAAGTAAATCATATCCAGAGACACAGATAAATCATATGTAGAGAAACCACCCAGTGGTAGTACTCAAATAAAAAGTTCAGCTCAACCATTGACGGGTAGAGTCGACCCCTTTGGTGGATTGACTGTGTGGCTGAGAATGCGAGGAATCTGTATAGCGCCGAACTAATAATAACTACATGCCAGTATGACATATTAAAATCATGTGAGACTTTATAGGGCATTTAAAATTCAAAAGTAAAATGTTCTTGGATGCTGTCACTTCCTATCCACAGCAATGGTCCTATAAGGTTCTATTAAGCGTTAAGAAAATCAATCTAAAACCATTAAACAATAACACAAGGGAACAACATTTTTGTTGCATGAAATATTTTGACTAATATTCTACTTCCTCGAGGTGCTGATTTAAGATCTGAAGTCAGTTTGTTTGTATCAGCTTTACTTTTGGGGTTATAATTATAAACTGTTTTTTAAGATGAAAATATTTTTTATTAAGAAAACTATTAAAAAAATTACCACTACATATCAAAAAATTTTCTTTTGTAAGATTTTCTGGCTTGATTCGGTTCACGGGGGCTGTTTTTAATGCTCCAACAATAGTCCGCCATCATGTGAGCATTCCAGTGACCTTGGTAACGTTCCTCCATAGTTCGAATGTCCTGATGGAACCGTTCCCCTTGTTCTTCACTCAGATCACCAAGATTTTCAGGGAAACGGTCCAAATGGCTGTGGAGGAAGTGTACTTTGATGCTCATATTACAACCAAGCTGCTGGAAGTGTAACAACATTAGTTCAATATGCTCCGCATAGCTTTCTTCCTTTTTGTTTCCCAGAAAATTTTGAGCAGTCCAAACGAATTCATTCCAGGCATTTTTTTCAATATCAGTCATGTAACTAATAAAGTTTTCATCCTTTATCAACCTTCTTATTTGGGGACCATCAAAAATTCCATTTTTAATTTTTTCTTGGCTCAAATTAAAGAACTTCTTAGAGATGTATTTATAGCAATCACCACCCTTGTTCAAAGCTTTGACAAATTGTTTCATGAGCCCTAGTTTGATATGCAAAGGTGGCAGTATTATTCGATCCGTGGGCACAAGGGGCTCATTTATTACATTCAGTTGTCCCGGAACCATAGATTGCCTGGAAGGCCAATCTTTTCTAATCCAGTGCTCAGACCTAGCTCTGCTGTCCCATAAACAAATAAAACATGGATATTTTGTATATCCACCTTGTTGTCCAAGAAGAAAATTCACCATTTTTAGATCAACACTTATCAACCACTTTTGTTCGTTGTATTTGATTCTATCCATTACAGAAGCTACAGTAGCATATTCTTCTTTGACTGTAGTTGAATGTGCAATCGGTATCGAACCCAGCTTATTGCCGTTATGCATAAGTACACATTTCAGGCTACGTTTAGAGGAGTCAATAAATAAACGCCATTCATTTGGATCATACTTCTGTACTCCCATTGCTTTCAATAAACCAGGAACATCTGAACAAAAAGCAAAGTCGTCATCTTTAGAAAAGAATGACAGCAATTCTGCCTCTCGGTTACGATAGTATGAAATTCTTGTTTCTGGGGTTAAAAGATTTCTTTGCTTTAATCGAGAAGCTAGAATCTCCGATGTCTTTTTAGAAAGACCAAGATCTCTGATTAATGCATTGAGGTCTTCCTGATTAAAGAGCTGGGGCTCAGAAGTAAAATCAGGGTAAGAATCACTTGTCCGACTTTCATCACTTGAAGAATAGTTTTGTTTTTCTATATCATGATCATTTTGTACAGATGAAGAAGCTTGGGGTACTGGTGCATCGCCAGAGAACAAGACTGGTCGAGTAACAGATAACAAGTTTGGATAAGACCATTTCGACCGGTTATTTTTATTAATTCCATTAATATCAATCACACAAAAATAACAATCATCTTGATGATTATTAGGTTCCCGCCAAATCATTGGTGTTTGATACTTAAAATGGGGTCTTTTCTTATTTGCCCATAATCTCAAAGACTCAACACATGTTTTACATACCATATGAGGGATCCAGTACTTGTCACGGATGTCCAAAGCGAATCCAAAGTAATCAAAATATACCTGTGTTATAAACTCTGACACACTTAGCCTACAATTTTTGAATGTATATTCACCACAAATGTTACAGAAATAGTTTGGATCGTTTCTACAGATATTTCTTAACTTGGACATTGTTATTTAACACAAGAGCACAAACTTTTTCACTAAACAACTCAGTTGAATTGAAGTTTGAATGTGACTAGTACAAATATATGTCTATCAGCTGTTTGCCAAAAACAAAAGGTGCTGGAGAAAAACTGAGGCTAGATTTGTAATCACCAACCTCTAATTAGTAAACAACAGGCCTAAAACTCCATGCAACAAAAAATTAATAAAAATTTGTTCCCTTGTGTAATCCAAGACTTGTTTCCAAATTACTGTTTGGTTAAAATTAATAACAAGACAAATAAATGCTAAATTCTTAACATGTAGATTTTATATTGAAAAATAAAAAGAGACCTTACATAAATGTTAAGACCGTGGAAAAAGTCTCCACAAGTCTCCAAACTAAAACAGAAATAGAAATTCCTGCTTCGTGGGTGCATTATTCATGTTTTTGTTCTTTTGTTTTTTTGTTGTTGTTTTTTTCTCTATCTACTCTGAGGATGCCTGAATGGGCGAAATATTGGACAGATAATTTCTATTTCTGTTTTAGTTTGGAGACTAAGGGCTTTTTGGACTTTTTTGGGTTGGAATTTTTTCACGGTCTTAACATGTAGATTTTATATTTGTTGAGTTATTTCTGTAAAAGTGTAATGTTTAGGGGCTTAAAGTAATTGTAAATGTTGTTTCGCCTTTACCAGAAATGACCACCCGTACTCCGAGATGTTTTCGTAATCCATTTTTAATTTTTAAATAATGTTCTTTGCTAAAATGTAGTGACTTGTGAATACATTCCATAATTAGGATGTGGCTAGATTTGGCAAGCTCTATTCCGCCAACCATTGAAACCCCTCCTACTGAATGCAAGTCAAGAGTTTATCAATCACTATTATATTACCATATCAAAAGAAATAATATATTATATTTTCAAAATAACAGGTAAAGAAGATTAAAAATGGAACACAATTCTACCAATGTATAAAGAAGCGGAAGATCTGCTCGAGCAACGACCTCAAAGAAGATTACTCCCTTCCTTGAACCAATTCAGGGCAAGAATTGGCGCCCCAACGCGGTAAGAAGCGTCAACGTTCAAAATTATATATTATGTTAAGAACTAACCATAGATAGAAAAAAAAACAGTCTAATAGAGGATCCATAATCACTATTTGCCCTTTAATTCCTTTAAACACTTAATTACATACATCGTAATGAGCAAAACTAACTGTTTTAAAATAAATTATAATCCATTTTATCAAAATTACATCAGTCATAGTACGATCTCATATGCTTAATATGAAAATTACTTATGAGCATATTTATAAAATTTCATAAATTATTGTTGATACCCATGAAAAAATGTGCACTAAACTATTTCAAGAAAGATATTAAATACAACTGTAGGATACTTAGTAGAAGGTAAGTATAAAGTGAGAGAGAAAATTCTCAGCATAGCTGGAGTTCCAGGGTAAATATCTGAAAAAATCTGACATCCCAATGGATCAAAAAAAAAAATGGTAATTTACATATATATATATATATATATATATATATATATATATATATATATATATATATATATATATATATATATATATTTATATTTATAAAACAAAGGAACTTTTAAATATTAAAGGTTTAAATTTTAAAGGATTTGAATCTCTCCCACTCAAAAATATTTCTTGCTAAACAGGAGCATCTCATATTTATATTTTACAGAGAGAATTCTATGGTACATATATTTATTTCAGATGTGACACGATAAAATACAAGGACCTTTAGAAATGTATAAAACAAGAAGGAAAACTTACATTTTAATTCACTTCTTTATCAACTCGGTGAGGGGTCTCATTCATTTAGTAATTAGCAAAGGGTTTCTTTTAATAAAATTTTAATTAATATTTTTTTTAATAAAAGCTGTGAAAGACAGGATGAAACAATAAAATGAGAGATACAGAGAGAGGAATAGAATAAAATATAATAATTTTGTTTTCTTTCCCAGGAGGAAAACTGATAGGTATCAGATGCCTCCCCACATTTCTTCATAGCTGACGTAAGGGGTCATGATGCTCTTCTGTCTTCTACCTGTCTACTTTGATCCATTTATGTAGTATTTTTTAATTATTAGTATTAATAATTGAAAGTACTTTTACGAGACGCATAATTATTTATTAAGTCACAAAATTTGTCATGGTCTGAAATCTTTCATTTTATAATCTACTCTAAATATTGATTACTTATTACAAACTGAATGAATAATCAACAATCCTTGGAGCTCCTCACCCCAAAAAATAATAATTTAGTATTGCAATTAGAACAAAACAAAATTTAAAAAGAATATACCTTAAGAATAACAAAGAAGTATTACAAAAAACAAATAGAAACATACAAACTAGAAGAAACAAATAAATTTAAAATAAACAAAGAAAATATAAACAAATAGAACTGGAGAAAAACTTTATTGATTAGCCAAATCAATAAATCTTCAATTCTACGAGAAATTCATTGTGACCTCTACTCGGACCACTTTCTTCCACATATTTTATCAAGGTCAACAATTATCATTCAATATAAACAAATAGTACTTCTAAAATAATATAACAGAGTTGCTAATAAATACGATCAATGAGGAAAAAACTATAATAGTCATTAAAATAAATATTTAAATCTCAATACATCTACAGAAAGATAAATAAAATTTAAAATATAAAATCAATACGAGACCACAATGTAATAAGATCTTATATACCATTATACGAGAGTATTAGGAGTATTTAACCGCCAGTTGTGAGGTGCGGTCTGTGATTCGGTTATTAATGGCAAAAAACTTAAAACCAATAGAAATTCATCCGTGGAAAATTGGCAAATAAAATTATATAATAAAATGTTTTTCTTGTACTTGGTTTTTTAAAATTACAAAACGTTATTTACTTTCTGAATAACCCTCGTATGATAAATCCCTTATATAATTGTATAATTTAAAGACTCTTTTTAATACGGAGTTTACTTTGATGTTTTTAACAGTATTAGGCGAAATATCTTGACTATAATAGTTTGATTTCGGTAAATGTTAATAACTAAAATTCCAGCATCAATAAAAAACTACATCTGCTCTACATAAAACCTCTTTTTTTTGAAACTTTTTCAATCTTATGCGTCATGAAATGAAACAGAATGTTGGTTCCCAAAAAAAAAAAAAAAAATCTTATGAAGACTTTCAACTGAGAACGTTCGTTAATATTTTTGTCTGAATTTGACAAGTCAATTTTCAGTGGCTAAATTAATAGTCCACTCAAATAGCAGTTTTTGTAAGAAAAAATTGACTTGTCAGTTTTATTAGTGTTGTCTATGTTTTTGACATTCTCAATTTAAATAAAAAGTTATCTCACAAAACTTTCAGAAGTATTTTTGAAAGATCTTTACAATTCACAACGCGATTTTTTTCCCGATTCTAATATCCTAAGTATGAAAGCATATTTCTTAACCCGTCATAAATAAATCGACTATATTTTTGCGCGATGTTAACTTAACCAAACTCCTTGATACTTTTTTTATTATTATTTAATGTTCATAGTTGAAAGTAATTCATTTTTAAGTTTAATAGCAGCCCACTGGAAAGCTAGATGATTAGAGTAACATAAATAAATAAATAAATTATTAAAGGGTGGGATATATAGGTGATAAAAGAAACGTGATTCTCTATTTGAAATTCTAAGCTTTCGATTATATCTCACGAAATATAGTAAGAGAGAAATAGGAATCCTACTCAAGATTATCTATCGCAATATATATTATTTTTCATTGATAATTTAATTTCATATTTTCATTGATGTAAATTTTTCATTGATAATTTAATTTCTTATTTTCATTGTAAATAATCTTCGTTTTATATAAATGTTGTAAGGAAGACAATGGCTCTGTAATAAAGCACTCAGTAGCCAAGTAAATTCTGGTTGAAATCCCGCAACTGGACAGACTTTTACTTAGTCTGTTAGCCGCCACAAATGGATCGTTTGGGATCCTCCTGGGGCTCACCCAGCCTCTGTAAAGTGGGTACGCAAAATAAGGGAGGGAATCTGGCGGTATACTGTGATCTAGGACGAATCACCTCCCTGCCCAACCGTTGTCCAAGAAACTGTACAGTTTCTATCATGTACTGAACTCCAGACCTTTTCACGGGTTGTAGTGGTACATGTTTTTTGGTTTATATAAATGTTTTAGTATTTTATTTTTTTAATTTATTTCATAGTATTTTTTATGTTTATTTTCCAGTTCAAAAATTGTTATTGTTAATTTCCTTAATAGTGTAATGTTTTATTTGATTATAATAATAGTGTAATTGGTAGGCTTCATCTACCTCTGTCTGTCTCATAAAATATTAATTAATAGTATTATCTCTCCAAGGCACCTGAAAAGAAGATGGTCTCGTGACCATCTAAGTTGAATTTGTTATTTGAGTACTAAATGCAGGTAGATTCTCTACTTTCCTTTGTATCATGCTATTTACTCGTTTTATTATTATTATTATAGACTAGAATAGAACAGAATAGAGTAGAATAGAAAAGAATAGAAAAATAATTTTATTCTGGGACCAGGTCCCTTAAGAATAACAATATTGTACAGAAATTAATAGAAATATTTCTGGCCAAACTGCTACATTATCGGAATATTACAATTAAATATGAACTAAAACGTAGGTTCTGATAGAGGAAAAAAAATATATATAAAACAAAAAAAAAATTACAATAAACCGAGATTGGCTAATGGAAAAATAAAAAAGTAGATAAGAACATCTAATAATATGAATAATAGTATCATAATGAGTGTGGCATATTTTCACATATACACATACATACATATTAATTATTTACATAAATTATACATTTGTACGTTGCTAGAAATATATATTTTCTAATTTGTCAATGGCAGTTTTTCTAGTTTACTAAGTATACTAAGTTATTAAGTTGTCCTCACCACATTTTTGTTATAGATCGCATTATTTTTACATTTTCAAATTGCATCCTGTGTATGTCATATTTTCTAAATACCTTACAGCCTTTTCAACGTTAAACATTTTCTTATATTACCACCGAACGGGTACATATTCTTTGAGCGAAAGAAAGCATGCTTGTGAAGTGAAAAAAGAAAGAATAAAGGTTTAAAAAAAAAACAAAAACACGGAGAGAGAGATCCGTTATAGAATGATAGCCGGGGCGAGGAGGGAGCTGAGAGAGAAAGGGAAAAGATAAAACAGGGAGTATAAAAGAACCGCAGGTTACAATGCCATGACGAATTCTAGCCGATCCACCTCACTCCCGGCCTCTCAATAATGCCTCGTCCTCTTTCTTGACAGTTTTTCCAACAGTCGGCAGGATTTCCCGATCGGATATGAAAAATCGTGACTGAAGCCCTTGCAACCTGGATTCCTATTGCCTGGCAAGAAAGAAGGCTATTTTAGCAAAAGGCAACCGTCTCCTTAAGTCACAGAATCAAAATGTTTATGCATAATGCGTATTATGCAAATAATAAAATCAGATTCTAACCGTTCCGATATTCACGATGACAACTAAATGTTATTTTCTTTCTAAGATTCCTTTCCCGATATCTCGCTCATAAATATACAATTTTTTTTTACATAGTTTAACCATTCTATTTAGCAATTATACCTAATCTGGAAATCACCTGCCAGATTACGTTCACAATTTTTCTGTGTGTAATATGAATTACATTTTGGACATAGTATTAGCATAATAGAGCTCAGATCACTGAGGATAGAACGGATATGGGAAGATAAGAGAGCTGATATGAGCAGAGTGGTTGATAAGCACATGTAAATTGAATTGATCCACCGGATACAAAATGGACTCTAATTTGGGTAACATTAAAAGCTCAGCGAGATTCACTGATATGTAGATGTTATCCTTTGAGGATCAAGGTGAAAATAAAACTC
Source organism: Arma custos (assembly GCA_037127475.1). NCBI lineage: Eukaryota > Metazoa > Arthropoda > Insecta > Hemiptera > Pentatomidae > Arma > Arma custos. The sequence goes on along the minus strand of CM073763.1, from coordinate 81,668,790 downwards.
TTTGAGATATTTTAAAAATGTATTTATTGAAATTTACAACTGTGTTATAATGATACAATTAAATATAACGAATGATACATGAGATTAAGAATTGGCAGTTGATCGTCCTCGCCGCCGCTTGGTATATTTGCCCTGAAGAGGGCCTACATTGTAGATCGAAACGTCGGCACATAATAAATAAGTATACACTTATTAAGGTGTCATCATTGACTGCACCCCCAACTATTTCTTCCTTACATTAGAAGTTCCAGTCAACTATCTCTTCTCTAACATGAGATTAAGAAAAGTTGAGAATCTACCCAGAGGCTGTACTCAAATAAAAAATTCAACTTAGTATATCACAAGGCCATCTTCGCTTCAGACACCTCGAAAAATCATAGGATATTAAACAATTTTAAAATGTTTATTTTTATATTCAACAATAGACTTAAAAAGCGAAATTACTCATTTTAAATATGTCAATTTATAAATAATTCTTATTATATAATGTTCTCGCTAATGATGCAAATCCATCTCCTGTATATATTATTTATGTAATCTACATCTGATAATGATTCATGATGAAAGACCATGAAATACACGAAAAGGGGAGAGAAGATGAACAAATGGGACACTCGCCAAATGAGCTTGGCCCCTCTCATTCATTGATAAATGAAATGGAAGGTGGGGTGAATCGAACAATGTACATCCAGGTTACTTCTAGGCCATATCAAAGCTCAATGAATGGGAGGCATCTGGGGTTAGCTTTAGCTTCCTCAATTATCTTCTGTTCAGGAAGTAAATGATAATAGGGTGGTTATATCTCAAAGCATCCCGTTGGTTATTCAGGGATTTCAAAATTTTTTCTTAGAATTAAAAAAACTATCAATTTTTCTTCATTAATAGGAAACATTGATATTTCAAATTTTGTAGATGAAGACATCAATAAGAATTACGACAAATAAATTGGAGACGGCGAACATTTACCACCAGACTCATTTGAAGTTGAAAGATAGCAAACATTGTATCATTGACATTGTGATCCCTAATGGTAATAATATCAACTCAAATGTTGGAGAAACTATGAGATGCTAGCGGAAGAACTAAAAGTTCTGTACCGTATGGGAAGTGTGGTGGTGACCCCACTGGATAAGCGGAGGGCATTGAAAGCCTGGGACTTCCGAAGACGAATATTCTACTAAGTAGCTTATTTTCGAACACATTAAGACGTCTTTTAACGTTCCAACTAGTATGTTCACTATAAAATTTTAGAAATATATTAAACAATTTGTATCATGCTTAAGAGCATTCCGCTTGATGTCTAAATGGAGGTTTGACAAAGAGTTGTCTAGTGCAGTGTTCTTCAACCGCCGGCCCGCGGACCAGTACTGGGCCGTAGAAATTTCCTGCCGGTCCGCGAAAAATTTTGGTCGAATCGTAAATCACCACAATGTATAATAACAATATAATGGCGGACATATTCAGTCTGCTTAATGAAGTTAATATTGCTCTATAGGGTTCATATACAATTATTTTTACTTTAAGAAATGAAATGGATGCGTTCAAAAAGAAGCTCTTTGGAATAGTCGCTTACAAGAGGAAAAGGTAGAAATGTTTTCTCTTTTGGATGAGTTTTCGATTGCTGCTGATGTGAACACGAAAGTCATATTTAACATAATAAAGCAACATTTAAGAGCATTAGCTGAAAATTTGAATTAGTATTTCCCAGAAAATGAAGATCCTCGTAAAGGTAACCTGGATTAATAATCCATTCTTGGAAGACATAAACTCATGTGCACCTTTCTTTTTGATCTTCATGAAAAAGAAAAGTTGATCGAGTTTTCTTATGATGTCACTCTGGTCTCCAGACATAAAATGCATTCATTGCCTCAATTTTGGATATCGCTGGAAAAAGAATATCCAACTTTGAGTTATAAAGCTATCAAATTATTAGTAAATTTTTCGACTTCCTATTTATGTGAAAAGACTTTTTCAGCCACTCTCTGTCTGTAAAAAACACCGAAACAGAGAAACCAAATAGATGTTAATGCAGCGCTTCGTTTCTCCGAAACAACGCGGAAGACTCGAATATCAACTGTTATATCAAAGAAGCATCAGCAGATATAGCACTAATAAATGTAATTGGATAACATATTCTGTAATAAAACATATCTACAAGCTTATTGGTTTTTATTTGTCTTAGCTTTCAGTTGGTCCGCGAAATATTTATCCTATTTTTACCAGTCCGCAGGTGCAAAAAGGTTGAAGAACACTGGTCTAGTGCACAGTCAGGAGAAGAAGAAAATTTCTAAATGTTTAAGGATGCTAGGCAATTGCAGGAGGTTGGCCTCCATCTCAGTTTTCAACTCGAAAATGCGTAAAAAAATAGATGACAATAATAATAATAATAGTAAAATGCTTAGCTAACCCGAAGGCTCGATACCGATACCGTCAACCGCTGTTTACAAACTTCGATTAACGGATAATTGCCCTAACCCAAACCCAAATCTGTAACCGTAACACCATCGTCCTATCTAGTTTTGGAAGTTCACCTGCCGATTCAACGCGTTTCAAAGTTGTAAGAATTAGAACGTTACTGTATCCAACAACTTTTAAAACTCTTCTCAGCCTTCTCTACCATTTCGAATAAATTAGTATATAATTAACTCTACAATTCCGCTATGTGCTATTTAATAAAGTCTCTAGAATTCTAATCCATTATCGAGACGAATATGCTACTTAATACCTAGCAATCGAACACCTGAAGAAATTGTTCGTCCTTCAATGTTCCAACTAGTAGGTTGAGTATACACGAGTATTATGAACAATATCTTATACAATATATACATCATAACTAACAGCAAATCATTCTGATTGAGAAAATAGATCCGATGACAAAGAAAACAGTTATTTGCAGTGCGATCAATTCATTGCTCGTAAAAAAATTATTTTGGAGAAGAGAATAAAGAAAGTAAAGCGCTGCCAAGAAACAAAGGCCTAATGGAAGTTGGTGACAGAGGAACGAGTCACGTAGCCACGTCGGGGACAACTTCTTTTGGATTGTGGGAGCTAGTTCGGGGGAAATTAGGAAGTAACAAAAAAACGCGAGTAATGCTCTAATAATTGTACCTTCCCGTGGATCTCTAGTTTTGAATTCTTTTTTTTTTTTAGCAGTAATATTCCCCAAGATTGAAAGGTACATTAAGAGATGTATGAAATGGTCGGGGAGTGCAGGTAATGATTAAACAAAATAAGTATGACGTTTGCTGGCCCAAAAGGAAAGGAAACAGACAACAACTATATAAAACATTGCAGTGCCAAAGAAGAATAACAGAAGTGATAAACAGAGTCAGATAAATTATGAAACAATAAGAATGGAAAACATAGAAAAAATATTGAATGATAATTGTTGACCTTGATAATATATGTGGAAGAAAGTGGTCCGGATAGAGGTCACAATGAATTTCTCGTGGAATTCGAGAAAAACTTTATTTATTAGCCAACGTTTGAAACACAGATTGAACACAGTCGGTGTGTCCCCCCCACAGCCCTGAAGAAGGCCTACAAAGTAGGTCGAAACGTTGGCTAATAAATAATGTTTTTCTCAAATTACACGAGAAATTCATTGTGACCTCTACCCGGACCACTTTCTTCCACACATAGAAAAAATGTTATAGCTATAACATTATGTCCCAAAGACAAAACTATATATTATAATGGTCATTGCATATGAAATTTCCGTTTTAATTATTTCTAAAATTCAAAGTGGAAATAGCAGAGTTCTGTTGTTTACTATTTTTATGAATACAGATTTAATGAGCTGGTACTAATCCTATCCTTTTTTATTATTTACTATCACAACAATTGAATGAACATTGTTTAGGATACCATCAACACGTGTATTTGTGTAATTTGTTGGATACTGGACAGCCCAAGCTGTAAGAAACATTGCTACCGCGTTCAGAAAAGGGCGTTTTAACGAATGGACCATTCGCCGTTGTTTTGATCAATTTTCAAACCAACACAATTATTGCTTTCTTTGTGGTGGGCAGTGACAGGTACTATTTACTTCTTCTTTCTACTCAGAGGTGAAACCAACAGATCCACATCGTACTGAAAAAATATTGGCATAATCCAACAATAACATATGAATAAAACAACCAGCATTGGTTAATCAGAAGGGACATAAACTCTTACACGACAAACCCAGACCTAATGTTTCACGACAGACCAAAAAGAAACTAAAGAAGCTCTGTTAGGAAGTCCTCCAACACCCATCCGACATACTTTAATATGTTAAGAAATTTTGACAACTTTCATAATGGTGAAACTCGGAAACATGATTCTCATGTCAAAAATGCATTTTCAGACTTTGTTTCATCATAAAACCATGCATTTTTCTGTTCAAATGTGTTCACACAGACCATGAGGGTAAATATTTTGAATAAAAATGTTTTGATTTCAAAAAGTTGTTATATGAATTATACTTTCTTTTGAAAACAGACATTGAATGTGAAACTACCTAATACAAATATATAAAAAAATAATATATAAAAAATATATAACAATATAATATATAAAAAATATATAAAAAGATAATAAAACTGATACCTCACTTGAAATCGACGAAACATATTAAAGTGAAAACCGAGATTTTTTTTAATATGAAAAAGGAAAAATATTAAATAAAATCGACCAGCTGAAAGATAAAAAAATTAATCCACAAAATTTTAGTGATGAAAGGGAACGCTTCATACTCCCACACTGGAAATTAATAACTTACTTTTGAAAGGATTGGTATTGGATTTATATTATAAAAAATAAATAAATATGTGCGAATAATCTCTCTTATTTAATACAGTGAGTTCCATTTATTTTTGGAAATGAAAATGATTTTCTTCGAATCATATTTAAACATTGATATGAACATTCTGATTGAAAATTATTCTCTTGGAAAACAAATGATAAATGTATATATAAAAAAAATATAAAAAAGAAGGTTATATATCCAAAATGAGTTTCATGTACTTAAGTAAGCGAAATAGAATCATTTTCGTCGTGAATAAGCGGCTAAGTGAGACATTGGTTTGGAAAAGGGTTATTTCTTATATTACAACTCAATTTCAAGCCAAAAAATACGAGAATACGAGAATACTACGATGCCGGTTATCTGAAAGCAGTTAACTCTCTCTGGACAAAATCCTGCTTAACCACTTATTCACCAAGGCTTTAGATATATGAGTAATAATATAGCCTACCTACACCTGTTAGTTAAACATGAAAAACATTAGCAGGTATATAATAGTCATTTGTTATAATTGTTGTATTAAGAATATCCTTAAGAAGAAAATGAAGAAGAATCTAAAATTCCGTTTATTCAAGTACATACTTTTCAATAATTAGTTCATGCTACTTGTTACTATGTCAGTTATACTTGTACTTTAGAGATAAGAAAAATAAAAAGATTGCCTAAATGAGACATCGACAGACGAATTACCTATTGTCTAGTCATTACATACTTTATTAAAATCTAATCATGAAGCAAACTATAACAAATGACTATTATATGCCTGGTAAAGGCTTTCTTTATTTAACTTTATTATCACTCATGCATAACCTACCCATTTATAAAGAATTTTACTTATATATCGCAAAATAAATTAATTTGTTATCATTTTGTACAACCGTTAAGAAATAATGGTTATCTAACCAATTAGGCGTTATTGTTATAAACCAATTCACGTTTAGTTATATTGTTTTTGGAACCGAATTTTTCGAAACTAACTTCCCAGGCATTGGAAAACCAAAGAAATATTGTGATTGGTCAATCTGCAATTTAAACGATCCGTTTCTCTCAGCTTTTCTGGATTTTTTTTTGCATACCATTTCGCAAATTGTTTCAACAATTAAATAAAAAATACAAACATATAAAGATAAATAGAGTAAAGGATGTGGGTACTCTTCATTTATTTATCTTTATTATGACATTACTGTATTGGTAGATCACTAGGCAGCGTAGAGGAGGCTTTTATAAAAATTGACCAAGTTAAATACATGGGGCCTCAGGGTCGATAATAATAAAGCAAAGATGGTGTGCATCAGGAGAAAAGATACGGTCCTAGAACAAGTAGTGCTAGGAACTGCACTTTCCAGATTGTCCCTAGCTTTCAATATCTGGGATCTACTATAACTGAACTGCTATAACTGAACTATAACTATGGACGAGCAGGATAAAGTATAGAGCAGACTGGCAGCAGCAAACAGAGCGTACTTCTCCCTCGCCAAAATTATAAGCTTATTAAGCCGTGCTACGGAAATGAGAATCTACAGATGCCTCATAGGGCCAGTAGCATCCTATGCGTGTTAGACGTGGACTCTCAACAAGTCCGATGAACAGAAGGTGGACCGCTTCGAAATAAAGATTCTGAGACAAATAATGGGGCCTATCATAGAAAATTGATCCTGGTGACTGCGTCGGAATATGGAGTTGTATAGGGAATCCTAGTATCTCAGCCTTTCTAATTTTGTCAAAGTGCAGAGAGGAAAATGGCTCGGAAACGTTATTAGGATGGGAGGTGTCCCTCGAAGGTGTACAAAAATACTCCAGTCGGGACCAGACCTAGGGAAAGATTTCGGTGGAGGGACAATGTGCTAACAGACGTTAGACAAGGAAGAATAAACATAGCCCAAGCTGCAGATAGACAATCCTGGGGCGAAATGGTTGAGCTGGCCAAGGACCGCTTTAGAAGTCTGTCATGCCACTAGAAGAAGAAGACATTCCTTTAGGTATTCACCTCTGAAATTATTCTACGTTCTGACAAAAAACGTAGAACTTAAACTGAACATCACAATAGTTAATGGCAATTTCTATATTTCAAATGATGAAGCAGATTTTAACCTTAGGGAACGAAAGTGAAAATGCGTGTTTAAGTTAGGCAGATTTTCACATGCTGATAACAAATTTACGGTAGCATTATTAGATGTATATATACTTATATGAATTATTGTTACGGGCGCCGGCAGGAAGACGGAAGCAAGAGGATTAGCGGCTTAAATCAGTCGGCGGGAGAAGTTAAAATAGGATTAGGACGGTTCTAGATCGTCTCCTTTTGTCGGCAAAGGATTAAGAATATTCCAGAATTGTCTGGCCCCTCCGTGTTCTGGAATGTTCGGCTTTGCCTATAAAAAGACTTCCCTCACCTCGAGTCAGTCAGTCTTAGCCTGCGAGTAGGCCAGAGAAGACCTGTGATAAGTGAGTGTCAGTGTGATGAGCTAGTGTTGAACCGGCCCGTGTAATAAGTGTATCAGTGAACTGTGACAGTCTCGCGAGTGTAATATACTGTTTCTGTTTGTTACTGTGTGTCAGTTTGTGATACTTGGAGAATCTTACGGTCGGTGGACTAGTGAACTGTAAGTGTTTATTATTAGTTATAAATTGTAGTGTAATATATTCATAGAAACTATTGTAACTAGTTAAGCTATCTAGAATTAATAATATCTAATATTATTGTAATAATTAAATAGGAGTTAGGCCTAGATAATAAATGTTTAGAATATTGTAATTATAAATTTATATTAGTTCAATAATTTAATTGTTAATAGTTTACTTTTATCCTTTTTATCACTTTTGTTAATAAATATTAGTATCTTTAATTAAGGAATTGTTGAATTCATTTTTAATACCCAGTAGCCCGTAACATTATAAATCAAAGTGAAAGGTTATGGATAGTTACGAAAGTATTTCTAAACAATGTCTTGTTCAAGTCACTGATTCCTATTTTCATGGTTTAACATTAGAAATAAAATGTTTTTCTATGTAAATAAAATTAATGTTAAATTGTAAATGTACAAATGTTTAAATAATTAAAGCTGTAAACGGTATCTATACACCTTGTATTTTTTATTTTAGAGAAATTTCTTTTTTAAATAATCTCACAAGGAATATACAATTTTTTAAAGTACAATTATTCAAAATCTTGAACCTATGAATTAATACAGGAATTTATGGAGAGAAAAATATTGGTATAGATATAAAATTTGTTATTGTCACCCATTTAAGATATGAAAACCTGTCAATATATGCAGGTTTATATTTTCCATTCAAGTATTTCATGCCTCTATTCAGATTTTTATAATAAAGCTTTTTATTTTCTAACTCTAGCAGTGTAAAAATAAGCTATAAAAATTTTAGTCCTATACGATATAGAACGTATTATAAACTAAAATCGGTGTTTAAATTTAAAGACAATTATCGGAACTGCGATGATAATATTTTAGAAGACTCGAGAAGAAGTTTTATAATCGTGTGAGTACAATAAATGTAGAAATAAAAAAGACAAAAACCAAGAGAAATTATCATCTGGATTCCCCTCAGCGGCCATTAGAGATGTTAGAGATGGATCACTTATAGATCCCTCCTTCTGAAAGCTTTTATTTAGATTGATATAATTTAGTCGTCTTCCTTTTATCCCAATTGCTTTGTCACGATCTATTCGCAGGAAAGAACTCCATTTCGTATCCAATCGTAAAGAATTAGAGACATAATTCCTTACCAACGATGAGGCCGGTATCTAGATTATTGTTCAACTTACCTGTAACAAAAAGAAAAATATGTGAATTCTACAGTAGATACATCTAAATTATCTTAGATATCATATACATATTACTATCAGTTCTTAAGATTCAGTCTCTTTGATAAACTTTCCTTCGGCAACGCTTCAAGACTAGATTGATCTCATACAAGTGCCAATTTGATATTTATGCTAGTGTAATATTTAATATAATTCGCTAAAAGCCTATTTTAGCGCATAATTATAAGAACATTATAGTCTCAACAACAAAACAAAACAAAGTATAGCGAGTAGACTGAATCTCAGTTCTTGAGAAAACAGATACACACATATAGATTATGGTTGAAACAGAAGAACTCTTGAGGGCTTGTGAAAATATAAAATTAAATAAATGGATTATCAATTTATGAAAAATATTTATAACCTATTAGAACCTCTTACTGATTAAGGGGTATTTCTCAAAGCTCTCTGATAGAACTTCCTGTTATGACTGTTAAATATCCTCGTATATACAATGTATCACGAAAAACATCGAACAAAATCAATTCTGCAACCAAGGCCTTCGATAAAATCCAAAAAAATTTTAGATGAAAAAATTCATATAAGAAATAGAGTGACTTTGAGGGCGAAAATTGGTTTAATGTCTTTCCAATCTGGCAGATATCAAGAGGGGTTTTTAACAGTACGAAAAAAGATAGAAATTCAATAAGAAAGGAAATAAAAATTGAAGTGCCATTGAATCTGAAGGTTGAAATCACCAACATACATTATTCTTAAACGTTAAAGCAGTGATTTTTTTAAAAATTTAACCTTATCCATGGGCCAAAAACTATAACATTTAGTATTTATTTTTATTTATTGCTCTTTTGATGGTTAATATTTATAAATATAGACAATATTTTTAAATATTATTATTCTGAAGATTGTCTGGCTTGGATACGACCCCTGGTAGCTCAGTGGCTTAGAGTACTGTACTAGAGGTACAAACAACCCGGGTTCGAACCCCGGCCAGGACAAATCTTCAAAATAAAAACATTTAAATATTTTAAAAATATATTTATTTAAATATATAAAACTTAAATAAATATTTAAAAATTATAACGATCAGTAAAAAAATAAAATAAAATAAATTAAAAATATTTACATTAGTGTTGAGGAAGCAACTAGTGACGTGTTTCATTTATTATATTGATAAAAATCGTTAAAAATGTAATATGTTATTAGACTCCCGCGCCTCCCTAAAGCCCACGTTATATTTTCAGTATTGTTGAGCCAATATAAATGGAGCAATATTGTCTTGGGTAGAATATTGAAGGTACCACCCACACCTGTCAATAATACAGAGTAAATATTAGATCAGTTACTATGTTAGCTTTAGCTTTGAGGTGGGAAAATGGACGGAAAAAGAAAAAAAAAGGTGACAGAGGTTTATTAAAAAAAAAGATTCGTTCTTTTCACTTGTATTACGTTCTTAACAACAGTTTTCTTCTAATTCTAACTTTTATTGTATCTACTCTGGGCATTCACTTTTTTCCTATCTAGTAGTTGCACTATTGTTCCATTTTTACAATTACATTAATTTTTATATCTAAACATAAATTTTATCATCCTTGTTATTAAAATATATTATGGTTTTTATTTATGTTAATTTTTTTTTAAAGTCTTGTTCACTCAGACTTTGAAGACCTGCAATGCCTTCTAATTAAAATTTGCTAACCACGTGAGATTTAATGTTCGGCATTCACCCGGACGTGTTTATGATGTTTATACAATGGACTAGAATTATTCGAAGTTCCTATTTTTGATGTTGCGGTAGTTGCAAAGTTTTTTTACAGAGGTAAATAAATAACGAGAAAAATACAAAAAATACATAAATATTTCTTATATCAAAATAATGCTCAGGAAAAAAACCCCCTATAACGATAAGTACGAAAGAAGCCCTTGATATTCGGTCAACTGAACTGCCCTTTCAATATCTGCTTCTATTACAATCGCTGGAAGCCAACTCCGGCAGTTCTTTATGGACTCAGTATTTGCCCAGTGTCCTTTAGAAGATGTCTACAGCAAGAGGAAAATAAGAAGCAAACAATTCTCTTTTTTTTGTTAATATTTCCCTTTTTCATAACCTTCTATTTGTAATTTACCGAAGGTCCATTTCAAACACATCGACGTATGTTCACAGTCTTTTATCTTCATATCGTCCCTACCATTTTCAACTATCGAATGTGAAAATCGGTACTTTTGAGGAGGGTTAAAGAAAAAGCAGTTTCAAGGCTCAATAAGAATTAGTACCTATAATCAAACCAATGACATTCGTTTTAAATTGTTTTTGTGACTGATAGGTGCCCCTACATGAATTTTATATCAATTATCAATCCTACAGCAACTGCTATAAGTCGAAAATAAAAACTGTGTTGTTTTTTTTCACATTCGATAGTTGGAAATGATAGGGACGATATCTACAAATAAGCCCTTAAGAATGGCTCGTTTGAACTATATCTTATGAAATAATAGTCTTAGAGAAAATTGTATAATTTAAAAATTTTGATTAAATTTATATTAGAAATAAAGTGGATAGCTCAGGTATAGCGCTGAGCTGCTACGTTGAAGATACCGAATTCAAATACTTAAATTATTTAATCTATTAATATATATTATCCTGTATATATTATATTATCTATCCTGCAATATATAAATTCTGTGGTGTCTGCAAACCCTCCTGGGGCTCGCCCAACCTGGGTACTCTTAATTGAGGGGTTGAGCCTCATCAAAGACAGGTCACTTCCCTGTACATTTTTTTTTTTTTTTAGAAACAGTACAGTCTCTAACCATGTACTGAATTTAAATCTCTTCGAAGGTATAGTATATTTTCTTTGTTTTTAATATTTTAATCTTACTACCATACATAAAAAAAAATCAGGAAGTTTTTTGTTTACCATCATTAACTTCAAAAAATACATCTTTATAAATTTTATCAACATGAGCATTTTCTTGGAATTCAATTGGTTTAGAAACAATGAACTTCCCAAAACATTTTTTTAAGTGTAGCGCTTAAAGCTAATAGAAGGCGTAAAGTCGATACACCTCCTACTACTCCAATAGATAATAAGAAACCCAAGGCAGGACCGTCGAATGAAAATACCCAACCAGGGTCATCTGCTGAGTTAACTGAAGATTCTCCCTTCTACTCACCCAACAGATTTCAGCCCCTAACAAATCTACTGAGTGAAGCAATGGAGACCACATCGGCCCCTAAAGTGCACAGGCCACCACCAATCTTTGTACGGAGTATAAAAAACTTTAGACTTCTTTGTACACAACTGAATAAGGCAGTAGGCACCGGAAAATACTACTGCACTAGTAGAGCCAATGATACAAAGATTCAGTCAGACACGCCCGAGACATACCGACGAATAGTCAAGTTCCTAACGGAGACTAAAGCTGATTACCATACCTATCAATTAAAGGAGGAGAGATCCATCAGAGTTGTAGTCAGGAAATTGCACCCAACCACCCCTGCTGACTTCATAGAAGAAGAACTGACCGCCATGGGCTTCAAGGTCAGACAAATTACAAATGTCTACAAGAAGAATACTGTACACCCCGGGACAGGCAACAAAACTCCATTACCTCTCTTCTTCATAGATTTAGAACCAGCACCCGGAGTAGAAAAAATCTATGATGTTAATAGACTTTACTATACCCAGGTTCAAATAGAAAAACCTTACCCAAAAAAAGACATTGTGCAATGTCATAACTGCCAAGCATACGGGCACACTAGGCACTACTGCCATCATACTCCAAGGTGCGTCAAATGCGGAGAACCGCATAAAACTGGAGAATGTGTCAAGCCGAGAGAAACACCAGCTATCTGCGCACTATGTCTCCAAGGCCATCCAGCCAATTATAAAGGTTGCCAAACCTACAAAAATATAAAATCTCATGTTCTGGCAGCACGTCGGCCCAGCGAAGAAGTGAGGACCTCAAGAAGACAGCCTTCTAAAATTGTAGATGGAGCTGTCTCCTACGCCGAAATGTCAGGTGGCCTACAAACAAATAATCTCGGGGCCACGCTACAACCCGAACCCCCAAAACACCTCTCTAAACCACAAATCAATCCTTCACAACCACAAAACCAGCCCCAACAACCAATATATTCCATGAATCAAAATCCAAATATCCCGCACCAAATCCCTCATATCCCCCCTCCTTCAAATGCTACTGATCTCACAACACTACTCACATCATTCCTCTCCGAGTTCAAATCCATGGTCACACCACTAATATCTCTCCTAACAAATCTTGTTTCCCATCTCTTTCCTGTCCAACAAAATCCTTAAATCACATCTAGCTTATCCATTCTCCTTTTGAATGCGAATGGTATTCGAAACCACACTGACGAACTTACATCTTTACTGTATGATAAAAAAAATGATGTAGCCTTAATTACAGAAACTCGACTAACCAGTAAACGGAAGCTCAACATAACACAGTACCAAAACTACCGGACCGACCATACTGATGGAAAAGCTCACAGTGGTACTGCTGTCATAGTCCATCAATCCCTCTCCCATCACTCATTTCCACTCTCATCAAACGATCTCCTCCAGGCTACAGCTGTTACAATCAAAACCTTTTCCTTTCCCATCACATTAGCATCGGTGTACTGCCCTCCCAATAAATCCCATTCCGAATTCAGCTCTCTCCTGAACTCCTTAGGGATTCATTTCCTTTTAGGTGCAGACTTTAATGCGAAACATCAACAATGGGGCTCAAGAACTACTAACACCCGAGGTCGCATCCTCCTCTCTGCACTTAACTCCCATAATTCCAGTTTTATTTCTCCAGGCACCCCTACATATTGGCCCACTGACCCAAACCGAAATCCTGATCTCCTTGACTTCTTCATCCATGCTGGCTAAGGTCCTTTAAACTATTCCATAGAACGCCTTGATGAACTGTCCTCAGATCACAGTCCTTTGATCCTTACCCTTTCTATAGTCCCAATATCCAAACTTCCTCCGCCATCATTTATTAGGGGACCAATAGACTGGAACCTATTTCACCAGCTTGTATCCGACACCATTGACCTCAGAGTTTCCCTAAAAACACCTCAGGAGTTAGATGATGCAGTCAATTCCTTTACCAATATGATCCAGCAAGCAGTTTGGACTGCATCTTCACCCCGTCCTTCCTTCAAAGTCCGCAAGAAAAATCCATTACCGCAAGGTCTTAGGGATCTTATCCTTACCAAACGCCGTTACCGATCCCTTTGGCAAAGAACCAGGCATCCTCACGATCGGAGACTGTATAACCACTTTACCAAATTAGTCAAAAAGAACCTGACAACCTATAGATCCGAATCCTACAAATCCTACCTTTCCACCCTATCTGCTTCAGATAATTCCCTTTGGAATGCCATCAAAAAATACTCAAATACCACTCTATTTCCCATCCTCTCCGACGTGAAGACAGTTCTTGGGCTGCATCAGATGAGGACAAAGCAGAGGAATTTGCCAAACACCTTTCAAATACATTTATCCCACATCCTGAAATCCACCCTAACCACGTTTCCAATATTAATGAATTCCTTTCTTCACCCATTCCTCTATCCTTACCTCCTAAAGCTGTAAATCCCTCTGAGGGATCAGAAGGATTTACAGAAAATCTCTCAAATTTCTCTTACAAAAGTTAAAAGTCCGCAAATCTCCTGGACATGACCTTCTTACCACCCAGATCCTTCAACGACTTCCTCAAAAAGCGATTATTTCCCTTACCTATCTATACAACTGTATCCTTCGTACAACTCACTTCCCTTTGCTGTGGAAACACTCCGTCATTATCCTATTCCCTAAACCTGGCAAACCACCCAATGTTACTTCATCATACCGACCCATCAGCCTGCTCCCTATTCTTTCCAAAATTTTTGAAAAAATCCTCCTGAAACGAATCCTACCCATCATCGAATCCAAAAATATTCCTTCACATCAGTTTGGATGCCGTCCCAGGCACTCGACGGTCCAGCAGGGACTCCGAGTTATCGATCACATATCCTCTGCTCTTGAAAGCAAACAATACTGCACAGGCGGATTTCTGGACGTAGCACAAGCTTTCGACCGGGTATGGCATGCCGGTTTGCTGTTCAAGCTCAAAACCCAGTTACCTCAATCCTTATTTCTAGTTCTTCGATCCTACCTCTCTGATCGCTACTTCCAAGTACGCTCGAATGGTAACGGTAAATGGTAACGAATACTCCAATCTTTACCCAATTCAAGCAGGAGTTCCCCAAGGCAGCGTCTTGGGTCCTATCCTATACATATTGTACACCGCTGATATCCCAACTACTCCTGAAACCTTCCTTGCAACGTTCGCAGACGACACAGCTATCCTATCATCTCATCCAGATCCCGAAATAGCTTTCAAGAACCTACAAAGCCACCTTTCACTCATTGAAATTTGGTGTAAGCAATGGCGGATCAAAGTCAACGAGGAAAAATGCAAACACGTGACTTTTACCCTTCGCCGGGGAACATGTCCTTCTGTCCAATTCAATGAAACCATCCTACCTATTTCCGACACAGTACGATACCTTGGCTTCCTCCTAGACAAAAGACTTACATGGAATCCTCATACCAGACTCAAAAGACAAGAACTTAACAGACGATTTAGCCAACTATACAGATTACTATGTCGGACCTCCGATCTTTCAATAGACAATAAATTACTAATATACAAGACCATCATCAAACCTATTTGGACCTATGGACTGGAACTGTGGGGGACAGCAAAACAATCGAATATCAGACGCATTCAATCCTTTCAATCCAAAATCCTGAGAACTATTGTCGATGCTCCTTATTATGTTTCCAACAAAACCCTCCATAAAGATCTCAACATTCCTTTCGTCCTCGACCTCATCCCTACTAAATTTTCAAACTTTCACCAAAACCTTGCCTGTCATCCCAACCCCCTGCCTCAGTCACTATCCAGTTCCACACATCCATATAACCCACCCCGCCGTCTAAACCGGCAATGGCCCCGAGATCTGTTGTAATAATGCCATTTGGAGTACTGGCACTGGCCAGATTCTCCACTCACGACCTGTGTGGGTGTGTGAAGCGCCCTTACCAGCTTCCATTGGCGTTTAATGCCAGTGACGCGGCTGGGAAAGGGGGCTGGGGCTTCCCGGACTCCTGCTTTGCCCTCATTCCTGGGGAAGAAGCTCAGTTCGGGGACCCCAGGTAAATTGTAAATAGGGTATGAATGTGTGCATTTTATTTTATTTTATTATTATTATTATTATTTATTTTACTCATTATTTATTTTACTTTAATATTATTATTACCGCATTAATTTCTTTCTGTTACCGCATGTATATATTTTTCCGCATGTATATATTTATTTATTTTATTTTATTTTGTTTATATTATTGTTTTGTTATGGAATGACTGTAAGCTACACAGCACTATTACTTATTGCCCATAAGTGGCAGATTGTAATATTTTAATAAAGTGTTAATATATATAGTGTAGCGCTAAAACGGTTTTATGCTTTTACTGAAACCTGCATAAACCTATTGAAGATCCCTAAAAATTAAAATTAAAAAAGAATGGAAATAGTTGTAAAAAATAATACTTTATTTCCACATTATTCGAAAAAAGTCGTATTTTTGTTATACGTATTTCGTTCTTAAAAAAGAGGTGAATTCGCTCTTTTATTACGTAAAACTGTCTATTTTGGAAATGTTATTAAATATTCTGTAAGAGAAAAAAACACACCGATATCGGATTATTTGGAAAATAATATTGTGTTTCTATATTGTCGCTACAGGTATGATGTTATAAAAACTGCAGGGCATAACAGCACTTCTGGGTTAGAAATGTATTGTGTAATTGTAGTTGTAATTGGGTCAAATTATGAATTAGCAGATTTTAATATTTCTATAGGCTGTAAAAATAACAACAGAAACAACGTGTGTAAAAAAACAACCGTCTCTGTGTCACAGCGTTCTCACTTGAAGAAGTTGACTAATTATATTGTACTAATTATATTGTACCCGATTCTGAGCTCTCCTAGCTGCCTCTTGTTTTATTCGCCCTGAAGATGGCCTACATTGTAGGCCGAAACGTCGGCACATAATAAATAAGTTTTTCTTATTTTGGTGTTTTCTTTGACTGCACCCCCAACTATTTCTTCCTTAAATTAGAAGATACAGTCGACCAATTCTTCTCTAACATAAAATTATATTGTACAATCAGTATAATCATGTACCCAAATGCTACTAACTCACGTAGTATTATTGAGTTGTTTTTTCGGATAGCGCTATAGACCATGTAGACCATTCCGAGCCATGTGGTCATCTTTTAGACAAACAAGTATATGGCTTGTGGGAGAATATTATAAGAGATCTCTCAACCTCACGTTGCAACCAACCATGATTTCCGTGGTACAGAGACAACCTGTTAACATTGCTCTGGGACCAATTCACATCTGTCCTTCCCTCAGATTCGAGGGTTAAAGGAGAGTGAAAAATCGGCCTAGATCAAAGGATTATGGCAGCTCGAGGTCAACAGGCGCACGATGACCTAAACTTGTAATTCTTTCTCCGAAGTAGACCGTCCATGGGCCAACCCGTATATAGGTATATGAAAAAGCAAAGCATTTCCGAGTCAGCTAGTATTTATAATATTCGATAAATAAAATTTCCCCAATCAGTTTGTGATTTTCAAATTAACTGGTTACATCATCACAACTCCTGAATCGAATTAAGTGGATGTAGGACATAATCAAATGAGGTCTGGAAATCCCCTCAAAGTTACCATAATTTCCACAATATGTAAAGGAAATGATAAGAAAAGACTTATCTGTCATTTTAAGACATCATCAGTCTTACCAACCTACTAGAAATAAAGTACCTCGCTCCTGCTTATTAATGAATAGCTTAAAAATCTCATTAGTAATTTAAAGGATGGAGCGTTCATCAAAAGTGGCCAATGTATATCGATCGACATATTATGTGAAAGGAGCTTATAACAAAGCCAGCTAATGTTTTTTTAACAAATCTCCATTTAATTAATTTCGTAAGCACGATAAATTTAACGCTCGATTTCATATTGGATAAACCGATCCTGTAAAAAAATATGATATCTAACCAGCGTTGCTTTCCCCTTTTAACGATTCAACAAATTGAAATTCAAGAAGAAAAAACCCAGAAGTTTTCTCATTGTTACAATTATTTCATAATGAAGTCTGTAACGGAATATGTCTAAAGATCTTGGAAAAAGAGTAGGAGAGTATAATGGCTAAAAGAGTATAAGGATGAAATTGAAGAGGGATTGGTAACTAATATTAATGCGAAATAAAATTAACAAGATCCATGAAAATAGATTTATCAATTTCTCTGTTCAGATGTGGATTGATGAACGACTGATGAGTAGGCCAACCATATAAGATAAGGAAGATTTTGGTTCTTAAAGTTCGAAATAAGAAATTGTTTGGATAAATAAATCCTTGCTCGGAATTTAATTGGGGGATCTGAGAGCATCTGGAAATCCCTAAAATGAATATCACGAGTCAATCCATTTAATCTTTTTAGTCCTTTTTCGTGCTCACCAAAAAGCCTTCTATACACACGAACTTTCGTTTTTAAAATGGAGATGAATCAGAGATGATACTACATAAAGGGATAATACATGAAGGAAATGAATCGCGGGATCATAAGAAGAGTTTGAGGTGAATTATCAAGGGATTTGAAATATATAGCCCAGAGGTACAAAGGTTTCATATATATGGCTTTTTAATTGAGTAGAAATAGAAAAAATATTATTAAGCTGTAGCAGTGAAGTGCGATAAGGTATACTTTGGCCTCTATATCATGCCATTATGTATCTTTCATTCTATTTGCTTGATATATTAATATAATATAGTTGTAAATTTCAGTAAATAAATTATTTTTAAATTTTTGTAAAATAAGAACTAACGGTTATAACATTCCAATGTCCAATTATTATGTCCTTATGACGGTTTCCGGGTCTTTTACCATAAATCAATACGACGTTATCTCTTTGAGATTTCAGAATAAAGGTAGTTTAAGGGGAGGGGGGGGGGGGGGGTTATTATCCCATACTCTGCCTCCTCGGAACATCCTGACATACTTCCCCATCCGGGGTGGCTATCTATGGGAGGTGACCCTGGGGTGAGTACTTCTATTGACCTTGGTCTGTAATGCGTGGTGTTGTACTGTGCTGTTTTGAGTGTAGAAGGGTGAATGTCAGAGTACTGTTCCCCTACCTGGAGGGCCAGTGGCTTACTGCAGTACTAAGACCGGGCGATGGGGCTGCCTACTCCCGGCTTGAGGAGGCAGATCAGGAGCAATCTACTCACGATGCAGACTAAAGCACGATTGTATAAATCTTTGATTAGATCGGGGTTAACCTATACCTCACAAACATGGACGATGACAAAGGCTGATGAGAATAACATCTTTATATTCGAACGGAAAATTTTGCGAAGGACATACAGCCCCGTAAAAAAAGGAGAAGGTTGGAGGATACGATGGAACCGGGAGTTACCGCCCTGTATAATGACTTAAATGTCGTCGACTTCATAAAACCGGGAGGTTAACTTGGGCCGGCCATGTGATTCGGATTGAGGAAGGTGAAATTCCTAAAAAAGTCCTTGAAGATAGGATTGACCGTACTAGAAGGAGAGGCTGGCCCAGACTGAGGTGGATGGTGGCGACTGACTCTAGGCTACTGCAAGGCACACAGAACTGGAAAGCAGCTGCAATGGATCGAGCTGAATGGCGGAAGCTCCTAGAGGAGGCCAAGACCCACACCCGGGATGTAGCGCCATATAGATGATAGGTAGGTAGATCAAATAAGAATTCAATTTCCTTCTGTTCATTTATGATTTGAGTTAGGTAAGTACTTATTGTGCGACAATGTTTCTTTTCACAAAAAACTTTTTTCCAGGTAGTTCTCCTAATGAAGAGAATATTACAACATCATTTCTCGTTTTGAATAAAAATTAAACGAGAACTCGTGAATTAAGAAGGAAGAGGGATAATAATATTATTTAGATTAATTTTAATTAATTAATCAAGCGAAGAATCGTTTTCCTGCTAAAATTAATATCTCTTGATGTACTTTATACAAAGAAAAAATGTTTAAAAAAACACTTTTAAATTAAACATCCCTCTCCACTATCTCCATGTATTCTCTCTCGGTTTATTTTGTATTCTATTGCAATCATACTGTTGTATTTTACAGTTTGATAAAGCTTATATTTACTACCGTGTATTTACATTTCATATTTTATTTGTTTATTAGAACTGAAAAATTTATTTTATTTTCCATTGCCACGTGTTCTTAACTAATAGATTAATTTCATTTAAAGTTCTTTTCTAAAACAAAAAATATCAGTATTCACTCATTTATAATTCCAGTTACTTTACCATCACTAATGCAGAATTAGATAACGCAAATAAGTAAAAATACTTTCTGAATATATGAAAACTTTTTCATAATCCCAGTGAAAGATGATATTCATTTTAATTGTGGTATCAACTTATTAGGGCGGACGAGTTAGCTCATTGAGTAAGGTGCTGAGTTACTATTATGAATTCCTGATTACTATTTAATCTATTAACAGCCATGGTTAGACCAGGTTGGGTCTACTATCCACTCACAGTCTCTGCAATGTGCTAATCCCAAGAACAATTATTAACTTGAAGTAATAAGGACAGAAAGGAAAATTGAGAAGAATTATTGTCTGAAAAAGAATTTTTAATGGTTTGAAAGTTTTGCAATTAATATACCATTCAATGAATGATGAATAAACAGCAGTACCCAGATGAGTAGATAATTATTTGTAGTAATTAATTATTATTATTTTTTTTAAATAGAAATATTGAATTTTACTTTTTCACTCCTATGGTGTCAGATAGAAAAGAAGCCCAAAGTATAAAGGCATCAAAAGCCCCAACCGTGAAATTTTTATCGGAAGAATGAAAATTGAATTTAATGGAAAAATAAATGGTCAACGAAGATGGATTTTTTTTTTTTTGTAATGAGAAAGTTGGAACCGTTCCAAACGATAACAGGAACTTTCCTCAAAACCATCAATCGTCAAACGTTAATAAAATAATCTCATCAAAAAATAAAACAAAAGCATTGAAACTCCATCAGCCATTCACTTGGTTACAATCTTATCGCCGAATGGGGAATGAAAGGTTCATTTTTATGTTTTGAAATATTAAATACAGTGTCTCTTATTTTTTACCGGTTGTTCGATAAACAATCACCCGAATTATTTAAATAATATAAATAATAAGTGAGTTCTTGTTGTTTATTTCCACCGGCTATTTCGTTTTAGACTTTTCTCTTTGCCTTCAGAAATTTCTTAAACCCTTTTCCGGACTCTAAAAGAAATCAATTATAACAAAGGTTCTAAAAATTGTGTAATTTTCATCCCTTAACGTAATTATTGTAAATCAATTCTTTTTAAGGATAGACGATTGCATTTCGATGTTTCCTAGGGTTTACAGAATCATAAAATTAGATTAATAAGCTAATAATACTACGAGGTCAGAAGTCTTGCCTTACCGAAAAATATCTATAGTTTTAAATAAAAACAAATTATAGTCACTATTATTAGAACTTTTAATACTAGTCCATAAATGTATGAACAATAACGTCAAACATATATGTCCAAATAAAAATCTGAAATACATAGTTTTATTTTTTATATCTTTATGTAATATATATTTTTACAATTTTTAATATATATTAATTGTTGTTTGGTTTTAAGAACACTCGTAATTCTGCGAAAGAAGTAGTTCATATAAACACACAATTGTTTTTTTAAACATGACCTAAAATCTATCTTCACAGAAATCTATCTCAAAATATTATGTTACGATTTGATGATTATAAAATAATATATGTATAACTCAGGCCATTGTTTTAGGTTCCAATTCCCTCCTTGCATCCATCCACACCCTCCCAACATTAATTTTAAACGACCACCCTATCACGTTCAGCTCCTCTGTGTAAAACCTAGGCATTACCATCGACCAAAACCTTTCTTGAAATTCCCACATCGCCCAGATATCCCGACGGTCAATTAGTTCCCTGAAGTTATTCCATCGTTCTCGACATCTTCTTACACAATCTTCCCTTTTCCCATCTTTCCCCACTTTGACTATTGTATTTGGTATTGGTATGGTATTTGTAGCATGGTATTTGGAGGCCTTCCTAAAATGCTCGAAGACCGATTAAGGTAAATAATGAACTGCTCTCTAAGATTTGTGCTTGGTACTCCGAGGTGATCGCGCGTTTCCCACCATTATGATGAGTTAAAGTCCCTTCCGAAGACAATATTTCCTCTGTTCATTCAAATAACCAAGCCATTCACTCTCAACAGCCTTCATATATCTACAGTCTCCTCCAATTCAAATCCTCAGTTCAACACCAAACAACGATATCTCGCCTTTCCGATCTATATATACGGTCACACAGAACTAAAACATTCGACCGCTCCTTTCTCGCCCGCTCCACCACAGTGTGGAACTCAATCCCTCCTAACATCCGTCATAGTCCCTCACTATCGTCATTTAAATTCTTGCTTTTTCAACATCTCCTAGCTTCCCAAAAAGATGTTCTCTAAACAAGTTAGTCATTTGCTTATAATGCAATGTATAGAATAATTCATTGTGTTATTCAGTTGTTTTAATTTTTTTTAAGCATATGTACATCATGTAAAGAAATTATTGCATGCTAGCTCATGCTACAACAAAAGTTATGGATTTATCTATTCTCTTTTAATATCTTGTAAAAATTCGTACTGTTTATTTACTTATTATTATTTTTTGTTAAAATATTTATATTTAAATTGTTTTCTGTCACTTTTTACACCCTTTCTGGTTTATAACATTTAGCCTTCTGGCCAGATAAATATTATATTTGTTTTTCTGTTCATATTTAGTGCTCTAAAGGGACTTAGTCCCAGAATAAAGTTACTTTTTCTATTCTATTCTATTCTATGTCTAAAAAATATTTTTTTAAAAACCCAGCGAACTGTAGGATAAAAATAAAACGAAAATAGGTAAATTAAACACTTTTTCTCACTTTTTTTAATTTGTTGACACCAATAGATCGACATTGTAAGCTCTGAGAATCACTCAGCCCCTGGGCTGAAGCTGAACTGAAGTGGGGAGGCAAATGAGCGTCACCTGCACAACATTTGACTTAAAGCAGTAATTTATCTACCATATATAGATGACAATACTCTTCATGTTTTGTAATGGTAATTTTTTTCCTTTCTCAAGATGTTTCGTGTAAATTGTCTCAAAAATGTTCATAAAGAAATGAAATAAATAAAGTACAATGGTACCTGGTATTATGGTAACTGCCCTTTGCCAACAGATATTTATTAACATGAGCATGAATATTTTTTCTACGCTGCCTCTACCCTTTAAAAAAGTTAAAAGCCAGAAGAAAAAGGCCCTTTAGTAGTTAAAGAGTAGGTGCGAGAAACGGACGTGAGTGGGAAATAAAGACAAATGATTATGAGGAACGTCATGAGCAGAAGTGATGGTATGGACAGGGTTGGTGTATTGGAGTATGGTGGAGTATATTTCAACTCATCAAACATCACCACTCATTTACGTTTATTGGTATCACTATCAGCCCGCGATAATATCTCATTTCATCATTCAATCCAGTCAAGAGCTCACGAATCGGGAGACCTACCGAAAAAGTAAAGAAAACAAAATCCAAACATTTTCCAAAGCATTCCTGAATAAACAGTGAATTTATACCACTCTATATGAATATTACACTACTAGATACAATTAAAATAGGCTTAATTTTGTATGAAAGTAACGGTATGAATATAGCTGATAATATGTATATATGTATATATATATATATATATATTATCAGCTATATTATAGCTGCCATAGCCGGGTAATAGTGGAGCTTAATCCTACTGAGAATATAAACAACTCCCAGATCTTATATAAGAAGGATTAAGTTATCAATAAAGTCAGTTATAACCGATCTCTCTGTGCGTTATCATTCTAAACCTTTCCTTTTTTTTAGTTAAAGTGTCTCGAACTCGTTAAGTGGTGCCGAAACTCGGGACACGGATTAGAACATAGAAAAGAAAATTGTTTCCGTTGTTCTATTTTGATTTGTGGCGTTATTTTCTCGTTTGTGTACTAAAGTGCGCCAACATGAATGACCAGGCTTCGAGCATCCTGAGGCCGGCGACCTTGACGCTAGATCCTCCACAGGCGGAACAGATGATCCCTGAACTTCAACCTCGGGTAACGTCCTCCTTAGCATTAGCGCGGGCGGACCTGGCGAGACAGGAAGCTAACCGAATTGCTCAAGAAACCAATGAACTCGAAAAAATGAAATTGCCAACGCGCAAGACATCAGGAGGGAAATTTCTGATTTGGATAAGTTCAACGGCGATGTCGGGGAACTCAACCATTTTATCAAAGGTGGAGACGGCCATATGGCAGGCATTCAATCACAGGTGGCAGCGGATTTTCTGGAAGAACTGGATGCCAAAAGGTTACGAGTAGCCCTGGCACGGCGTGTCAGCCGAAGCGTGTTGAATTATATTCAGGCCGACGAGGAGACCGAATGGGCTGTGATTAAAGAAAGGTTGAAGAAGGCGTATGGAGGAGGGAGATGGACGATCGAGGAGGACATTTTCCAAATGTTCTGTGAACGGAGGCAGGGCCGGCAGACGCCGGACCAATACGCTGCAGTCATGTTGGAGCGTTATCAGAAACTCAACGCGAAAATGAGAGAGATCGTCTCAGCAGAAGAGACAGACGCACGAATGCTATTTCTGTCCACGATCTGGAAGGTGCAGTTGGCAAGGCAGTTGGGGAAAAAGGAAGGATTCCCTGCCGAGAAAACGTTCCTAGAATGCGCCCAGAACCTTGTGGATACAGGGGCCCAAGAAGAGGAGAGTTACAGGATGGAGGTAGATGAGCCTGAGTGGACAAGGGTCTCAGTGAATCGACCAAGAATCTCCGCGACTCCAGGAAGAAGAACATGCGCCAGAGAAAAACCGTTGACGGCCGAAAAAAGAAATTGGCAGCCGAAGTCAAGGAATGGGCCCAGGAAGGATGAAAGGAAGTGCCACGGGTGTGGCAAGGCGGGCCATCTGGTAGCAAAATGCCCACGGTCCAGATGTTACGAGTGCGGGATGGAAGGACATTTTGCCAGGCAATGCCCGTACATCTTTTGCAGGAAGGAAGGTCAGCAAGTAGAACCGATGGAGGTGAATGCACAAGAGGTACGGAAA
The DNA here is from genome assembly GCA_037127475.1 of Arma custos. NCBI lineage: Eukaryota > Metazoa > Arthropoda > Insecta > Hemiptera > Pentatomidae > Arma > Arma custos. Next base: position 81,643,912 of record CM073763.1, on the reverse strand, counting down.
AGGAGGTACCCGGCCAGACGAGGCGGGTCCCCAAGGGACACATCTAGTGTCTCGGGATCATCAGAGACGGAGGAGGAACCAGGCAGCAGTGGCGAGGGCAGCGTGAGCAGCGGCTGGAATCGGCAACAAAAGGCGGGTCAGCGGCGGATGGCAACAACGAGACGGAAGCAGGCGGCCGTATGAGGAGGGTGCTCGCAGAGTGGCGACCGGGCTTGCGTGATAAACAACTTAGAAGGTAAGCTGAAAAATTGGTTGCCTATTATTAAGACGTACGGTGAAGTGAAGTGCCTTGTTGACACAGGGAGTTCGAGTACCTTGTTGTCAAAACAAGCAGCGGAGAAGTTGTGTGGTAAAGGGGAGGCACTTCAGATCAGGAGATGCAAATGTAGGCTGTTGGGAGGGCCATGTAGAGTGATGGGCGAAACGGATATGGGATTGAGCGAGTGGGGGAAAACGGGAGCGCCCCTGCAAGTATATGTAGTAGAGAGTTTGCCCAGGGAGTACCAGGCCATAGTTGGGTGCGACCTGTTGGAGAGGGTGGGCGCGAAGGTGGAAAATAAACGAGGTAGGTGGTTCGTTACGTTAGGGGATAAGTCATACACGGGGCATCGGGCGGTGCGAGGTTCTCGGGTGGGAGCTGTGACTAGAGTGGAGGAGTTTATTACTGAAAGAATTCCGGGACATCTTTTATAAGGAAGGGGGAGTATTAGGTGTCACGGGAAGGACGGTCCACGAAATTCCTTTAAAACAGGAGAAGACCACGTACGTGAAGGAGAAGCGGTATCCCCAGGCGCTGAGACAGCACATCCGGACAGAATTAGAGGAGTTAAAACGTCAGGGGATCATTGTCGACAGCTCGTCCCCGTTCAATAGCTCTCTGTGGGCGGTAATGAAGAAAAGTGCGGCAGGGGAAGAGAAATATAGGGTGGTCATGGACTTCCGTCAGCTCAACGAGAATACAAAGGACGAAGCTTATCCAATTCCCCGATTTGACGATATCATAGATCGACTGAGCGGTGCGGTAATATTTAGCACATTAGATTTGAAAGCGGGGTATCACCAAATCAGACTGCATCCCCGGGATCAGGCGAAAACAGCCTTCACGTTCGAACGGGGACATTATGAATTCACGAGAATGCCGTTTGGACTTAAGAATGCGCCCCTCACGTTCCAGCGGCTGATGGACGAATTCCTCAGGGGGGGTAGATGAGGGGATTTGCCAGGTTTATATGGATGACCTTCTAGTGTTTAGCAAATCGGAGGACGAACACGTGCAACACCTTCGGCAGGTCTTCAAGAGGGTTCGCGAATTCGGGCTGATACTGTCTCCAGAGAAGTCCGTGTTGGGTCGAACTGAGATCAATTTTTTAGGGCACACGGTGTCTCGGGAAGAAGTTAGGCCGGACAAGTCCAAGGTGGAAGCGATCACCAAGATGGCGATACCCCGGGACGTGAAAGGCATCAGAAGGCTTCTGGGGACCCTTAATTATTATAGGCGTTTTGTTCCGGGCATGGTGCGGTACCTGGTGCCCATCAATAACTTGTTGAAAAAGGGAGTGCGAGTAGTTGTCACGCCGGTCATGGAGGACAACCTGCAGAAATGTCTGGAGCATCTGACGGGGTAACCGGTGCTAGCGTTCCCAGATTTTGCTAAACAGTTCATTGTGACTACCGATGCCAGCGAGTACGCCTCTCAGGGACATGACCAGGGGGACCGGCCTATAGCATACGCGAGCAGGAGATTGTCCGAGGCCGAAGCCAGATATAGTGCGTTGGAGAGGGAGCTACTAGGCATTGTTTGGGCGGTCGACCATTTCAGACCATATTTGTTTGGCAGAAGATTCCGGGGACGGATCACCGGCCGTTACAGTGGGTGGGCCAGCTAAAGGAGTCATCCGCTCGAGTGGCTCGCTGGAAAGAGAAGCTCAGCCAGTACTCCATGGATGTCGTCTACAAACCGGGGAAGGACAAATGTAGTCGCCGATTGGTTGTCGCGGGCACTCATGGTGAATGCTATCGAAGAGGATGTCGCAGGTCCATCAGGAGATATCCGGCAGTTTCTGCAGGACTGGTCGCCGGGGAGCGAAGGAGAACGGTCCATCACGGAAGCGGGAAGAGATGAGGTATCGTTGGACAGAGAGAGCTCTACGGACGAGAGACCGGGGGATTTAGAAGAAATTGATGAACTCGTGAACGACAAACCGAGGCAGATCATCTGGAAGACAAAGACGTCAGGTATGCTGTCCATAGAGTATCTGCGTTACGGGCGGTCGCGCATCAATGTCATCTCGTCGCAACCAGGGGTGCGATTGGAACTCGTCTGTAAAGCCCTGAAGGACGCTTCTAAGCCGGGACACACACACCATCTTTACGTGGGTAACGCGGTAATCTGGGACAAAATCCGACAGGTGTGGAAAATGGATCAAATCCCGGATCGCGTTTTCATCCGGTGCAGGATCATGGTCGAGACTATCAGGGACGGCGGCCGACAGAAGGAAGTGACCGGGGCCTACCACGTGGGCAAAACCAATCATAGGGGGGTTAATGAGACGCTAAAGGCGCTGAGGAGGCGAGATTTTTTGGTCGGGAATGCGGTGGACAATCCAGGAAGTTATAGGGGCATGCGAGGTCTGCATGGTTACGAAGTATGACCGCCACCCACCGCAGGCCGTACAGGAAGAAACACCCACGGGGGATCGACCACTCCGAGATCTGCAAGTGGACACGTTCACCTGGAAGGGTTTTACGTGGCTCACGACCATCGACGTTTTCAGCAAGATCGCCATGGCTCACCTGATCCACTCCAAGGAAGCAGAGTCGGTGCTATCAGCCCTCCGGACATGGTTTATGTTTTATGGGGTACCTGATACCATAACGTCCGATAAAGGGAGGGAGTTTGACAACGCGGTGGTGAGCGAGGAAGCGCGTAAGTTGGAGGTCGCGTGGCGGTTCAACACTCCGGGACACCCGAAGGGTAGGGGAGGGATAGAGCGGTTGCATAGCACGCTTAGCGACCACCTCAGGGTCTACCATGTCGAGCAGTGGTTGACGCCGGACGTAGCAATGCGGAAAGCGGTTGCGGCGTACAACTATTCTGTCCATTCTGTAACGGGGTTCTCTCAGTTTGAAGTGTTGTTTGGGGTTCGCGGGCCTAGTCGGGATCCCGAGGGTACGGTTGGAAGTAACGCCGCAGCGCGCGACATCGTCGCGAACCACGTGCGGGTTCGAGAGGCGTGGGAAAAGGCGCGAAGGCTGATCGTGAGGGAAAAACGGACCAGAGTTGCTAGGGAAAACGCGAGAGTCCGAGACTGCTCGGGAGTACTCAAAACTGGGGCTATCGTCTACAGGCGAATTGGGTCTAATAGGGGCAAGGAGCCACGGCGATACGAGGGGCCATTCCGTGTTGTAGTCATTCGGGAACACAACACAGTCACCATCGAAAGTGTAGGGGACCCCAGGAGGCGGCGGACGGTCCATATTGAACAGCTGAAATTTCCTCTGGGGTCTGGAGTGCCTTCGCCTACTCCAGTGGAGTGTTAAATTGTGAGGAACAAGAAAGTGTATTTCTATCAGTGTAAAATTTTGTTTTGTATTATTATTAGTAGCTATTTTTGTTTTTCCTTTTTCTCCTATCTGTTGTGGGGACATCAATCAGTAGGGAGCAGTTCTAGTTGTTTTATTATTCCTTGTTGCTGTATCTTACTTTTGTTTATTGTACAATTGTATGGTGTTTATTTGTATATACTGAAATTGTGTGTGTCTGGGAGCTGTAGTGTGTACAGGAGCCAGCTCTGCTACTCACCAGGACTGGTCCTTCCTTTAGTTTCCAAAAGTGTCTGGAAACTGGAGGGGGGGGAGTTAAGTGCCATAGCCGGGTAATAGTGGAGCTTAATCCTACTGAGAATATAAACAACTCCCAGATCTTATATAAGAAGGATTAAGTTATCAATAAAGTCAGTTATAACCGATCTCTCTGTGCGTTATCATTCTAAACCTTTCCTTTTTTTTAGTTAAAGTGTCTCGAACTCGTTAAGTTTTATATATATATATTTTATATATATCTTACTTGTACAGTTTACTTGTAAAAGTTTCTTGTTATACGAATATTTAGATACAAGTTAACGTTTCGTCTCACACATGTTTCTGGTAGGTCTCATCGTATACTTATTGGCTTTGCTTGGTACCATTAGCTCAATTGTCAATATTTCTGACGGAAAATTTCGAGTAAAGCCAATTTTATTTAGAATGGGCTATATATATATGAACTTTATTCAATGTACGTAAAGTTTATAATGTACTGTTGAATAAAATAATAATAAGAACAAAAAGTATTGCGATCTAATACCTCAACCATTTTCCAATTCAAGTATCTTCGTGAGAAAGTGGTAAATTGTGATGAAGTTTCGCAACCGCCGAATAAAGAAGTGGCAAATGAAATATAAATCAGTGATCAGCCTTCCGTTTAATCAATATCTACAGACAATCCGATTTGCCGGGGAAGAATTGAGATAAAGAAGGGAGGGAGTAAAAATTAAGGAAAGGACGACGAGGAGGATTGGGAGGGGGATAGAGTCAGTTTCATTAGGACACAAAGTGGATTAGAGTGAAAGTGTCGAGGGTTTTTATTAAAGCTTCACTTGCTTTCCAACAATTAAATAGAGACGGTGGCGTAGCATTAGCCTCGTTTGAGACTGTTTGCGGCGGAATACAAGAAATGCGACCGCTCGAATCCAGCGTTCCATCCGGTTCGATGTTTATTCCCTTTGTGGCTCTGTCAACGGGCCTTTAGATGGAAATTAATTACGTTTATGCCACATACCTTCCAGCCCCCTCATCCTGCTGCGTAGGTCAGCTACGAATAAACTAAATAAAATTAAGGGATGGATGTAAAAATAAACAAAACCCATATATAAAAAAACTGGTCAATATTTCAAGACAGAATGAGGCTCCTGTACTGATATGTCTGAGGAATAAATTTTATGTGCTCAGATTGCTCTCAGCTGATCATATCTACTTAGTATTTGAAGGAAGCAATCCTACTTCGAAGAATTTAATTACTTAGAACAACATTTTGTACACAGATTTGTCCAATTAGCTAAATGCATAAGTTACTTTAACTATAATCTAACTTTATTCAGCAAAACTGTTTGGAAATAAGCACTATTTCATCTAGAAGGTGACTCCGCGAGGGACAGATAATGTGACAATTTATTGAAAATTGCACAACCACACAATAATATGGTCAACAGCTGGAAAAGGTTAACTACATCAGCTGATAAACAAAAATTGTAAAATATACACAAGCTTCCTAAAGGCACAAAACAAAAAAAATCACAAAACAGAAGAACTAAAAAACAACATTATCTCCAACTATATATTAGAAGACGGCAGGCTATTCTAATAATGAAATTATTAATTTTGTAAACATTAACTGAATTGCAATCTCTATAATTTGTAAACTCATTTCTGTAACAATATGGTTTTAAAATAAATTATTTAAAAAAAGTTGTGGTAATAAACGTTACATTTAGGACATTTTGAAAAATAATTATCTGTATCGAAACAAATGGATAGATTAGACCATATAGAGTAAATGAGAATAATGGTTTATTACTGGTTTTCTTCAACCATTAAAAAATTTCTTATTATTTAATTATAGCTTTTATGAATTCTTTAACTGTTTGTGTAAAAGCCTGAAGTATATTCTAATTGAAAACTGAACTACAGTATTGTAGTACAACTTTACTAGGTAATCAACAGTCATTTTGTTATAGATTGATGGTCGGCTTGTAATGCGGTATGGTATTCATCAACGCCTGTCGGCTGAAATAACTAACAAGTACGCATTTTTTCATCCAAATGATAATTTATATCTCAAACGACTGGTTTATTTTCTATCACTGTAAAGTTTCTACCAGAAATCTATTTTATGATAAATTAACCAAAATTAGATGTTTAATTTTAATTCGATAGTATTAGGGTGGCTTTGAGCAGTTAGTGCAACTTTTTTTTTCAAAAGAAATATTTCTCAGCACTAAAGCCATAATATAAGGTAGAGTAGAATCATAACGTTACGTACATCAACTATAATTTTAAAATGAGTTATAACATAATTATTAAATTGTCTCTTTTAGCCCTTTGTCTCTTACCACCTATAATATACTATACTAAAGAATTAAGTATACATTACATTAATATATTTATCAAAAAAATATGTAAACAATTTTTTATAAGTGTAAAAACAATAAAACCCGCTTATAAAAAATATACTATACAAAAACTAGTACAAAGCGATAACCGATCCAAACATTTATTATTGTAGGATACCAATTCCTTTCCTTTCATTGATATTGTTATATATATGCATATAAGTTATTAAGAATGTATTGTTATAATTTTTGTTTATTTTATTATTACTAATATTTTTTTTCTCTTTTTTTTCTCTTTTTTTTCTCTCTGTTGAAAGTTTTTTATACATTTTTTCTTTCATTGTAAATTATGATTCTCCAGAGATATATTTAAATTTGTACAATTATTTTTATTTGAGACTGGTCTACTGGTACAGCATTTTTATTTTGTGAAATGTAGCAAATTATACAAGAAATAAATAAATAAATAAAATAATATATAGAGTGTATAAAAAAATAAATATTTTATCTAAAGGGTGGCATGCTATTTCTCATTAAGAATAGTGTGTCTGAAAAAAACTGTTGATGATTAATTCCAATGCTTATTTAAGCAAATATCTGTAACGGAAGATTGTAGAAAATCAATCATTTCCATTCCACAAACCCTGAATTCCCCAATCATCGGATACAGTCTATCCGACCTGTTGAGTTCAAAGAAGGGTATTCTCATGCATACAGATGGTTCAACCACAGCCTCTGAAATCTTTTACAGATAAAGAAGTCCCTGATAGAAGGTTGAAGAAGAATAGGAAATATTCCTATCAGACATTCCTGGAAATAACAGGAGCCTTTTCTGGAAGTCTGGATAATAACAAAAAATTCTTTGGCCTTAGAATGAAGTAGGTATATACTATTTCCTTTTATCTTTGGATTGTTTCTGACTTCGTATAATATTACTATGTAGAATCACACTCACAATCTAACCAAAGAAATCCTAACTCCATTTCTACGACCATTTAACTGGAGTTAACAAACTGCATATTATAATTAATGTAAAAAATAAACTACATATATCTGACTGCTTAATGGACTGGATTGTGAATATCGGCTTGTCTTTTCTTCCGATCGACAGCCTCCTTCATCAAGATTCCGGCAAAATCGGCTCTCATTATTAAGAAAGGCTCACAAGAACACAGTGGAGTGCTTGAACATCCAAGTAATTAAATTAATTGGAGTTAATTTGAAAGGCGTCTTTGTAACTGGAGATAATCCGGAGTAATTATCTTAGACGGGCCCTTTCTTGTAAACGGGGAAGTGAAACTAGGCGTTATGGAGTTAAAAAACAAGAATTATTTTTGCTAGTTATGAATATTGCAATTATAATAATAAATAAACGAATACATAAATCAAATAAAATGATAATTAATATTACATGAATAATAAAATAAATGCAACGAAAAGCCCTTATGTCTCCAAACTAAAACAGAAATTGAAAATATCTGTCCAATATTCCATCCAATAATATTTATACAATATCATTTTCAATATATATTTTTTATTAAGACTGTGGAAAAATTCCATAGAATAGCCCTTAAGTCTCCAAACTAAAACAGAAAAATAGAAATAAGAAACCCTGAGGATGCCTGAATGGGGGAAACATCGGAAAGATAATTTCATTTTCTGTTTGAGTTTGGAGACTTAAGGGCTTTTCGTTGGATTTTTTTCCACGGTCTTAACATTTATGTAAGGTCTCTTTTTATTTTTCAATATTAATAAAATAAATGCTTGTACATGAATAATAAATGAATGAATATGAATAAATAACTACAGTAATGAAATATTAATAATAATTTTTGCATAAAATGATTAGTGGAGGCCTCTATTAATTTAAAAAATAAATTTAGGAACTGGTCAAATTTTATTAAACAAATCAGAACATCTATTACCAAAAATAAAGATCTGAGCCAAAGTTGTTATTTGGTCGCTTTTGTTTTTATTTATTTGGTATGGAAGATAATTTTTGGATGGTGTTATTTTTAATGATTTTTAGAAATAATTGAAAAATAAAATTAAGGAAATAATAATGATAAAACCTGTACAACCCGTGAAGGTTTTTGGGCTCTGAACGTGGTAGATACTATACTGTTTCTTGTACAACGGCCCCACTTGTTTATTTTATTTTTATTTCACTCTCTGTTGGAAGTTTTTTATACATTTCTTTCTTTCATTGTAAATTATGATTTCCCACACATATATTTAAATTTGTAGAATTGTTTTTAATTTGAGACTGGTCTATTGGTACAGCATTTTTATTTTGTGAATTATAGCAAATTATACGATAAATAAATAAAATTTAAAAAAAAAGTTGTACAACAGGGACGTGATTTGTCTCAACCCCGTATTTGGGTACACACTTTTTACATGACGGTCCCAGATCTCTTCCATCTCTAGCCGCTAACAACTTTAATAAAAGTCTCCCAGCGAACGAGATTTGAACCTTTATCACGGGAAATCAGCTCTACAACTGAGCCTGAGAAAATAATAATATAGTAAGAATAATGATACTATGACAGGAGACGATAATAATTAATAATGCCCGATTTTCAATGAAATAATTTATCCACTTATTTTGCTAACATTGGAGAATAAAATAATTGATCTATGTATATGTATATATAACTTGCGGGTAGAGTAATAAATTAATTATGCTGCATTAAAATAGGTGATTGACTCATGATTGTATCATAATTCCAAATAAGAATAATATGGTCATTAATTTACAAAAGGATTCTTGAATATTATAAGCCTTAGAAAAAAACCTATAAGAATTTAATGATAAAGGGAGATGAATAGCTCATTATGTAGGGTGCAGGTTACTGATCACTAGTTCGAGTCTAGGTGTAGCAGATAAATTATTCATTCTTTTAATTATGGTGAATGGACCTTGAGAAATTTAGAGACCGCTCTAGACTCAACCAGCCTGTATCCTTAGTCGACCGGGAATGCTTAATTGAGGGGAAAACCAGGAAGCTGAGCGTGATTTCGACCAAATTCATTGGACAGCCGTTTGATTGGAAATATTACAGTCGCCTACGATTTACCAAACCAAATGCTTACCATCGGGTGTGTTGGTACCGGTTTTTATGCGTATGTTAATTAATTTTATTACTAGTATAAGTTTTGTAATCGATGCGATGTAGTCATAGCCGGTCAAAGGTATATATATATATATATATATATATATATATATATATATATATATATATATATATATATATATATATTATATATATTGGATAAGAAGAAGTTCCAATTGACCTTATCGAACAAATAACTGCTCTACAACCCGAACACAGAGCCAGAAAAACAAACATTATTGACAAAAGAAGGGGGGGATAAAACTGAACCATTTAGATATCTCTCCTTGCACAGACCATACTATTTTGGTTGTGTCATGTTCCTCAAACAATAATAACACGACCTATATTGAGCGTTACCTCGCTCAAATAATTTTGGACAATGCGGTTTGAAAGAAGAATAAGAAACGATTGTTGGGCCTGAAAGCTTGAAAGAACATTTTGAGGGACGGCTTTGAAATGAAATGCAAATAATTCCCATTAGCATAGCCTTTGTACTTCCTAGACCCGCAACGTCTGCTGTCAAATCATTCTCTTCTTTCGAACCGAGTTTTATAAAAAGGGATCGGAAAGCTTGATTTTAGTTCGATATGGAAGTAACAGGGGAATAAACATCATTAGAGGACTCTTGCTTGCAAAACGAAGAAATTAAAATTATAAAGAATAAGAGTTATCAGATGTTGGAATTGTTACAAACTGAGAACTTGAAGTACCTATTTTGGATCTAAGGCTAGTAAATAAGAAAATCAAGAGAAAATAGAAGCTGGAAATGTTTTGGAAATGGAAATGGGAAATATTTCCCATTCTCGACATAACTTGGTTCAGATGTACTAGAGTTAACAATCGGTGGCGACTTATCAGAAAACTATAGATTTATTGAATATTGTAACATGGATACCCAAGAGGCATTGTTATGAACTGCTATCATTATAAATTATCGACTATGGATTATATCTAACTTAAAGACTGCTCTCTTACCCACTATCAATTGTCTACTACAGTTCTATTCTCTAATCTCCTACTTCCTACCTTCTACCCCCTAATCTTAGAGCTAGTATTTACAACGCGGAAGAATCCTAAGGGGTTAAGGAGCCTGCAAGTAAACACAATATCCCTAAGCCATCAACCCAAACCAACTATCCATTAACGTTAGCAATATAATGAAAACAAGAAAGTAATAGTGTATGTATAATATCAATAAACGTTTCACCCAACTATTTTGAATTTTGTCGGTGATTTATGGTTCTTAATTTTTTGGAGTGGTTATTGGATAACATTTCTTTCATTGAGATTTCACCCGTTGATAAAAATGAGACTGCTTTTTTCCCATTAAAGTTATTCAGCTTCTGTGCTTCCCATTTCTTCCACCAGATATCGTCCAATTATTTTTTGTTAATGTGAACAGCGCCGTTTTTTTTTTCGTAGATTTTTCCTTCTGCTTTGATAAATATATCGATTTCTACTTATTTTCCGACTCAGTACATCTTCTTATACCTAAGCCTAAGCTGCGAACTTTTTCACAACTTTATATAAATAATTAAAAGTTTATCATTCGGCCCCGACTTGTTATGCTTCTTAAACTTGGATCTATAGAATCAAATATTTTTTTTTTTTAAGTTTGTACGTTGATTCCATAAATTGTTAGATTATAATAAACTTACAATACCATTGCCCCACTGGAATCAGAGATTCTTAATATCGGTCCGTAATATTAGATAGAATTTACACATTGTCAAACCGGAAGAGGTAGAAAACAATCGAAATAAGATCGAAATAGTTGATATAATCTAGACACTACATTAACGCAGCGTTCAGTGTGCACATTTTTTTATAATTTTCAACTGGTCTTGTGCCCCCCCTGACTTGTCAAACCTCAGAACCCCAGCTGTATGTTGTTTGACTTTCCTCCCTCCTTTAGGGATCATATAAAAATAAAAACTTATTACAGATATCACAGAGCCAATATTCATAGCTTATCGTATCTGACCTAAAAAAGATACCGTATCTAATAAAATTGATTAAACCCTAACCATTATATGGGTGTTAAAGTAACATTTAACATAAGCGCTATGTTATTTTATATTTAAAGCTATCACATTAGATACCATTTAATGTGAATGCGGAGTAGGTAATAAAATTTGGGAGGGTTATTTTGGAATACTGGTGTTTCAAGTCCATTGACCAGCACGAGAATAGAAATTACGTCAGACATAAGCAACGTCGGGTCATGAAGATTAATTACTTTCATTATATTATCATGCCACGCTTAAGCTTCCATCTTTTAATTGCTGTCAGTCAAATATATTATGTTGATTGCCTTCACAATATGGAACAAAAATAAATGAACCTCTTTATATAACTGGAGTGTTTAAAAAGAAATGGAGGATTTTTATCTAATCTAATTCGAAGGTTCGGGAAAATAATTCAAGAAATAATTCTTTTTAAAGTGAAACTTTTTTCTATCGCTCCAAAGTTTTTCGTTTATCTATCGTATGTCGCATTATATTACCTTCTCGCATTACTTATTTCATATGAATATTTGATGAAGTATTTTAATTTTTATCCGGTTCATTCTTCCTGTGGACAAATAGTCAACAGCTAAACGGGTAGCGTTGCTCTGGCAAGAGCCACCACCCTTGTGTTTGCCATGAACAATAAGTGCGGTGAATTTAATATGGCGATGACAGCCCCTCTGCCACCAGAAGATGAGAGCGCTTCCATGGAGTGGAGTGAAGATAATAGAGGGGAGAAGAGTACAGGAGGGCCCCCGGAAGTTGAATTCCCATTTTTGCCAGTACCGAAGAAGTTTAGCTCAAGGCCGACGGTGAACAAGGGACCTTCTACTACTGCCCAGAATAAGAAGAATAGCAGATTTGGGATGAGACCAGAGGTTTTCAAGGGTGAAAAGGCTCCTACCATAGTGAGCAACAAATTTGCGGCTCTCGCGAATAAGAACAGTGATGATACCGCTCCAGCGTCCCGGCCATCGAACACCAGGAGGCCCCCACCGATCATAGTAACACCACCTTGCGGATAGAAAAAACTAAGGGCCGCTCTCTTAGCTGAGGGGATCACCCAGTTTGCTATGAATTCCACTGAAAGGGAATTAAGATTATATCTGAACAATGAAAAGGACCATGACGCAGCCATAGCCATACTCCGTACTGACAAAGAAACTGAGTTTCACACTTATGCACTCCGCGGAACGAAGAGGAGCAAGAAATTCGTTCTATATGGGTATGATAGTGACGTGGACATCTCAGAACTCACCATTGACTTGCGAGAAGGACTCTCAGGATTCAAATCGGCCAAACAAATGATGAGGAAAGACGGAAAAGGACAGCTCAGGCCCACAGAAGGAGTACTTATTATAACTGACAGCACGGTGAATCTGGATAAATTGAAGAAGTTACGAGTCGCTGGACGGGTGTTATTTCGCCCGGTAATTTTCAAAGAGCAACGGGGGCCGACCCAATGCTATCAATGTCAGGGGTTCGGGCACACCGCCGCTTATTGTGGCCACACCGCGTACTGCGCATGGTGCTGTAATCAACATGTTCTCAGTGAATGTCCTCTGCGTAAGGAACAGAAACCAGCTAAGTGCCAGAACTGTAAGGGTGACCACCCGGCGTTCTCCAAAGAGTGTCCAGTCAGAAAGGATCTTATCGAGCAGAGAAGGAAGAAGATGCCTGCTACCCGTGTGAACCAGGAAACGAGCTACTCGTCACTCCTAGGAGGAAGCCCAGCTCAGCCAAAAAGACAATCAGGTAAGGGACCGTCACCCCATTCCTCCCATGCCCCCCACCCTACCCCTCACCCCCATCCTACTCCTCCCCCCCACTCCATACCTCATCCCCACTATAGTATACCCCCTGGAACACAGCCTGCTCAGAGCTCATTCCAGCCTCAGCCATCTCAGGGAACAGACCTCCCAGCTTTCCAGCCACAGCAGTCAGCCTCTACAACTGACGCCCTACTGACAACCCTCTTAGCCCGTATGGACCAGATGACGCACATGATGTTGAAGATGTTCAACAGGGCCTTTGAGACCAACAGACGAAATGACTAAACACCACGTCATCAACTATAATATCAGAGGTCTGCTCTCCAAGCTGGCTGAGGTAGAGATACTCCTGCATCAACACCGGCCATCGGTAGTGGCGCTGACAGACATCATGCTGTCCGCCTCGGATCGACTATACATCCAGGGGTACACTGTGTACCGGGAGGCCTGCACACCGGGGATTAAAGCGAGCGTCGCCATACTAGTCCGAAATGATGTGCCCTCTAGGAGAATTCCTAACCCAGTGTGTCCAACTAATGGTACTCACATAGTCACAGTTGACGTACAGTTCAAGACCCGTTTCACGTTCAGCTGTGTCTATAGGAGGCCATATACATACAGCTATGAAGTTGTTGTTGAAGCACGCCCAGGCAGTGAGCCGATACATAGTCATAGGAGACTTCAATGCTAAGCACACCGCCTGGCTATGCTCCAACATTGACACACTGGGAACCACCATCACCAAGACTAGGTTGTGCGTCTATCACCCCGGGGTGCATACCTTCAGGCATGCAGCCCGACATGGATCGACCTCAACGCTGGACCTTCTCCTTACCAGGGATTCGCATACCGTTACGGATTGCACTGCACTCCCGTACGGACCATCGGATCACCGGCCCGTGCTCTATACTTTCGAAGGTAACCCCGCAGCTCCGCCAGCGAGTAAGTACCTTTTGCACAAAGCAGACTGGAAAGGTTACAGAGCCAGCATTGTGGAAGATCTCCCCACGATCACCCATATCAGTACAGTGGACAAGGTGGACAGGGCGGTGGATGTCATCACCACTACCATACAGGCCGCGGCAGACTAGCACATCCCAAAGTTCAGTCCTTTACCCAACGCCATCAGGAAACCTCCGAAACACATCTTAGTTCTCATAAGTCAGCGGAATAACCTGAGGAATATTTTCCAGCGCTCTCGTGACTACAGGCTAAAACCGGCTATCAATGCGATGACAGATAGCCGGCCTCATGCGAGACTGGAAAACATCCCTCTGGCATGAGCAGTTGCGTCGGACTCACGATGACCCCCGTCAGTTCTGGCGGCTCGTCAAAACCAACGTAACCAAAAGGAGCGGAGTGTTTCTTTCATCTGGAGGCAACCTGCTGATGCCTGGGGAACAAGCTGAACTTTTGGTGAAGGCTTATGAGGAGAGAGAAGCTGCTCGGCTGTTAGATGCTCCACCAATCCCGGAAGGACCACTACCGTGCCCCAACGGGAAGCCCACATTCTGCACCTTTGGTCAGCTCGAGTCAGTAATACGACACACGAAAGGTAACAGAGCATCAGGACAGGATGATATCCCCTATGTGATGTTGAAGATGCTTCCTAGGAAGGGTAAAGCCTTTCTATTGAACATCTTCAACACCTGCATGAGGATCTCGTACTTTCCTGATGTGTGGAAACAAGCCGTCGTAGTGCCACTACTCAAGCCTGGGAAGAGTGGCAGACTACCTGAGCACTACAGGCCGATCAGCTTGCTCCCTCACATGAGCAAAATCTTTGAGAGACTGGTTCAACATCACATGTCGAAGCACTGCAGAGAGAACAACATCATCCCCCCTGAGCAGACTGGTTTCCTAAGAGGAGTTGCCTGTGACCACCACCTGGCTAAGCTGCAGGCGCACACCATAGAGCACATGCAGATGAACAGAGCTACAGTGTTCATTTCACTGGACTGCACCCAGGCCTTTGACTGTGTGTCTCATGAGTTGTTACTCCGACGCTTAGAAGAGTTTAGCTTTCCCGCCACTCTATGTCGTCTGATCCAAAGCTATCTCAGCGGAAGATCTTTCGTCGTACGAGTCGGTGACAGTTACTCGACTTCCACCACCACCACCTGTGGAGTACCTCAAGGCTCTGTATTGGGGCCACTGATGTTTGTGATTTTCACAGCTCCCGTGGTCGCAATGAAGCATCCAGGAGCAATGGTAGCAGCATATGCGGATGATATTGGGATTTACGCCACTAGCATCAGCACCCCACATGCCCTTAAGAAGGCACAAATGGCGACTGAAACCAAAGTGAACGAGCTGAAACTGATTGGCATTAGGGTGAATCCGTCTAAGAAGGATGCCATCGTAATGTCATTTCAGAGTGTGAGCAGGAAACCTCTACTGAAGACTTTTACCGTGGACTGCGAGGATAGAAGATTATCCACTTCAATCCTCTACCTTGGCGTCACCTTTGATAGACATCTTTCCTTCTCAAAGCACGTTCAGGCAAGATTGAAGTTGGCACGACAGAAATCCCACAGGCTATACCATCTGCTCTTGTCGCCGCAGCTCTCGCTGAGGTTGAAATTGCAAATCTACAAGTCCATCATAAGACCTACGTTGCTCTATGGTGCACCGCTACTGAGACACCTCTACAAAACAACGCTGCAGCATTACCAGAACTCTATCCTTAGAAAGATCGTAAGTGGCACATCGCTCGAGGGAGCACTTAACACCACCATCCGGGAAGAGCTTCGGCTTCCCTCGGTGCCCGAATACATAGGTCGGAGGCACATCAAATTTTTTGATGGGCTGAAGACCTGTGCGAACCCCCTATTTAGGGACTTAAAACCACCCCCCAGACCTGGGAGATGGCAGGGCAGTGTTCCCTTGGTCGATGTACATTTGATCTAGGGATGGGGTAAGTACTCCCTTGTCCTTATCCTTCCTTCGTTTTCCTTCTTCCTGCCTTTACTTTCTTCTTTCTACCACTATTCTTGATCCCGCTAAACGGTCCCACCCTGTTTTGTATTAGCATTGTATAAAGTCAGCGGCTCTGAGCCGGTTCGAGTAAAAACCGCCTTCAGCGGACTCACATTGTAACGCCTTAAAATACCGACAGGTAACAGAAGGCCTTTATATATATAAGCATTTGCATGTATTCATTGTAAATTTGTAATATATTGTAAATAAAAGTTTGGAGGATGTGAAGAAAAAAAAAAAAAAAATCCGGTTCATTCTGACGCCTTAAAATACCGAAAGGTAACAGAAGTCTTTTTGTTTATGTAGAAGCATTTTCAGGAATTTCTGTAAATTTGTATCATATTGTAAATAAAATCTTGGAGGATGCGAAAAATCCGGTTCATTCTGAACAGGAGAAAATCTGTTTAAAAGGCTTTTGTTTATATACAAGCATTTGCACGTATTTATTGTAAATTTGTATTTATATCGTAAATAAATCCTTGGAGGATGTGAAAAAAATCCGGTTCTTTCAATATATTTAATTTTATTTAGGCCTTCAGTCATCTTCACAAGCTGAACTACACTCTGAGCCGCCGGAAAAAATTAATAAACTGCCAACAGATGTCATGCCGAGTACTGGTAGGGGTCCAGCGTCGAATGTTGGATTTAATATGTTTATCGTTCAAAGTGGCGAACCTATATCCGAAAATATTGTTACAGAAAAAATTCTGCATCGAAAGCATACAACTGTTTTTATGAATTTATATCTTTCATATGAATATAAAACTTTGGAATTCCGAGGAATTTATTTTTTCTATTTTCGAAAACTGGACCCTCGAGAATTATTTAAAATAATTTTTGAATGATATAATCATATTTAATTTTTAATTATTGCGTAATAATTAAAAAAAACATTGTTATGTCTGGACATTAGGAGCTTAGAGAGCTTCGAGCTAGAGGTCAGTGACAGCAAGCCCCTTCTATGGTTCAGGGACAGTCCATTAATTATGAAAACGTTTAATATTCAGTTAGTTAATCGGAAGGGGCTCTCTCATATCTGACATTTTAATTGTTTTCCTTGGAATAAAAATAATATCCAAAAGATCTGAAGATTGTGTCGTTTATAACATTTAAGTCGATGGATGGCGAAAATCAAGTTTTGAGAAATCAAAAACATTTTTTTTCCTCGAAAAATATTCAAATTTTTTTTTTTAATACATTCCCTTCTTCAAATAATATTTATACCGGTAAACATGGATTTTTAAAAATCAATCGAAGTGGTATAGAAAACATTTATGTAATGTGGATTTCTGTACTTCGTAGTAGAAATTTTGTTTGTTTCTTTCTCCTGAATGTTAATAAAAAATATAAGTGTTAAGTGCCAAAATGTATGAATTGAAAAAACAATATTGACACAAAGTGTTCAAATGAAAAACAATTAATAATAATAAATAAAGTTTTACTAATAAGAAGTAACCTAGTTGTGAAAATAATGTAAAAATAACAGAACTTCGAAATACTTCCCGTTAGAATTAAAAAAAAAAGCCTGTACCACTACAACCCAAGAAGAGTCTTATGTTCAGTGTGTCGTAGAGACGGCAACTCCACGCTCTAGCATTGAATAATAAAGATAGAATTATCGCACTTCCTAAGAGAGGGAGTAGAATCGCTTAGAAGAAATTGGCTGAGCTCAAATGGTTTCAGAGTTATGTTTACTTACTTATCTCCAAAGCAAATGCTCTCAAATATCATTAAAATCGTTTAATTTTTATTTGTTTTAGATCAGCCAGGATTTTTTGGAGGGAGAGGGAAATTATTTTCGCTATTCTATTTTGTGCAACTCCTAAGAAACACCCTAGTGTGCTTGTACATTCATGACTTCATTTCTTTTTAAGCATACACGAGATTGGCCGGATGAGTTTCCTAGAAGAAAAAGAAGTAGCTTAACCTAGAAACCACAATGAGCAATCAGAAACAGGAAATGACCGAGCCTTGTATAATAGCCAGAATAATGAGACCTCCAGGGGTCGAGTTACACGGAGGCCTCAATACGATCTTCATTCATTCGCAAATTACTTGACAACTTTTTTTTTTTAGAGCGATTCCTACTTTTATGAACACAAAAATCGTATGTAGATCATTATTTTGAGTAATAATTTAAGAGAAACAGATTTTTATGTGTGGACGCTATATTTTCTATGTAAGCAGCTGAGGAAATATTGTAATATTAAACATTTTCGTTTCATGTTTCAAGAGGAGTGTCCATTTTTTTCATAACAGTATCCACATTCAATAATTTTGTGACGTCTATATATACGCCCGAAAATTAATTTTAAAAAAAATTTATGCTTTTATAAAAAAATTAATAACAATAAATTTCTAGTTTTTATTTTTGCGTTTGTTGATTAAAAAAAACACTCAAAAATTACAGTACCTCTCATTTATTGGCTATTTTTCTTCTTATAGAATTAATAAAATCTATTTTCATTGTTAAAATTATCTATTTCGTTTTTTTTTATTTTTTAGAAAATAATTATTAACGATTTCAAGCTTTTTTTACCTATAATTATTTTATTCGATCATTGTATTAATCAGAGGCGTACATGATCAAAAGAGGATAACTCCAAAATATCAAAATTTAACTTTATCACATTTTTCGCTAGTGAAGTATAGCTATTTTGTCGAACACAATACTTTATTTCTTAGGTCTGGTTGTGAACCTGACATTTCGGAAACATAAAACATTGCTTGATTGAACTATCGATAAATATTTTTTTATCGAATATCGTTAAGTAAAGAAGAATAGCAACTGAAACAGAAAAAATGGCTTAACTTTAAAAGAGTACAAACTTCTAAAAAAAGAATTATTTAAATTATATTTGTATTACATCATGTTCTGAAGTTCTTCTGATAAGCCTGATACATAAATTTAAAAGATTTAAAACTGAATTAACCTAGTTTATTTGTTTTGTTTTTTAATTAGTTAAGTGATATGTGTGAGTCTAGGGCTTCGCATGTCACACCAGTTTAATGCTACTCCAACATTAAATACCAGGCTTAATAAACAGATAAGTCTCTGTCAACGAAAGTAATTAATCTAAAGGCTTTCGATGTAAATCTACTCTTTAATTATAAACCGCGTAAATGATCGTTAAAATATCATAATGATATATAATATAATCTACAACACAAAAACTGACAATTAAGATATAATCAGATGTGATCATAATTAATTGCAAATGCCAACTATATAATTATAGACAAGCAAAAGTATAAAGCATTATTGAAATATTAAAATAACAAATACCGAAGATAAATCAATACCGTGATCGAAACTTGGAACGAAAACCGAAAATGTTACTAATAAGTATAAAAATACATAAATTACTACAGGCTTGTAGGTTACGTTACACCGCCATTATGTTAGAATATTAACAGTGTTGTTCATTTATTATTAGTTCTCACGTTCAAAAACAATTATACAGATACTAAAATTTTTTCCTGTCTAATTCAGGTTAATAATTCAAACCATTATCTGTAATAGTTACCTAAAAATTAAGGCTTATTCATGCGCATTGTTGTTGGGAAGATCTTCCTCATAGCTGAAAAACTAATCTTTACGATAGAGATCAGTTTTGATCAGCATTGCATTTCATCGCTAAAAATTCTCTAGTTTCCTTGTGCATTTCTAAGCATATTTCTTCGATTTTTTCTGTTTTATAACAAATGGTTTATTATGTTCCCGAGATTGGGAATATTTCCAAAGAAAACAAATAAGTTATTAGTCTGATGTAAAAACAATAAAAATGAAGGCGAATATTTTTTATTCGTAAGCCAATGTTTTGACCCGAAATCTAGTCATCACCATGTCTAAAAGCTGTTCCACAAATGGCATAAAAAAAAAAAAAAAAAAAAAATCGTGCCACATTACCTTTATTATACTGAAAATATCTTGCTCAGCAATCAAAATTTACAACGACCTTCTAAAAATTATGTAAGGTACCATGGACTATGTTCTAAAGACGTACATGGAATATATGAGCTGTTATATTTGAAAGTGGTATATGTTCATATGATTTTTTTTTAATTTACTCTTTCAAATTGTATTAATGATTAATATTTCATAATACATTTTAAAAGGTGTATAATCCACTGATCCCTGTCGAACAGATACGTTACCTAGGATTCCATCTGGACAAACGTCTCACTTGGAATCCTCAAGACTGAAAAGAAAATAAACTGCTCGATTTTTTCGCCTCCTTCAACATTTATTGGACAAACGCTCTAAGCTCCCAATTAATTACAAAATATTCATTTGCATGACAGTTATCAGACTTATTTGGACATACGGAGTTGAGCTTTGGAGCTCTACTAAACCATCTAATTCATCTCGTATTCAATCCTTACAATCCAAAATCCTTCGAAAAATCCTCAATGCTCTTTATTATGTCACAAAATCATGATCTTAATATCCCATATGTTGCTGAATTGGCCCAAACTAGATACCTATCATTCCATGACAAGCTCCATACACACTTGAATCCGCTAGTCTATCGACTTTCTTCCCATAATATTCCTGATAACCATCCGAGGTGTCTGAAAAGAAGATGACCTCGAGACCTTCTGCTTTAAAACTTTATTGGAGTGCAACCGATGGGTAGTTTCTCCACAAGTGGTTTTTTTTTCACGTATTGTTCATATTAGCAGATTTACTTGTTGAAATATTACTATAGTTGTAAATATCAATAAATTAAATATAAAAAAATAAAGATGTATAGGGTTTAAAACATCGCTCTTTGTTAACTACTAAGAGGAAAAACATATTTGCCCGTTAACCATATTTTTAAAGTAATTCAAACGGAAACCTTAAGATATCGCAAATTTCAAAAAATGAACTTATGATTATACCACTTTTAAATTTAAAGACACATATATACAAAATTCCAAAAACCATACATACAAAGGAATTAAAAAGACAATACATAAAACTATTACATCTTATGGACTATAGATTTCCACTCTCCTTATGAAACAAACGACTAACATACAACACTATACTAAGACCTATTTGAACATATGGAGCAGAAATCTGAAGTGCATATACACATGGTACAAACTATTCAATCCACAATTCCATGAAAAATTGTTATAATGCAACTAGGTTTATAATCACATTATAAGCAACGGTATGAACATACTCACTGGAAAATATAAGATATAAATATTGTGGATACAGAACATACAGCCATTGTATACTATCATTGTACGACTTCATAATTAGCATTATAAAATTCAAGGGCGTAGAAAACGAGCGATCGAGGCGCAAGAGGAAAAAGAAAAACCTTGCGTAACGAAATAATTTTCCTTGGACGGAGAAAAAAACAACCCACAAGGACTTTTCAAGAACGGAGGAAACCTGAGAAAAGCTTAGGCGACATTTGCGCAATGAATGGAAATAAAAGCGAACTTTGATTGTGTGTGTGTGTGAGAGATAAATATGAAATTACACCCGATATGAGCTGATAATTGAGATAGTGGGCGAAAGGGACAAGGAATCGATATAACCAGCTCATGACAGCGCGAGCTCCACTAACCCGCTTCTGTCGCACTCATCGATCATCTTCTCTTAATATTTTATTTCGGCTTATTCCAACTCTTCTTTCAGCGAACGTTTTACTCATCTTGAAATTGAAACAATTCTTCTTAATGTTTCAAGGCACCACGTAGACAATAATACTACAACCTCAATATGGTAATATGAATAACTTTGATTATAATTCAATGAATGCAATTTAAATACCCAGTGGTTAAAGGTATTCAGAATGAACATGGAGCCTTCTGCAGATTGCAAACTGCTGGTTTATTCATTGTCACTTTATGCTGCTGCGGCTAAACGGAAGACGCTACAGTGAGATTCCTAAGTTTTGCCTACCCGGAATAATTATAATCTGGATATTATAATAGGGATCTTTAACGAGTAATGAGTAATGAGTAACACCAGACAGGCTATGGCATAATTAAGGATGTTTTAATAATAATAAGGCTTAGCGAACCCGAAGGTTCGATAAATAAACCAGCAATCTTAGCTTACAAACTTCCGTCCAGGAACTACAACTCAAATCCAAATATGCCAGATTACTCTTAACGAAATCCTCGCTTCTACGCCTCGGACGTTCTCAATCAGTACAGCGCTTATTAATTTTATAGCCCAGAAACTTTACAAGCCCATCTAAATCTTAGTGATGAATTCTATAATATTAACCGGGTGCAAGGTTCGCAATTCCGCGTTTTGTAATCTCCTAAATTCTCCAGTGGTGTCATCGTTTTTTAGAAAGAATATTCTACGCAACAACTAATTTTCGGATACCTAAAGACATCGTTCATCCTTCAGCGTTAGCGGTCACGTTTTAAATCTGTGGGTTTACGCTTCAAACTACACCAAAGTGACCATTGCAAACTATTACTTTATTGCTGTTAGAGATTTTATTTTTGGCCTCAACCCGGTCTATTTGCTCCTCCATATTTCGATACTCGAAAAAAATCGATAAGATATACATGACTACATATTCACTACTCCAACTTTGATACGGAAGCGTTAATTTACGAATTGAAGTAAAAGATAATTATCTTTTATCGATTATAAACGATATAAAACCTAAATCAAATAAAATGACCTAAAATTGTGCAAATAGTAATATATTTGAGAATACATGAAATGACCAATAATGCATAGGATTGCGGACTGACCTTAATACCATTAATCTCAATCAATGGACGAGATGAAATAAATTGGTTGAATCGTTTTCTTATTAGCAGCCTCGCTCGGATCAATTGAAGAGACCGTCTATGTAAATGCCAAGATCCAGCGCTCTAGTCTGGACTTAATGATTGCATTGAAATACAATAAAAATTAAATATCTATCTATCAACGTGTCTCGAGCAACAAGTTTATTAAAATTTTAATAGTTTCCTCGAAGAGGGGAGTGTGCGGACATCGTAAATGGGCTCTAAAAGGATGGCGAAGGGTCAATAACCCAGTTTGTAGAAAGGAATATAGGCTAAATCAAGAGTGAGTTGCCTGCAGAATGGACCGTAAAAGGGGATCACTGGCAGCTACCTTCTGGAAGATAGTCCTATATTGTATTAGAGAACAATAGGCCTTCCGAGATGTTTTATGGGTCAGAAAGTTCTAGTTCATTGAAGGGTTCGGAGTCGATTCTCTTCCCGGAACGTTTTAAGGTCAATCAAACTTTTATTTTAAAGCCTTTTAAACATTATTAAAGCTATCAACTGATCCTTCATCGGCTTCAAATAAACTTAAGATTCTTTTTACAGTGAACTAAAACTCTAGTAGCATCAAATGAATTTTAATTTGAATTCCATCCTTCACTAAGCCGCAACTTACAGATTTAGTAAATATTTTATTTCAAATGTCTAATATTCTTTATTTCGAAAATCCAAACATTAAATGATCGTTATCTGTACCACTAAAGGCCATGAAAGGTCTTGGATTAAGTACATGGTAGTGACTGTACTGCTTCTAGAACAATAGTTGTGCAGGGAAATGATCATGCACAATATCAATCCGTGGCTGTTAATGGATTAAATAATTTATCTGTCAGAGCCGGATTTGAACTCTAAACTCTACAGACTGGACACCCCCCGCTTCAAAAATATTAAGTTAAATTTCCTACTGCAGTATTTACTTAGTTTTCACTAGTTTAATGGATTAAAATTAGTCTAAATTTAATATGACTTTAACATTTTTAGCATGTTGTTAAGTTTATAATCATATAGTTATATATCGATGGTCAAATTCACAGTTTATCATTTGAAATAGTATGAAAAGTTACATATACGTGCAAGTTTTCTTTTGATTAAACATACTTATATACTGAAATATAGATGTACATATAAATAATTACTTAATTGTACTCTCAGAGACTGTTGATTTGAGATTTGCTATCTCAGATTTATATCAGGGGTTTTTTTGTTTTGGGTCGGCTTTATAGACCATGAAAATCCCAAGGTCATGGCCACGTTTGGTGAGACTTTGGGAGAGAAACCAAGTTTAGAAGTCATTATCCAACCAAACCTTGCCACGAAACATAATTCCCTTTGGAGCTTATTCAGAGGTGTTGATATTTTAGCATACAATGTATATTTTTGTCCATAACTCTTTAATTATTATTAACTATTTAATATTTCTATGAAAGTGTGTTTTCAGACTATTTTTCATTTTCTACTTTTTAGTTCAGTTGGCTATAAACGCGCCTTTTTAAGCCACGCATTCATTCATAGTTGACATAAGACACTATTATGTCTTAGGATATGAAAAATCACTAATTATGGAAATTCTTTTCAGAATAATGAGACAGACGTATTAAATTATTGTAACGCCATCGGTTCTTGAGAATTGTGAAAATTTTCAATTTTATTAGGTGTTTCCAAGTAGACGAAAATAAATTTCAATGATTCCGCTAATCATGCTAATAAAAGCGTGTTAAAAATTGGAACGATCGCAGTCTAATAATTCTCCGTCATGCAAAACATAACGGACTAACTAACCCTTTTAACATGGTTGTGAGTGGTAAGGGTGTTTATAGGCTTGATAATGCAATATTTTACGAGCGCCATCAGACACTTACAAGGGGATAAGATGTTTCGGTAGCAGGATCCTCCATCGTCAGCACATCAAGAGATAAGGGCTACCGCAACCATCTCTATTGGCCCAGTTTGGGGTCACTCGTCTAGCTTCCGTGGTTATGGAAGATAATACTCTATCCGAACGACCGCTCCCGGTCCATCCTCTTCCTTACATACTAATGTCAGCCAGGAGCAGGAAGTGTTTGCTCAAGCTAGTAGCGAAAGGAAATTTCATTCGCCTCGCCAATAAACGCACAAAATTATGTAAAACTGCTCCAATAAGCCATAATTTTGCATTTTAAAACCACATAGCAGGACCATAAATATGGTGCCAAAACTAGTCAAATGGATCCTGATGCCTAAAAGAGCTGTATTTTTTTTTTTTTATGATAATGATGAAATTGTATGTTCATATTGTAAACGGGAATATTGAGTATATTTTAGTAATATTGTAGGTTCATAATAGTTAAAAATAAAAAAAGTAAATATAATTAAACAAGCCGATGTTTCGACTCACATTGCAGGTCTTCTTCAGGGCTTATAATGGAATATATAATTGGGATAAAATTCCTTACTAATTTTAAGGAAAAAATTGCTTGATCTAAAATATCTATCCGTAAAACACTAATGAAAATTGAAATATCATCAAAAAACAGTTTTAAAAAATCAATAAAAAATGGTAATACTCCAAAATTAAACGAATTTGGATTTTTTTTTATTAATTGTTTTATTTTTTAAATATTTTTATTTTGAAGATGAAAATAAAAATAAAAATATTTAAAAAATAAAACAATTAATCAAAAAATATAAATAATATAATGACTTAAGTCAACAAGATCCTAACTAAAGTAAAGTTCAATGAACATTCTTCCTAGTGTATACATCGCAAAATTGCGAGAAAACGGGGATATGGGATCGGTGAAGAGAACGAATTTGTCCTGACTGTGAGGCAACGGTAGCTCAATTTGTAAGAGCACTGCCACGGAGAGGCGGACGGACGACCTGAGTTCGAATCCCGGCCAGGGCAAATCTTTTATCTTCAAATTAAAAATAATTTGGAATTAGTTTGTTATTCTTAAAGGTTATAAAAAAAAAACTGAAAAAAAACTTTACCATTGCAATCCATGATGATTGGGTTCAGTAAACTGCACTGTTTCTAGAAAAACGGTTGGCAAGAGAATGTATTAGACTGAGATCACGCTCAACCATCAAGTTTTACCCCTAATCAAGGATAACCACCTTATAGATGCTGGGTGAGTCAAAGGAGCTTCTCCTATGGGAGCTGAGGTCCCATAGGATCCATAAATTTTATAATATGTAAGTTTCTATATTATTTAATAACTGAAAAGCAATACCAGAATTAATTTAATTCATGTATATTAATAAAAGATAATGTTAAATTTATAAATCTCTAAATATAAAATAGCATTGTCTTAAGCATTTATTCTATTTATCCATAATAGGATTTAATTTTGTAACAGTGGTTTGCATAATCCAACCCTTAAGAAATGCAGGGTTACTTTTTAAATAAATTGGATTATAAAGCAAAACCTTAAGTAAAACTTTTCTGAAAATTACGTCATTTGTACTTTTAATAATTTATGCAGCTGCATTTTTATCTTTATTGTAATTATTGAAATGTAATAATTTTTAAGTTTTGTATAAACTTTTATCGATTATTAATAAAACAAGACAAAATTAGAGATACTTAATTTATATTATTTTTCAAATATTTTTATTTTAAAATTATGTATTATTAGCATTATCATTATTATTTTATTTTAAAATTATATTATTTTTCGTTGTATGCCATATTTTCTGTCCGACTAAACATTATTTTCGTTACTCTGTTGACGATTCATTCTTTTGGGTAATTTAGCTCTAATGATTCTAAAACTAGTCATATAATTATAATAAAATTAAAATTTATTAATAACACTCTACATATCCTATTATATTGGCGTTTCACTCCTTTAGGCTATTATAGTATCGCATAATTGTTGGACACATTTTTTATTCTTAATGCTACCTTGTAATAACACATATAAAACTTACTTCCAGAAATTTATCATTATTAGGCTATAATTTCTATATCTCGGCTTATTCCTTTGTAGAGTTTTTGATAATTTACGACATTGGCATATTGACCTATACAAGTCTTTTTAATGAATATTGGCAATAAAAAAGTATATGAAGGAACGACCTATTGGACGAAAGCGTCTGTGAAGATTTATTAGTTAATTAAATAATTAGTGGTTCTTAATAATTTTTTTATTAGGATTTTTATTACATTCCTTTACCAATGTTGTAGCAATTGGACATTTACAGTAAATAATAATTCCAAATGATATGGAAAACTTGGTGGCGAACCTGTTGTACTTGAATAATTTTCGCATAAATAAAAAAATACAAAACGGCTTATGACGATTTAAAGCCTTTCGTTCTAATTTACGATTTTCTTATTCAGTTATTCCGTTTTTTTTTTAATCTGTTCAACTTTTTATGTATTGATGATTTATATTTACTCACATTTCTTTATTTCTTGTCGTATTGATTTTTTATTTGTGAGTATTATGTATGACTCTGGTTAATGAATCTTAAGTGTTTCTTCATGCCATGAATTAACATTTACAACTATATATATATATATATATATATATATATATATATATATATATATATATATATATATATATATAATCTCTAATATTACAAACGATAAATAATTCTTATTTAAAATTAATTTTCACGGCTAAATTACCATTCAATGCAAAATTAAAAAAAACATCCTATAACACTACAACCCATTAAAAGTCTTGAATCCAGTACATCTATGCCTTTAATTTATAGGAGCAGAGTCCTAGGTTTAAATCCGGCTGCATTAAGATTATATTTAATCTTTTAGTAACTGGAGATGGATGCTATAGGATCTAGGACCCTTCGGAGGCTCTGTAAAGAGGGTACCCAAAATAGGGAGAAAGTCTGATGGTTGAGCGTGATCTAGGACCAATCACCTCCCTGCACAACCGTTATCCAAGAAACAGTACAGTCTCCACAAGACTTTTCTTAGGTTGCAATTGGTCATGTACCTTTAATTGATCCATTCTGTCTTTAAACTTTATTTAAAACAATGTGGGGAAGTTGTAAGAATGGGACCATCTTCTTACAATGTAATATGAAACCTGTACCACTACAATCCATGGTGTGTCTTGCTTTCATTGGAAGGAAGATACAGTATTTACTGTTTCTAAGTCAATGGTTGTGCATGGAGGTAATTTAGCCAAGATCACACTCAAATAAAAAATTTAAAATATAATCCATCTCCATCTCCATTCTTCACACCTTTTTCTCCCTTCCTCACTTGGCATCCATCATACGTTGTAAGTTAAGAGTTCATAATTTAGGAGCATTTTTTTTTTTTTAATTTTTAAATTTATCTTTTTTCCCGACTGAATTTTATATCTTTATTTCTATATATTTCTTCTATATTTATATCATATTTTGTATTAATATAACTTATTATATTATAATTGTATACATGTATATAGCATCCCATACTTATATTTTCAAATTTTTACATCTCTACCTATCATTCAACGACATTCCTATTCATTACTTTCTGCTTATTTCTTCTGTATCCTTGGCATCATATTTTGTATCATTTTTCATACATTATACTTATGTAACCCCTAGGAGTCTATTATCATACATTTTACATTTTATCTGTAATTAAACTAGGTTTTCCTTACCTTTATATTTCACTTTTTTATATTTATACTATTTCATTTTGTATCTTTCCGTTTACCTTCTCATTTTTCTTTCTCTTTATATTTTGTTTACATTATTACCCTTCTGTACATTTATTCTGTAATTTTTTTATTCATTATCCTTAATTATATATCCATCATTATTTTTTACTTTTCTATTACTCTATATGTTATTATATTATTGGTACCGTAATGTTTTTTATATAGCTTTTTGGTTTGTTTGTTTTTCTCTCATAGCCCTGAAGATGACTTACAAAGTACACACGAAGTCGAGACGTAGGCGCAAATAAAAATAAGTCTTGACTTATTTGGTGTTTTTTGGACTGCACCCCCAACTATCTCCATCCCCCAGTTATATTTTTTAATAAAACGGAATTCCATTCAATACCACTTAGGACCTCACCATATAATATCTGATTAATCTCACTCATAGACTAATTACCAAAACGACGTGAGGGTACCACCATCTGTAGATCATATTCCTCGATCGCCAACCTCCTGGTTTTGTTAACTACTTAACCCTTGGCCTCGTGGGCAGCCATCGACCCCGCAGTAGCGCCCTACAGCCGCGTTCTAATCTCCCTTCCACGGCCCAGACGACTTCACCAATCAATGATGATGGCACCTACACAGCCGGCGATTAACGACCTCTGCAGTCACGCTAAGCCCTACGAGTTATAATTCATGTTGCAGTATATTGTAAAAAAAAAATCCAGCTTCTAGTACACTTCAAGAGCATAACTAGTAATATACTAACAGTTATACAGAACAGAATGTAAGCTTTACAGAATGTTTTCCCCAAACTACTTAATTTAAAGGTATTGGCTTAGCAAAGATTTGGTGTTCCATAGTAAACGATTAATGAATGTCTAGTCTCAACTCGATTCGGAAAGAAAACGTATGTAAAAAAATCATGTACCATGAAGGATTTTGGGTACAGTACATGGTAGAGACGGTACAGTTTTAAAGACAAGGATTGTGCAGGGTGGTGTTCACACTCAACCACCAGTGTTTCCTCCTATTAAGGGTACAAACTTCATCTCCAGATACTTCTGAGCCCATCCTCGGCTGTTGATTGTTTAAATTATAATATCGGCTACAGCCGGATTTGATTCAGCACTCTACCACTAGCCACCCCGCTCAATTCAAAAACGGTAAGTGTACTCCTAAAATAAGAATAATGATAAATTCATTTCAAATTTATTTTTATACTGTTGTATAACTATTTTTCATGAACGTATGAGAGGAAAATAGTTGACTGGATGATCAAATGTAGAAAGGAGATAGTTGGGGGGTGCAGTAAAAAAAAACACTGAATAAGTGCTAGACTTATATTTATGTGCCGACGTTTCGACCTACAGTGTAGGTCATCTTCAGAGCGATTTGGAGAGAGAAGCCGTTGGGTGTACCGGCTGACTAACAATGGTTGTTAGCCGGTACACCCAACGGATTCATGAAGTTATGAATTTATAGTTATATATAAATTTGGTACTCCTTTCCTTATATATGTTACATATATTTCAGAATTTAATTTGCCATGGGGTGATGGGTCCTGAGTTCGAAAAAGGCTGTACTCCATATACAGACACACGTAAACATTGTATTGCATATTGTACGCACATATATACAATTCTTTTGATTGCCATGAATCAAATCTCCTAACCCCAAATCAAATAACCCTCCTTAGACAAAAGGACATCAAATGAAGATGCAACTCAACGACAAAAATTCGCCAAGTGGTATTGCTACAAATACAAGAGGAGACTGCTATGCGGAACGTGTTCAGTGAACTATCATCTACTGCAGTGAAACGACGTAACAAGAAATAACGCGGGACTATGAGGTACATGCTGTAGGCCTGTCTTAGTCAATTAATATGGTGGAGGAGGTGTGAGAAGGAGTTTTTTTTTCAAAAGATATTGGAACACATACGCTAAATTACGTCCTCAGATTTGGATGTATGTGCGTATTATTTAATTTTTGAGGTTACACATTAAAATACATATCGCTCCTTTAAAAGAACGATTATATAACTCAATCATTGACATTTTTTTAGAGTTAAGCATTAATTAGCAATTACATTTACAAAGCTTTTTAATTCAAGAGCGAGATATCTGATATTCCATTTCAATCATATGATATGATGATTTATCTTTTTTAACAAAGTCATGTTTTGTATTTTATCTGTTTGAATCTGAAAGTTTATAGGAACAATGGCATAAGTTAAAATTAAATAAATTTCAACCTTTTCTAATGATTAATAAAAAAATTTCAATATCATCATTACAACAGAAATAGGTAATTATTCCGCAGGTTGTTGCTTCGAGTTGAATCAGAACACTTTTTAACTTATCATTTGTTCTCCTTTTAATACAAGTTATTGTGAGCTTTAGTATGGAAAAGAGAATGTGATCTTGGGATATGTGTATACTTTAGTAATAATTTCATCCATAAATGAACGTTTCATCAAACATTTATCATTTATACTTCGAAATGTTATTTGAAACTTTATTTATTGATTAAATGATTACTGAAAACTAATCATTACCCACAATTGCATTCTCATTTCCATACCAAAGCTCACAATAACTTGTACTTTTGGAAATATTAAAAATGAAACGAATAAACAGTTATAACTTGTAACTGTTGTCGAAGCAACAACCTGTGGAACAGATACCCATATATGATTTGCTTTTTATTTTTTAACTCACATAGAACTTTCAAACACCTCTACTGAAAAATTAGGTATTTTGAGTTATGAGACTGTTCTTTTGAAGAAGCGATATGTTTTCTTCAAAATCAAACTGTAATTTCTTTAACAAGTATCAGTTATAAAATATGGCTGGTACGTCTTTTAGACA
The DNA here is from genome assembly GCA_037127475.1 of Arma custos. Classification (NCBI taxonomy): domain Eukaryota; kingdom Metazoa; phylum Arthropoda; class Insecta; order Hemiptera; family Pentatomidae; genus Arma; species Arma custos. Next base: position 81,612,631 of record CM073763.1, on the reverse strand, counting down.
AAATACCGTAAGATAAATAATATTTAACAAGAAACTGGGATTCACAGCTTATTTCACCACCTATTATTTATTTACTAGGACTCAATATGATCTATACGAACAACCTTCCAGCATTATCTTAAAGATTTATTAGCCAAAACCTTATTAATAACCCCTGCTAGCCGTTGATAAGGACCGGGCAATCTGTATTTGGGAATTAGTTGAAGTGGGGTAGGGAAGAGAAGGTAGGACTCCTGGCGAAATACAAGGGCCCCTTCACAACTTAGCACGGAATAAATTCGGAATAAAACGATTCCTCGGGGAAATTTTCTTAATTAATTTACACAGTGGGAGCTCTTTATCAAGGCTTGGCCCGCTCTTGCTAATATTACAGTTGCCGCCTAGTCATTAGCTACAATTAATGCGCTAGAATTTATTATTAGCTGAATCCTATTGGCTTTAGTAAGGCATTTACCTTTGTTATTACGTAATTACCTAACGATCTGTTAATTTGGCGTGATTAATGATTATGTTTTACATCATCATGATATTTATTTTATTCCTCACACTACATCAATATTTTAACTTCAAATTAAAAAAATATATATAAAATTCGAGAACTCACATAACAAAGTCAAAGGATAATTAGCACCGTGCTGACTGATTAAGGTCTGAGGAAAAGGCCGAGGCGTAGGTGGGAGGAATTGCGTTAAGAGTGATACGGCGGATTTGAGTTTGGGGAGTTTCGGAAGTAGTTAGTAAGTTAGTAAGGAAAGATTGGTGGTATTGGCATCCTGCCTTAGGAATAGCTAAGTTAATAATAATATAATAATAATAAATTCTTTATTGGCTTTAATGTATAACATTGTAGCCATTGAGTCTATAAATAGCTAAGTTATTTTGTAAAAAAACTAACATTACAACCCATGAAGGATCCTGGGTTCGGTACGTGGTAGAGACTGTTTCTATTTCTTGGACACCGGTTGTGCAGAGTGAAGATTTGTCTCAACCGCGAGTCCCCCCCCCCCTATTTCGGGTTCTCACTTTTTAGAGGGTGGGCGAGCCCCCAGATCCAAAAAAAGGTAGAGAAGGATATCCATCCCCGGCAGCTAACAGATTGAATAAAATCTGGCAATTGCCGGATTTTCAGGTTTTCAAGACTTTCCGCACGGCAACACAGCGCTCTACCACTGAGCCACCCGCCTTTGTACTTTATTTTATTATTGTCAAAAGAGATCAAAGAAACAAAAATTCAGCTTAAATTGAAAATCTAAATATTTACTGTGTCCAATCACACGAGTTTCCTTATTGAGCTAGAACTAGAAATTATTATTATTAGTGTTATTAATAAGTTCAGTTTAAATAATAATACTAAAATAATCAGGAATATATTTATTACAACTACTGAAATAAATGAATTCATTAGTTAAATATGAAAGTGATTGAACTATAATATTAACAGAGATTGTTAAAATCAAATTACAATTTGATTATTAAACAAAATTAAAAATTAAACTATAGTATATAAAAATATGAGGAAGTAATTTGACTGTGAATATTGAATTAAAATAAAATATTTTGTATTTGTAAAATAAATTTGTTCAATTGAATATTGCAGTAAGCTCAAAAAATATATTTAATTGAATAACTTCTGAAAGTAATAATTAACAAATACCAATATTAATTATTTTATTGTGTAATTATTCATTGTTAGGAGAATTGTTTTTCTCTACCTCTATTAGTAAATACAATAAGTATATTATTACATATTTACCCATGGCCTTCATTATGATTGTAAATATTCATTATGATGTAAATATTTGTGTACGTTTTGATAGATAAAACATTATCATATGAGTAAAAACGTTGCTTACAAACAAAATAAAAGTACATGATATAAATAAATTGTTATCTAGATAAAAAACATTTTGAGTTGAAATGAATTTTTGTTCATGTTTTATAGATTACATTGTATCAAAATAAGAAATTATTGGTATCGACATTTAATTAGGGTAGTGTGAATTTAAACGCTTACAAAATCAATTTAGATATACATTTAGCTTTAATCACTGGATTGGTATGGTTAGAATCAATTTAGGATGAAAATTATTGAAACGATCTGTGGCAGACCTGTAGGAGATCCTTAATAATTTTCATGACAGATCGACTCTAAATTCCAATCCTCTGACTCAAGCACTATCCATTGCCTTCAAATCTTAGGATCGACCAAACCGACAATCGAGTAAATGAGGCTTCATATTATTAATTTTGTTCCTTATTGACTTTTTCATAATTTTATTAGTTATATGTTTTCCATTTTTTATATTTTTTTATCCCATATAAATTTGCCAGCATATTAGCTCAACTCATTAAGGCATGACAAATTTTATAATGGTCACGTATGTCACTTTTTATGATAATTGTCGTAAAAACAGAATAGTTTTAAGAAATGTGTGAGCCCTCGGAGGGTTTATGGATCCCTCAGGAATTATCCGTGGCTGTTAATTGATTAAATAATTTATCTACCACAGATGGATTTGAACCCGGAATCTTCAGCATTGTAACTGATTACTAACAACTCCCTTATATAACAATAACGAAAATAACAAATGCATTTTGTTAGAAATAATAAGAAAATAATAGAATATTTGACATTTTAGCCCTGTCAATGAGGCTTATACTTAGCTTACATTAGAGCCTATTATAATATATTATAACGATACATTTTTATAATTAGATAAATTAAAACGTTTTCGAAAAACAGTTTTAAATATATAAAGGGTTGTTATAAAATCCTTTAAAATAAACAAACATCATAAATACACAATAACAGTTCATTAAAGCATTCCATCATTATTAGAATAAGATTATAATTATTTCTGTATTTTCAATCATTTATAATTATTAAATATTATAATAATCTTTTAATCCGTTTTAAGAATGTATTATTAAGCCTTTGAACGGTTGTTTTTTTTTATCAAACATCCCATTATTTATACAGAACTATATAATAGATAAATATACAAGATGCTTAACACAAACTTATTCGTTATTAATGCAGTGAAAAGTTATCAGAAATAATGATAGAAACCTTGAAGAAATACTTCAATTGTGATCATTAGGACTCGGGTTGCATGTGTATTTACATATTTTAAGTTAAGTTAGATATCATAACGAACAACAGTTTACAAAGCGATTTTAAGACCCTAACCGTGGAATTTTATATTTGAAAATTTAAAAATGTGGGTTGTTTCCAACAATTTCAAACAATAACATTTTTTATCCATAATAATTCTATTTTTAATAAATATGCATGCTTCTAAAAAAATAAGATAATAAATAAAGCATTTATCGCTGTTTGATTTTAAAAATTCTTCTCTATTACTTCCACATTATTCAAAAAATAACCACATACATATGTACATATTTCGCAATTTTTATTATATATAAATCGGGCCCTAGTCAGCATGCATATAAAAAAGAAAAGCGCAGACTATGGGCAACAGAAATGAAAAACTTAGTGAGGGCTAGAAATTGAATTTATAAATTAAATCTGCATAGTTCTCTTATGTATATATATACATATATACAAGAAGAACAAAGAATAAGAAGAACATTTAAAATGTATAATTAAATATTAAATTATATCCCTAGGCAAATAAATGGTTGTTTTACCAAATCCAAAAGTCAAATAATAGCATTACCTATTGAGCCGATTTTTTTTTAAAATTCCAAAGTTAGACTCTAATAACGATTTTATTCAAGGTCATTATACCCTTCTAAGATAATCACCGAAACTTGGCATTAACATTCGTGAATGAATTTAAACGTGGCATGTGATATACCGAAGGATTTTTCTTTCATACATGTCTCAGCTTTGAGTTTGTTTTGTAATTATTTATAAGCTATAGTTAGAAACAGGTTTTTCGTTTTCGATCTTTAGCGACTACTGTAGGACTGAAAATTGATATAAAATATATATATATATATATATATATATATATATATATATATATATATATATATATAACATCGCTCATACTAATTAGGAGACGTATCTAAATATGAAAATTAAAATAAATTCTTGAATCGTTTATATGTATACATTCTTTAAAGAGAACACGAGGCAGTAGTCATTTGACAGAGGTTTCAATCTATGAGGACATAATTGACATTATTTATATGGCATTTAAATTTTTATTAATACATTTTCTAACAAACTTTGAATATAAAGCACTGATAAATAAAAATAATAATTAGTGATAAATGCTAAATAATAAAGCTTCTTTTACGAATTATATAGAATTAATGTTTCTCTATTTGACCAATGTTCATAACTTTTTAAGTTTTTTTTTTAATTCATGATTTAATTTATGAAAAATCTCCAACTCTTGAAACAGACGAAAGCGTCTTCGATATATATCCATGAGATATTTTCCGCAGGAATGGTTATGGGCATTCCTTCTTTCTTTGCTACATTAAGATATTTTTTTTGTTTTCAGAATTTTAATATTTCTGAATTTAATAAAAAAAAACTAAACATTATTCTTAAAGGTTCGGTACGTTTATTTTTCTACTATGGCCAAGAAGAACATTTAAAATTATATATTAAATTATATCCCTAGGCTAATAATTGGTTGTTTTACCAAATCCGAAATTTGAATAATAAATCCCTATTGAGCCGATTTTTTTTTTTTAATTCCAAAGTTAGACTCTAATAACAATGATTTTATTCAAAGTCATTCTAAGATAATCATCGAAACTTGGCATTAACATTCGTGAATTAATTTAAACGTGGCATGTGATACACCGAAGCATTTTTCTTTCATACATGTCTCAGCTTTGAGTTTGTTTTGTAATTATTTATAAGCCAAAGTTAGAAACAGGTTTTTCGTTTTCGATCTGTAGCCACTACTGTAGGACTGAAAATTGATATAAAACTCATATTAAGTCAGTCATTGATATAAATTTATATAAAGCAATATATACAGAGTCATTTTTAATCATCAGGAATAGAGTCATCTTTGAGGAAGTTTTTTTCACATTCGTGACTTTGCTATTGTACTGATGATGTGTTAAAGTTCCAGAAACTGAATAACCAAAAGACGATTACAGGGTAATAGATAAATGCGTTATTATGGTTAATAATATAATTGGACTAAAGAAAATAAATGAAGTTCAAAGTAAAATCGGTTTCCTTTTGTTTATTTATTTTTTGATAGGCTATAAGTTATTTTTAAATTTTTCCTTCTCTTGGAATACGATCCGTTTGGATGTTCTATATCCAGTATCCCAGATCTTATTTGGTTGAGCTTTCTTACTAAATTACTTGCTGATATGTTTAACTTCAGAAATATCTCTTAAGAGCACAGATACAGGAGATAGTTAGGTCCAACAACCAACTCGTTTTCAGCTACTGACGATCTCTAATGGAAGAGGAAAGCTGGAAGGAAGAGGCCCGAAGGAAGCGATAAAGCGACCGCACACTTATTCCCATATCCCTGGGCTCCCATTGGCTGCCGGCTTAGCCAATCCCTTTCCACCAATGTAACCCTTTTATTGCCCCACTCCTACCACCTTTGTCTATCGCCCGGCCTTATTTTATAGCTTTGTTTTCCTCTTTTACATATATACATGTATAAAAAATGCATGTGTAAGCCATACAGCTTAAACAACCTTGTCAAAGAACAGTGAATATATACCGTCGAACAGAAAAATAACGGCTAAGTGAAACATTAAAAGTAATGAATATGGGACGTTCCAGAATTTATTGAACGACATGAGTTGACAAAAAGCTGGCTTTATATTAGAAACAAAAGGTTTTATGTTCTGAATTTGTCCACTTGCAATCTAAATGCATAAAGCAAATCTATATTAACCAGAGGCAGGCTGCTTATAGCTCAATAACCATTCACGATTTCAAGGTCAGTGCTAAATCCCTCTAGATCCAAGGATATGGCTGTTCAGGGACAGCAGGCGCAGAAATACCTACAAATTTTCTTAGTAGAAAAACCTTTCCAAAGGCAGTTTGACACCAACAAACACAACGCGATTGCCAATTTAAGTGCACGGTAAGACATCACTCCTAAGCCTAACTGACAACCTACTTGTAAGCATGATTAGTTTTGCAAGTTTCTCAAGACCAGCATACTTTAATGTTGGTGTAAACCAACTATTCCAAATATTTCGTGTTTAAAAATTAATGAATAAAGTGCAAAAGTCTATTTGTATTCATATGTTATATTAATGCAGTATCTTGGTTAGGTATATTTCAGTGGCATTTGAAAATTCTTCGGGCCTGAATTATAGCTACTTAAATATAGTAAAAAATATCTCGTTCTAATTTATATAATCAATTATTGACGTCAATTATTAACATCATAATAATTAATCAGGAGTGAGGATAGAATAAAAGAATTCACAATGAAATGCAAAATTATTTCAAAATAAAGAACTTTGTACACACTTTGTTATTGGCGTCGGACATCGTTCATATGCAATTCATTACTTTAGTTATTCACTATCATTCCTGATAAAATGAGTTTATAAACAAAATTTAATTTAATAGAATGAGTGTCTGAATTAATATTCATAGTTCAATGCAAATTTGAACATCGTACTAATGAAATAAATATCAAATTATCCGATGTATATGAAGCACTTCCCGGTAAAAGCTTGCACTGCTTTAATTACTTTCATTATTTTATACATAAATACAAAATTATCAACATAATTTTAATTTACATCTTTCATGAAAACATAGAGCACAGTGCAATAATAATTAATAATTAATAAAACCACACTATATTATAGGTTATCGTTTCAGGGATCAATGTCTTCTAGAATGTGGTGGTTTGCAAATAAAAAATAACACAGTCATGCGAACAGCCTGTCTTTTTTTCTGGATGACAAATAAAACAGTATAACCTTGAAAATGTTGGAAATGTCATTTTGAAACGTCGGCTATTTGAACTAACTAAACTAAAGCTGTTTTTTTTTTATGTTGACAATCCATGAGTTACTCCTAACAAATATTTATCATCGTAAAATTGTATTTAATAAAAGTGAAAAATTTACATTATTCTAAAATTGTATTCCTTCTAAACAGGCCGATTCTTAAGTGAAGATTTTTTCTGTCTTATCTCGTAGCAAATTTTCATTCCCAGTTGAACCATTGGATTCACTCTTTCACAATCAAAGCGTGTCCAATAAATACACGAACTGAGGTCATGAAAACTTCATTTATATAAACTACTTAAGTATCAATGTATAACGAAGCAGATGTTTACTCTTTAAAGATTATAAGACTGTGATGGGCTGGTCATGTGGCTAGAATGGAAGATGAGACCATTCCTAAAAAGATTTTGACAGAATATCTCTACTAGATGAGAAGAAGGGGGAGACCGAAGATGAAGTGATGATACACAAATCACTTACTGAAATTAGTTAATGAAGATTATAGATTTAATACTGGGTAGGGACTGTTTCTAAACTGGACGGTATATACGCTTTGGAGGTAACTTGTTATCACGTACATTCATCTATTGTTGAGGCGCTGAAATCTTCTATATTCTAGTTTCATATTGCATCAAACTTATTTTCTTAACCGAATAGTAACGATTATCCTCACAATATCGATTTTCATCGAATCTACCCCGTGATTTATCCTAATCGATACATCCTAGCCCGTAGCAGACAAATTGCTTTGGACCTACAAAGAAATGGTTGCGGTCTGAAGGAAGGAGAGGTTCATTCACACCGAGGTGGCTGTTGCACCCGCCGAGCACGTAGCCTGTTATTTCTGTTCATCAACTACAGGAGAATTCCTTCTTATCTCCTCCGACTTCTTAAACCAAGTCCAGTCAACACTCCTTGGAGGAAAAGGATTGATCAGTCTAATCTAAGTCAAGAGGCTCCATGAATCACTTGGCAATTAAGAGTATGTAAAAGCATTAAGAATAAAATGTAAATAAAAGCTTTAAATGGGACATAAAATATATAATGGGACGTGAATGGATAAAATTCAAACTAAAAGCTTTGATTTTCTAAAACTATAGGAAACAAAACTGCATGATGTTTCATCAATCTAAGGCTGTTAGAAGTGAAAAATTACCCCGCTAAAAATTATATTAAAAAAAGAAACCATAAAGTATAAAGCCAAAATAAGTCTACGTTGACGAGTTTAGTAAAAGACAAGAATGAGGGCATACAATTGTCTCGTGTTCCGTGATGAGTTGTGGATCAAGCGGGATCTGAACCTCGAACAACATTGGTTTTACTCAAACTTCGATTTTATTATAAAAAAAATTTTCAAAAAAAAAAATGTAATATATGATCTTAAACTATCTTTCTGGAATATTCATGATTTATATTACTTCCGTTTGTTTTTTTTAAGTTTCTTATTGTTTCATTAGACTAAATATTTATATAAACACTTGCTTTAGCCTGCGGCTTCGCTCGCGTGGGTTTTGGTCTGCCACACAGATTCGTGAAAGATCATTTTAAATAAATAATTTTTTTTTTAACTATAAGTTACTCAAACATCCAAAATTTCTGATACCTAACTTCAAAACTGACGGATTCTACACAATCATTGAACCCCTATTATGTTAGAGGGGAAACCCTTGGGGGTGGGGAAACTATCCAAATGTCTTCCTTAAATTATACAAAGATCCTATCTGCAAATTTCAAGATGCTAAGTTCCTGATTTGCCTTTAATTGTGTACTATAATGGAGTCTTCACAGAACACAAAAAACTGCCTGGGGGGCTCGTGCGCCCGCGCATCATCCAAATCCGTTCAGTAGTTTTTGCGTGAAAGAGAGACAAACATACATACAAACGTTCACGTTTATAAGATTAGTAGGATTGTTTCTTCTTTCGTGGCTCGACAGCCCATCATTGACAGCCCTTGGCATCCTCGCTACGCTCCCGCCTGTGCTCCCTTTCCAGTGTTTAAAAAAGATTTTGAAATATAAATGATTTAATAAACAAATATGTTTTTTTTTTACTTCGATAAGCTTTAAGAGAAAGACATTTATTTCATGGTAGAGATAATCTAAGCAAATGGTAGTATTGAGATGAGTCAGCTAATATATCAACCGCCGAACTTTCCCACAAGTATAAAATGTTTATGAATATAAAAACACTGAGTGAGCACCAGGTTTGCAAACTCAACATGTCCCTTTTACTCTGGTCCTAAACTCAGAAATTACTGAATTATGCACTAATCACTGGGCTGCCCCTTCTTCATCATATAATGACATTAAACAATTAATATTTCATAAAATTAAATGTGTAATGAATTAGTTCATCTTTATATAATGCCTGATAATCCACTGAGTTGGATTTACAGCCTGAGGGGGAGCCTCTGGAGAAGAGAATGATAAATTGGTTCTGAGAAGCAACGAAATTGATTAAGTATTTTTCCTGAAACTAAGCTCAAAGTAAGAAGCAGAGAATTGTGAAAAATTCTCAGAAGTGTTTCATTAAGTCGTATGAAGCAATGGTAATTAAACTGGAAGGAAAAAAAAAGAAAATATTCCTTTCAACAATTCCATCGAAAAATAAAAATAAATCGTATACAATTATAAATACAGCTAGTACTAATAATTCTTGTTAATTACTATATTTACCATTCATAGCTTTCAAAAATCTTTAAAAAAGTGAACCACATAAATTACCAAGGGTAAGTATATTATGGTCCATTGTAAATTTATTTTTTATTAACTCAAACAAAATTAATGTGTTACATAATTTTTTATACTCAATTGGGGGGGGGTAAAAAACTCAATTTAATGTCTCAGTAAAATAGTGACTCGTACGAAATCTAATCCTAATCAAGATTTTTTATCAAGATAATTTTAAATTGTTTAATACTGTATCGTTCGTCATTAGATTATCTATCACTGAGAAATCCAATGAGAGATGTATTCTGACGAAAAATAAGATATTGCACATTATAACCATTGTACATATTAACACATATAGACCATTGCACATTAAAATGGTTTTTGTCTAAGAGAAAGAATATATTTTTAAAAAATCCTATGTTGATGTTATTCTACGGGAAACTGATTAATAGCTTTATTAAGCATTGGCTTTGATTTAGCTAATGTAAATGCTGGGATATGGACGTTTATTGCTTGAGGAAGAAGGTACAGAAGTTCCATACCATCAAAAGTGGGGCTAATCCCGAAACAATTTTCATGATCACTGATTTATTTTCTCAGGTCCAAATATCGTATTCGTTAGACAGGTTATATTTTAATAATGAAATAAAGCAATATAGATGTACTGGTATGTATTATAGTATGTGTGAATTGTATATGTATATGTATATTGGAATTATGTTTCAGTGAAATGTCGTAACTAAATTAAATTGCACCTTAAGATATATTTATGTTCACCACTCCCTCTTACTGAGACTTTCTATCACATGAAATATTTACGCGAGATTTTGTTTGTTTAAAATATGCATATCAATAGTTTCCAAAAACGTATGTAAAGAAACAGAAAGAAAGTGATAACGAGAGTGTTGATGAAAATGAGAAAATTAGAGATATTCAAGTTCCAAATCAATTATAAATAGCTTTCGAGCAAAAGCAAGTTTAGTATGACGTCATTCCCAAAGCGTAAACAGTTGATTTCAAAATCTGACACCGAAAGACAGAAGATTTTCCGGTTAATTAGCCTTTGTAAGTATGAAGCGTTGATAAAGCGTTAGGTAAGCTTCGGGCAATGGCGTTGCTAACGCGGCGGATCGAATCTCTTCGCTGGAGGGGAACCGACTTCGAAGACCGCTCAAAGAGGTTGGCCCACTCTTGTCCGCATCTTGGGAACTACTTTTTTTTAATAAATATGTTCTTTAACCGTATCCCATCGCGATTCATGTAAGTGTCCGTAGAGTGCAAAAGAAGTACAGCGAATTCCAGCACCATAGATATTTCTTTTGTAAAATGAGCTTTTTCCCATGTGCAGAAAGCCTAGGACTTTACCAAAGGAATTTACAGCAAGGAAAAATAAAATACTTAAATGTTTGCAATATTTGTTTTCATATCTTGCGAGTATTTCTAAAGTGACATAAGTCAAAAACCTACATTTTTAGATAAACGGGGAAAAACTATTAGTAGATTGGAATTGCTTTAGGACACTTAAAGTGACCCATGTTCAATCTGGCAGACCAGTTCTGAAGCTACTCGTAACTTACAGCGTAACTTACAGTTTCGATGAGTGATAAAGAACTTATACTCATTTCTTCCATAATCATAACTCGCCAGTAAAAACATCAATATTCGGTTGTGTCACTTTAGAAATACTATTGCGATATATTGAATTCTATAAGATAACAAAAACGATTTCGAAAAATATTGACGTTTTTACAATATTTGAACTGGCCCGAATGTCACTTACAGGTCGTTCTCCTGGTCGCTTTTTGTAAGCTATTGTCCATATTTGACGCGAACAAATTCTCTTATAATAATGTCATGTCATAGCAAGTCTCAGAAAGAAGATAACCTGGCATTTTAAGAGGGAGGAGGGAGTGGAAAATATTAAATATATTGTAAGTATCAGTAGACCTTTACACATACAAAACTAACTTCTGTAGTCTGATGGAAATCGCTCATTTATAAGATGTTTAAATAAAATGTTACCAGGAGTGGAAGAACTAAGGCCTGCTCCTCTCGAAATTATTTTATTTTATTTTACTAAGAAAATATGATATGCGTACTTAAAATAAAAATAAATGACCATTTTCAAATATTTAGACTGGAAGAGCTTTAGGAGCCGATTCAAAAACATTAGTGTTCCTGTGGAAGAGAGAACGAAGCAGGGGCATGAGGATGGGCGGAGGAGAGAAGAAAGCAAAGGAGGAAAATGAGGGATTGTATGTGTAGTCCTTTTTTGGTTGGTTCACAAAAAAAACACACCATTATAACCTTATTTTTAAATGTAATAAACCTATAAAATTAAAATGAACAGTTTAAATATACATACACTGAGGAACTGTGTTTTGTTGTTTGTATTCCCACTAAAAGCTGTCTTATAGAATGTTCCTTCTAAGAAACATATTAAAAAAACCTTCACACATTCTATTACACTACGAGAGTAATATGCATTACATGTTGCTATGATAAAATGTTTCGATATAGGGGATACAAATTTTAAAAATATTTTTACTAGCTCGATATCTAGATATCTGGATAGCAATAATACTTTCATGGCGTAGGGAAATATATAGGGAAAGCAATTATTGGTAGAAAATGAAAAATAAAAACAGCAGTTCCACGCTGGTCCGTAAGAAATATTGGCAATAAAGACGTTTTTATTGTAGGAGGGGCGGTTAACAGTTGTTTTCTTACGGAGCATTTAGTACAGGAATAAATCCGATACTGGAATAAATATGATTTTATTTTCCAGACCCGAGAAAATCTGAATATCTTCCTTGATCTAATAAAATGCAACCTATAATTTTTTGATTTACCATTAGAATAGCTTTAGACCAAGTAGAACATCATTTAATCACTAGAATATTTAAATAAATTTTAATTTAGAATAGAATAGAAAAGTAACTTTATTCTGGGACTAAGTCCCTTTAGAATAACGTCATGAACAGAAGTAGAAACATGATATTTATCTGGCCAGAAGGTTACATGATACAAATCATAAAGTGTATAAAAAGTGACAGAAAGCAATAATAAAATATAATAATATACAAATAATAATAATAACAAAATAAACAGTACGAATGCTGACTAGATGTTAAGCAATTAAAAGAATAGATAAATCAATAACATTTATTGAATGCATGAGCTAGCAAGTTTTACTTTCTTTACTTGAAGTACATTTTCTTAAAAAACAAAATTAAAACACCGAATTAGCACAATAAATTATTAATATGTACATTTGATTCTAAGCAAATAATTAACCTGCTTAGAGAGCATCAGTTTCGGAATTCAGGAAATGTTGGAAAAGCAAGGATTTAAATGACAATACAGTAGTAAAAGCGGAATCAGACGTGACAAAATTATAATCAATATTTTTAAAAATATATATTTTTTTATAAAAAGAATCGTAAAAATGCAACTAAAAATATCGCAAAAATGTGTATATTTTATTTTTACTTGTTTTGGTTTTTATGTTAAATTATCCAGAAGTTTTATACTTGGAATACTTTAAGTGACTGAATAATTATTCAATGTTAACTATATTCACCTTTAATTTAGCAGTAAATATTTTAGTCTTAAAACAAATGAATTTCGCAAGTAAAAAAAAAAATGAAGAACTTCGGGCTACACGTGCCTCCTCAAATGCGTATTTTGGGAACATCTAAGAAAAACACATATTATTAATATGTAAGAGGAAAAACTATAAATATAATATTCAAAACATAAAAGAAGGAGTCCAGACTGTTTTAGATCTAGTACATGTCTTTTTTTTTTTATTCTTAAAGACATAAATTAATTTAATTAATTAACTATTTAATTTATTTTTAAGAGTTTTCTCAGATTATGGCTGTCTTCAACCATCAATTGTAGTAAACCAAACATTGCTACTATTTCTTTTTTTCTATAGCCTTCTGTCATGTTTCCTTCCTCTCTTAGACGATGACAGTGCACGCTTTCCTCTACACCTTCTGCCCACCTTTATCGTCGTCTTCTCCCAGCTTTCTCTCTTAAGCATTCTAAATAAAAATTAAATTGGGGAACTTATCCTACTTCATTCTTCTGAGATGGCCATACTATTCTAGTGAGTTTACGATCTTTTGTAGGTCAAATTGGCTCTCTGATTTCAACATTAGACCACCTTTCTATCATGAACCCCTTTCAAAAGTCCATTTTAGTGGCAAGTAATTTTTCCTCTAAGCCGCAATTATGTCCATTTCTTTGCTCAATATAGAAATATGCTTTCAATGATGGACTTTTATTTTCTATCAAAAGCTGATACGAGTATGACCCACTTTCGGAAATCTACATTTACCGAAAAATTATGACCCTACTCTCAAAGATTATTGCAAATTTTTAATTATCCCTCGTTAAAAAATAAGTTACAATCAACATTATCAGCAGATATTAGACGTACTTCCACGAGATATTCACTTATAATTAAACAATAAGTTTCTAATACTGTATGTGAGTATTAAATTCTGTATTTCATTAGTTAGCAAACCTTTAAATCACAAACTTCTTTTACTTATATATATATATATATATATATATATATATATATATATATATATATATATATATATATATGCGTGTGTGTGTGTGTGTGTGTATGTGTCTATTTTATTAACAGAGATTATCACAAAATATATACTGTGGTGTGCTACTGCTTTTTTGCCAGAAAAACAGAACCACTTAATTATCTACTTAACCAGGTGACTTTACTGTAGGGAAACATAGAATTTCTAGAACTGATTTCAAATTGATGAAACTGCTTTCAAGCGCTGTGTCTTCGCTTTTTTATAAAAATAAATATACGTGTTGTAATTATGACCGGTTTCTCCATCCACGCTTCCATGTGAATCCCTTAGGGGAGATTTGCAAAAGGGGATCACAAATACAATTTGTGCCTAATGACATATGAATAATTTCTCAATAAATGGTGATTATTAGAAAGATTTTTAATCAGGAAAAATAGAAAAATGGAAACCTGACGACATGACTGATATATATTACGAAAGGTCTAAGCGTCCTTGACATTTTGATCAGCCTCATCCCTATTCCATCCATCAACCATTCCATCCTATATTTCCAGTTGCGACGAATTATTCGAATAAATAATCCGAACGAGCTGAGGTTGGAATTGACTGATTGTGAGGGGGCAAAACTAGTTCACAACTGCTATTCCTGATAGCGGGCTAACTTTTAGCAATCTAGCCAAAGTTTGTTACGAGATAAACATTATTTATTCCATTTATTCGAACTATTAATCAATAAGAAATACCCTGTTTTAGGTATGATTAAATTAGCATGATAATAATAATTATAAGTTCGGCATAAATTTTGAAAACTGATAGATTTGTTGATTTCTGTGAAAAAAAACCTCCATGCCTTGGGTGCCATACTCGGTAGATACAGTGCTGTTTCTAGAACAACGGTTCTGCAGGGTAGTGATGTGTTAAAAGGTCACGCTATGCCTGTTAATAAACTATGTAATTTATCTGCCAGCTTAGCAAGTCAACACTCTACACACTAAGTTACCATGCTTCCTAGCTTATTTCGGTAAAAAAAAAAATATACCATATCTTCCTATTGAAACTATAAATATAATTTTTTTTTCCTATAGCTATTAAGCATAAATAAAGCATAACTAACTATTTTCGAACTATTGAAAAAAAAAATAATAATCAAAGAAAACAACACAAATTCAAGATTCTGCGGGAAGAAAACTACACAAATTAAACTCATCAGCCTCCGTGAACTACATTTTTTATTTAGTTTTTATTAGAAATGTCCTTGGGGCTGAATTCTTCCTACCGGTTCTGTCAGGTATACTAAGCCATCACAACTGCAGTGTATTGCAGCTACTGCATATCACCTTGTCTATTTAAAGAATATTAATGCATCACCCCAAATTTAAGTGCAAATCCTTATTTAAAATTATTTATTAGTATTAATAAATGTTTATTATTAATAATATTTATTAATTTTTTCTTGATTAAATTATCTTCAAATACTAAAGCATTATAATTAATAATATAATTATTATAATAAATTTTTGAATGGTTATAACGTTTTTATTTCATTTATTTACGTTTTCCTCAAGCGAATAAGATAAGGATAAAAAGACAAAAATAGACAATATATTTATCTGGAGCAATAAAAATGTATATTGCATATTTTAATGAATGTCGACATAGAGATATATTAACCTAGTTAATTTACTTATTTAAGAAATTTCCGGAGAATATATTCTGCGATAGGGCACATCATTATTTTCTCAGATAACTGGTCGAGAATATCATCGAGGCTTCCCGCGTCAACTGTCAATTAAACTTAATATATAACTCGCTTGACAGCAACATGTTATCAATGAAGGATGGGCAGATCGTTTTGTTTTAAATGATTGATTCAATTCATTTGTCAGTGAGGAATATGTCTATATACATATTTATAATAGATGAAATCGTGATATAGTAAGTATGAGGAATCTAATTAGATAAATAAAGAAACACGTGGCTATTAATTAAATATTTAAAAAAAATATATTTACAGACCATATATTACTATTTATTATTTACTTACTCCTCTCATTATACTGGAATCAATTTTCAACAATATTTTTTATTTAGTTTCAATGTTAATATTTATTTTTTTAATAATAAAGTAATCGATGTTATTTTACTACAAACACCCGATAACCTGTACCACTACAACACATGAAGGTACTTGGGTTCAGTACACGAAAGAGACAGTACTGTTTATAGGCAACTGTTGTGCAGGGATGTGTCATCTTACTGCAAACATCACTTAAATTTAAGAGCGTTTTAGTCACTATCCACTGCATTATAAGGTTTTAGAAGTCAAAGTTTTTTTTTTTTTAATTTATCCAGTTTCTCTAACCTTTTATATTTCAACTGTATTACTGCATCTGGAGTTATTTTACTACAGACATCACTTGAATCTCGTCTCTTTCCATTGCCTTTTTCGATACTGTATGTTATTAAAGATTATATTTTCTAATTTTTTTAAAAGTTTTCTAATATAACTTTGATGTCCAATCTATTTATTTCCGCAAATCAGTTAACAACTTGGAAAATAATTTATATTTTTCTCTTAACTTTAATAACAAAGATTATAAAATTACTTCATAGTCTAAACGTGTCCGCTAATATTGATACTATTATACTAATAGACTTAAAAATTTTGAATAAGCAATAGTAAAGGTATTAAATACAATAATTTGGAAACCCAGCATTTAAACTATTTTTTAATACAAAGTAGATAGATAAACCCTATCTTATATTAAACATAATTAAATTTTACAATTTTATTGGTAGTTTTATATTTTATATGACATCATTTGTGAGATATGATCAGCTATTAATGTTTTCATTCATGAGGCTGATATTAATTTACGTTTGACAGTTTGAGTAAATATTGTCAAAAATTATCTATAAAATTTTATTTTATTTAAATGTCTTAATTTTAGTATCTTCGATTTTTTTATTTTAGATGTTCTTCGTTACTAATAAACTGAGCTTTCGCCGGACACTATCGAAGAATATACTTCAACATACAGCGACCTCTGTTTTGATCAAATGATATGATCAAAAGAAGAACTGGAAAATAGACTTTGGCATATAATATATGGCATAGCTTATGACTCTAATTGGTGTACACTAATACGGTCTTACTGGATTTCAAACCCACGTGTATATGAAATAATAACACGCTTTTCATGAATTTGCTGGAAAATAGCAATAGTTTTATATGTTTATAATTTTCTACTCCAAAGATACATGATTTGTTTAAATAAATATTCGTATAAATATATAGATTTATTCTAATAGCTTACACAATTTTAATTCATCAATAAACTTGGTTACATTTCATAGAGACAGCAATGTTTTTTTTCGAGCAATGGTTCCACAAGAAAGTATAACCTGGGTGAACCCAAGAAGTGCTCCCTAATCTATAATCTCTAATTCTGGGGTCGATACAGGAACAACATCAGGACATACAACAAAGGAAAATTCACATCATATAAATTGGGTACCATTAATAAAGCTAGTTTATTTAGGCTATATTAATTTAGGACAAATTACCTACCTGAACAACCGTTATCCTATTAACAATGCAACCTCTACCCCGAGACTTTATGGGTTGTAGCAATACTATTTTTTTTAGGGGGGTACCTCATAACCACGTAATACGTAAATATTTGGGAGTTATAAAGTACTGTGTAAATATCAGCCGTGTTTATAGCTCCAATTGATTCATTTTCTTAATTTAATACTCATGTGATTGAATAATGTACAACCATGAATAAATATATCATTTCTAATAGTTTTTTTTTTAGATTAATTTATTGATATTTACAACTGTAATAATATTAAATCAAGTAAATTTGCTGATATGAACCAATGAAATTAAAACAAAAAACACTTGTGAAGAAACTACCCATCGGTAGCACTCCAATAAAGTTCTATAGCAGAAGGTCTCGAGGCCATCTTCTTTTCAGACGCCTCGGAGGGTTATCAGGAATAGTATGGGAAGCAAGCTTATTAACAGTCTCCAATTTATTCTTTCTAGATTTTTAGGTTTCGTTGATACTATATATTTGGTCTTCTAATTGTTTCTATCCTGAAGGTTTCTAAATAGACGAATTATTCTTTATTTTCTACTACTTTATAAAATTAAGGTTTTGTGTCCCTTAAGTAATCTTCCAATTGAAGACTAGCAATTATATGATTCTTTTTTAATTTTTAGATAACAATTACATTGTTATCTAACTGTGTATTTAATTGTCCTTTAAATGATGATCGGATTGAAAGCCGAAATTCACTCTATCGTTAAAGAATTATGTTTGAGTTCCGCTTTGAGATAACCATCTTGATGAGTGCGAAAATGAGAATGACACATCGCTAACGATGAACTCAACAAGCTCCCACATCCCGTAATAAAAAAAGTTTTGTTCCTTTATGTAACCAAGAACGTTTCATTGTCATAAAAAGAAGTACACCGCCATGTGGGAAGATACACAAGTGCTAAATTGCAGTAGTTGTGATCCTATAATTGTTACGTCTCGCCGGAAGGTTCATGCACTCCCAATAATGCGTAGCGACAGCAAGACAAAACTAATTTATTATTCACTAACTCAAACATGGAATAGGTTACGGCAACAATGTTAGAGGCAGGAGTATGTCATTATAGATATCTAGGGATCTATAATCAGCGGCTCATAGTCTATAATTTTGCTATATATTCACACACCTTTACCGCCTAGATATTGATATGAATAATAGAATATATGAAGTTTAACTGACGTTACATTAAGAAAAAAAACCATCACTTAACACTATAACCCATGAAAAGTATTGGGTTCAGTAGGTGGTTAGAGACTGTACAGTTCCTTGGACAACGGTTGTTCAGGGAGGTAATTTTTCCTAGACCACGCTCAACCGCCAGATTTTTACCCCTATTTTTGGATACCTACTTTATGGAAGCTACGTGCACCCCAGGAGAGTCCTAGATCCCATAGGATCCATCTCCGGCCCCTAACAGATTAAATAAAAGTCTGCCAAGCCGCAGGATTTGAAACCAGAACCTTCGCCACGGCAACTTAGCGCTCTGCCACTGAGTCACTCTCCTGCCTATTACATTAAAACGATAATTTATTAAAACCAATAAGCATTCTAGTAATGTATTGTTTGTGTAAAAACATGAAAAAATAAACAAGGGATTATTGTTCATGAATACCAATCCTCACAGTGAAAAATGATACACGTTTGTTGTTCCAATTTTCTTATCTTAAAGTTTATTTTTTCTATTTTAGAGAAGTCTGTTAGCAGCCGTGGATGGATCGTATAGGATCTAGGATCCTCCTGGGGCTCACCCAGCCTTAAAAAGTGGATACCTGAAATAACGGTAAAAATCTGGCAGTTGAGCGTGGTCTAGGAAAAATCACCTCCCTGCTTAACCGTTGTCCATGAAACAGTACTGTCTCTATCCTGTACTGAACCCTAGACCCTACACGAGTTGTAGTGGTACAGGTTTTTTTTTTAGTAGTAAATAAAAAGTTTATAAATGAATGGTACTAGAAAGTTAATAAGAAGTGAGGTGTATCATCATGACAGTGAGGTGAAACTACATATATATTTTTCGTTTGTTATTTTTTTTAAATTAATATCTTTCAATATTTTCTATTATATTGTTTTTACATATTTAAATTGGTATTATAAAAAAATGCGTTGAAGAGTTTCTATTATTGTTTCCTGTAGCCATTTCATTTTTTCTTCTTTTTACAATATCACTGTGAGCCACTGAATGTACTACTTACCAGATAGTACATTTATTATTAATTTATTTAGTGTATTTATTTACCATTTATTATTTAGTGTAGTAGATACTGTAGTATTTATAAAGAACGAAAAAGGAAAATGTAATTGTTGCAATTAATAAGTTGTATTGTTTAACTAAATATATATATTTCTTCGGAAACTAGACAGAATGCTATAATATTCATATATAAAAAATATATATGAGACATTTCATTGTACAGTTTTCCTGTACATACAATGTTTACTTTGTATTTTATTTCAGTGTTGGAACAAAATAAAAAGCAAACGTTGTACACACAGTAAAACTGTATTGTTTTATATTCAATAAAAAAACATGAGGAAAAGGGTGTTTCGAAGAAAAAAATGCATATTTTGTTTATATCTAGTTGCTCGATGTAAATAATTGTTTTAATAACTCAAAAAACTAACTACAAAAGACTCATCTACATGATCATCATATGACGTATTTGGACTTACGGAGTAGAGCTGTAGGGCTCCACGAAGCCATCGAATTCCTCTCTTATCCAATCCCTACAATCCTTCGTAAAATCCTCAATGCTCCTTATTTTGTTAAGAATAAAGTCATCCATAACGACCTTAATGCCCCATTTGTTGCAGATTTGGCCCGAACCCGGTATCTATCCTTTCATAACAAACTTCATTTTCACTCATCGAACCCTCTAGTTTCACACCTAGCTTCCTCTTCAAATCCCGATAATCCTCCGAGGCGTCTGAAAATAAGATGGCCACGTGACCTTCTTAGTTGAACTTATGATTTGAGTACTGTCAGTGGGTAGTTTCTCTACTTGTCATTATCTCATGTCATTATGTATCATTTAGCCTATTTACCTGTTATATTATTGTAATACAGTTGAAAATATCAATAAATAAATAAATAATAGTTGAAAATATTACTTGGTGAATTTAATCTTTTCCCTCTATTACTTTTTTTGCAATTGTTTCCAGGATTTTTTCATAAAAAAAATATTTTCCATTTTTATCTTGATTGCTTATTTATTACAAATGGGTGTTGAAGAGACAATACTTGATTTCTTATCATGTTTAATATTAAGGGAGAGGAAAGGGATGCTTGGTGTGTAAAGCGCTGAATTGTTGATCCTAAGTTACTCAGTTCAAATCTAGCTCGTGCAGATAAATTATTTAATCATTTATTTATTTATTGACTCGGTGAGATCCATAAACTGGCTACCGTTGATAGGCTGAAAAACCTGGCGGTTTAATGTGATCTCGGGCAAAAAACCTCCCGATACAAGCCTGGATTACCTCCCTCGATTCTATCCTTTATTTCCTGTTCCAGTTTGTTATCATAGGTTACACTTGTGCCCAGATACGTAAATGTTTTAACCTTTTCAAACCTGCACCCTCTTACTAGGAGGCATCCACTGGGTGGATGTTTTCTTGTTGAGAGCATGCAATTTGCTTTATTACCGTTTATTATGAGCCTATCTTCCTCCCCGCCGTTCCGTATTCCAAAAAAATGCTTCCATAAGCATGTTTTGATTTCTTGGTGTGATGACCACATCATCAGCAGATGCGAGCTATTGGTTCATGTTTATTATAAATACATCCCTCCGTCTTTGGTTTGTTTTTATTATAATATTCTGCTGCACCTATCTAACACGGGGATGTACGGCCTCTTTTTTTAACTCATTTTTGAATCGAGAAGACTCTGGAAATATCTTCCTTGACTTTTAGCAAACTAGGGAGGAGACTTAGTGGTACCCGTGGAGAACTAAGTCTAGTTCCTGGGTTCGAATCTCGCTGCTTGGCAGACTTTTATTTAATTTGTTAACAGCTGTAGATTAATCCTATGGGATATAGGACCATCCTGGGCCTCACCCAGCCTCTTTAAAATGAGTACCCAAAATCATCATAGTCCATCATCTCTATCGCTCATGCAGTGTGAGGTTTCCTTCTGAACAGCCCGGACTACAGCGTATGATCCTCAACAATTCCTCTTCTTCTAATCTATTGCAGGCTTATCTATGCGAAGCTTTCCTTAACACCATCTTCCCAGCAATGTCGCTGTCTTCCTCTGGACCTTCTTCCATCAAACTTAGTCTTGTATGCCATCTTGGCCAGCCTGTTGTTTTCCATTCTTAAATGATGTCCATACCATCTTAGACTGTTTTCTTCAATGACTTTATCTGCAGATTCCTATCCGAGACATGATCTAATGATCAAGTAGCGATTTCGGTATCGTCTTGTTTTCCTCTATAACTTCAAAAGAATCTCATTTCTGAAGCCTGGATCCTACCTTTATGTTTGGTGGTTAATGCCCAAGATTCCGAAGAGTATTACTTAATGTGGGGTGAAAAGTGGGTAGAGTACCCAAAATAGGGAGAATAATCTGGTGGTTGAGCGTGATATAGAACAAATCATCTCCATGCACAATCACTGTCCACTAGTCCAAACCATAGTGCAGCTTTTTTATTAAGAAAGACTTTATCCTGCAGTAAATTATTTGCGTTTTTTTTTTTCCCTTTTATAGATATGTACATGTTTTTTCACGTACGACCTAGATTACCATAATTCACAAGTATTCCTGCGTTCCATGACTTGATGTCATATATCATTGTAGTATATATCGTAGTAGCTCTTACTGCTAGCTAAGAGGAGGCGCTTCTTGCATTCCGTATGTGCGGCATCAGCAAAGCACGTTCCCAGGGCCTGGAGAGAATGAGCTGCATAAAATTAGCATTTAGGCTAGAGGCCTGGTTCCGGTTAAATACACCTCTTAGCTGGGGCGATGGGGAGTCTCCTCACGTAGGACTTACCAAGGCCAATCAGGGATAATTTCGATCGAAATCTCCCAACACCCTTTTCGGATTCTTTTTGTATTTCCTGCAAGTAATTGGAGACACAAGGAACCTTCCGATAATTCAAGCCGTTTACATTTGTTTATATAAGAAATGATAAAAAGAAATAACTATCATCTGCCTGTAGTGCTCAGTTTAACAGGACTTACATCAGAAACATATATCAGCGTTCAAATTAAAAAAGTACAAAATTGAATTGAATAATGTTGACAGAAATCCATTTATACAAACTAGTTAGACATAAAAACTTCTAGATAACTTTAGTCGCTAAGTCGCACGGATTAGATTGTGTCTTATATATAATCTTATTCATAATTGACATATAAATTATTACTATATTCCTTCATATAGTAATAATACGGGAATATTTTAATCCTTCATACGAAAACGTTTTGCAAAAGCGTGTCCTAATAATCTGATTCTAGCCCTGATTTCCTTTTCATGAAAAAGTGGTTAAAATTATTTTTAAAAACATCCCCTTTATTATATTAACTTTTACTTAGTTCAAGTTACCAACTTACTAAATTGTCGAAACTTTAATAAAATTAAGGTGTGTTACATAAATAAATCACATAAAATCAAGTAAACTAATAACTGTAATTATAGAAGAATATTTCCTATAACGTTTGCTGAATTGCACATGGTCAGTTCTCAACAACAAAACTAGAATATGTTATTATGCAACTAAATTTTTATCACTTGTGTAACGAGGGTGTTTCAAACATATTTTAAAATTCAAAGTAGTTCTACATTTTTTTTAGATTAATTTATTGATATTTACAACTTTAATAATATTACAACAAATAAATTTGCTAATATGAACAAATGACAAGAAAACAAAAAACAATTGTGGAGAAACTACCCATCGGTAGTAACATTCCAATAAAGCCATCTTCTACATCATTAATAATAATTATGTAAGCAATAAAATACCTGAATTGTATCCTATTGTACATTTCATTTGGCATGATGAAAGAACCTTACCTGCAAACAAAAAATGAATATAAATGTCATTTTATATATATCCTTAAGTACAATTTTAAAACTTTTGTATAGCTATTCTACACCATATCGTTTTAAAAAAATAATAAATTTAAATTGTAATTACGATTACAGTAAATCGTCATATCTATTGTAAAAGAAATCTTTCTGTGATATAGGTACAATATAATTTTCAGATAAGACTGGTGTATACAGTTAAGTGGATACCTTGATGTAGGTAGAATGTAGTCGTGTTGACAATAATTTTTGTCTCCTAAAAATTTAGAAACAATTATTTTATAATAGTTTTTAGAGTTTATCTCACATACTCATACTGTTAGTCCTCTTTCATTTCTCCTATATCCTCAAAGCATTTTAAAATGTTTAAATTTAATGATATTTTTTAATATATTTGAATCATTTACACCTATGGTAGTTCGCCTTAATATTCACGAAACTGTGTAAATAATGGGATTGACGTTTCAAAAAGATATAAAAAACCTTTCTAGATTTTCGGTTTAAAAAAATTATAATTAAATCATAAATAACATGTTTTTGGTATTATTGCTACATGTATTTATTTATGTAAATACAATATGAATAAAATAGATACAAATTTTCATTTTGTATTTAAACATACATTTATATGTTTAAAGTATTTAATCCTTAACTTAGTAAATTCAGGAGACATATCAAATTAAATCCAATATAATTCTGAAAAGAAAGAACATTCTTTTGATCTTTTCCATATCAAAATGAAAATAATGTTTATAGATTTTATAGGGAAATTTTTTGTAATAAATAACTAACTTAAAAATTAAAAATTGGAAATATAAGAAAATTTGACGTTCCAATGTATTTAAAAAAAAAACACTTCAGATTAAATTTATTTCTTCATTTTATATCTTTTTATTTTTTGCTATATGTTTTATTTTTGTAAATATTTTATTTGAAAAGAAAAGATAAGTCTGAACGAGAAGCGAGCCAGGATGGCTGAGGTTGCTAAGCGCCACGACGGACACGTGGGAAGCCCGGGTTCGAGTCCCGGTCCTAGCATCTTTTCTTTTCTAATAAATATTTAAAATTATTTCTTTATTGGTTGATTTGTTGTGGAACTAGCCATCCATCTTCTCGAACAAACGCTAATAATTCGAAATGAATCTGCATAAATCCAAATTATCGAGCACAGCAACTAACAGATGGATCGAGCACCTACTCCATCATCTTGCCCCCATCATTATTCCGATTGCTAGCCAGGATTGCCCTCCGACTGGAAATGAAATAAGCGCTGCATATTGCAGCTGCATGAAGAATCCGTTTGACACGAGGGGCTAATGCTGAAATAAATTATACGGTTAGGGAGAAATCCGGGACAACTGGGGCGCGATGTTGAACATAATTCCGTTGTAAAAAAAATTGGACAATTAAACCATGCGTGTATTCACAGCGAAACTTGATATAGATTCTATTAATTCAGCACGGCTCTTGAATTAATTTTGTAAAATCAACTGTCATCCCTGAGCCGATGTTATTATTAAAAAAAAAAAAAAGATAATGGTAACACCTTATTTAATCTTCTCATTAGCCTCGAAAGAGATGCTTGTCAATTTAAATCGAGAATAGAACAGGTTCACCCAGGTTTATAAGCGTTTAAAATGTTTATTCCTCGTATTTATGTAATCATAATTTATTTTAATAAAAGCTACGTGGCAAATAAAACAGTATGCACTTTTACCCACACCAACAACACTAAAATTAACCCAACAACCTTTTGTTACAACATTCTGGACAGTATTGTGTCGTTTACTTAACATATCTATTCTGTGTAAATTACATATATAATTATGTCAATGTATTTCTCCAATTTATTTTGTTTTTCTTATTATAGTTATTATCGGTTATTATTATACAGAGTTTGATCAACTACATTATTATTTTGCTTTTGTTTTATATATATTTTTATTTAGTTTCTCCTTGTTTTGCATGTTCATTAGTTTCTTTATGTGATTGGAAATTTTTTATTTATATTTATATTTCGTTGAATGTCTTAAGATTTATAATAATTTATTTTTTCATTGTTAAGCACATTCTTGGAATTAGTAAGACAATCATAACAGCCCGATTTTCAAAAATAAAATATTAAAAACTTTCCGAATTCATGCTTCCTTAAAAATTTGGAAAAAACTAATTCATCAATATTATTATTTATATTAGGGCAACATCTGAAAACGAGAAATTAATAAAAATGAAATTCTCAAGTCAACCATCGATATTTCGCCAACTCAGGCGCCCTCAGCACATATGGAAAATAAATAAGGTAAATATTATTGTATTGGAGAGGAAGGTATCTGTCTAGAATATTATGGATACAGTGCATGTTTTCTTTTCATTTCCATTTTTATACTTATATTTATTCTCTTTGTATTGCTCCTATTATTTTTATTTTTACTTCCCTTAGTTCATTTTTAGCTTTTTTTTTCACTTTTCCTTAGTGCATTTTTGTATGCATTATATATATTTTACGTGTATTTATCTTTTCTTTCTAGCAATTTGATTATACATACATCAAATTACATTAACAACATGCACATTATATATATATATATATATATATATATATATATATATATATATATATATATATAATTTATTTATTTTATTTCTTTCCTCGTGATAAATAAACTGCAAAACATTGTCAGGTTTACTTCAATCTAAAATAAATGCTGGTTGTTAGGTTTATAGTTTAATGATAAAAAATAACTAATTTATTTCAATTATTGAGAATTCTTAATCATTGAGAATTTTAAATTGTAGTTCAAACAGAAAATACATCGATTTAAAATTTATGACTGGTCAGTGACTAAGGAAAAAAAAATCAATAAATTAATAAAATAACCATCATCCATCAAAAAGTAAAAAAAAATCACGTTTGTAAACTTCTGGCTGGCTACAAATACAAATAACATAACGGAAAAATCAGATGAGCATCAGATCATCCTAAAGTAAAAGTCTTAGGAATTGGTTTAAAAAGTAATTCCTATAGGTTAGTATCAAAACTTTACTAAACGTAAGATTAGTTTGTTTACTTACTAGATAAAAATAGTTTAATAATAATGGCACATATTATAAAATGACGGTGGGATAGTGCTTAAATGAACAAAGAAAAAATATTTTATCATTTTTATGTTTATATGAACTGAAAAATCTTCGCTAGATAATATATGAGGTAGTAGAGAATTCCGAGTTTTTTTTTCTCTCATCCTTGCTCAGCAATTTATACAAAGGCTAGAAAGAAATACAAAAAAGAAACTGCAGACACTCCAGAGAGAGAGAGAAAGGGAGAGGGTGTGAGAGAGAGAGAGTGATGAAAAGATGGGAGAAATAGAGTAAGAGAGTGAGTGAGAGAATGAGGAAATGCAGACCTGAAGGTGAATTATTCGAATTCCTTCCTTTCCACTCTCACTCTCTCTCTCTGTCTCTCTCTCTCTCTCTCTCTCTCTCTCTCTCTCTCTCTCTCTCTCTCTCTCTCTCTCTCTCTCTCTCTCTCATCCTCTCTTTCTCTCACATCTCGCTGAATTCCCTCCAGGCTGAATCATCTGAGACGAATAAGATTATTACTGAGAAGCTGCATTCAAAATTAATACTAAAGCAGTGTTCTTTAGAGAATTGAGTTCGCCTATATTCCGTATGAATATTCAGCAGGTCGATACCGCGCCTTCCAGTTCATAGTTATTGTCTCCCTTTAGATGTTTATAATTATACATAAATGTGCTATGATTTTTGTATAATTAAACCTGTTAAGTAAAAACTTATTTAGCTTTTAAAAACTGAACTAAGGAATTTATGGAATGGCATGTTCTATATTTAATCTATTATTACTCTTGTATACAATATTATTGACTCCAATAATATTATTAGCATTGAGGCTTCCTTCAACCAACCATCTTTATCAAGTAAAAATTTCTTTGAGTTTCTCCTCCAGACCATGATTGTGAATGCTTTCCTCAACTTCTTCTGTCCACCTTATCTGTGGTCTTCCTCAAAATTTCCTTCTTTTCTCCATTCCGGTTGAAAATTAAATAGGAAAATCCTCCTTCAGTCTTCTGAGATTACTAAACCATTCTAGTCTCTTTTTATCAATATTTTCCAGTTTTGTTGGGGTTCCATTCACTCTCTGATTTGAACATTAGTCCTTCTTTCTAGTTTGGACACCCAGGCAGCTTTCCTCCAATAGTCAATCTCTGAGGCAAGTAGCTTCTTTTCTAAAGCAGCATGTATCGTCCATGTCTTCATTCAACGATTGTATTTTTTATCAAAATATATTATAATCACTTTTTGAAAAAATGAATTTTTAGACCAATTAAAATCCTACAGTCTAAGTTTGAAATTCGTTGCCTTATTTTGTTTAAACTATTTTTATGTTATTCAAGGAGGTTTGAGGTCAGAATCCGGTAGATAGTGTGAACTGCTTACAGGATATAAAAGACATGCCGAAATATGACAGTGGAAATCGGAAAATTACTGCAGGAAAGTATTACATCTTGAAATAGAAATATTTTTAAAGGAATCACTTAAGATGTAGAAAAACTACTACAATGACATGATTCCGCTTCCCTTAATACAGTCTTAAAACATTTTCCTCCTTCTAAAAATTTTCAACAGATATCTATTTCAAACCAACTTCATGCCAATTAAATAAATAGAGGAAGTTCAAATTCTCAAATTTCATCAAAGTCTCCAATTGGTCTCACTTCCTGCTATCAACTAACTATAACTCCACCTGCAGTACACAAAGTTAATTATAATTGATAATTGAAACCTACTTTGATTATTTATTTTTCCACATTTCTTTTAGGAGCAAATAGCCAAATACACTTTCGGATTTATATAGACTTGAGGCATTTCACAGAGACATAAAAAATGGAGCCGGGAGTGAAGCTAAAGGTTCGCCGGTGACGGATAGCCGGTTTATTGGAGCGTTTGTCGATGACAGAGCATGAAAGGATTATTTATTAACGGTGCCCCACACACCGGCAATATCCCCTCTTTGATTTACCTGCCCAGTTCTGATTGGTCGGTCGGCCAGCCCTTAACAGCCAATCAACTCCGTCAATATCGGCATTAGAGGATTGAACATATTGCTTGTGCAGTCCAACCTCAATCCTGGATGCCAAGTAATCGCTATTTATTTTATTTCAAATATCTCATTCTTAGCTTATTTTCTATCCATTACCAATAATAATGAAGAGTGAATTTCAGACGAAAACTATAATTTAGTTATAATTTAATAATTTTGGACCCACTCTTAAGTTGTATGCTTGTAAAGGTGCGTGGTTCTTGTAAATAGTGAATCCTTAGCTGTTCAATAATTTATATAAGAACCATATACAAAGTTCAGGTCAAATAACAATATATAAAAACACTTAAAAAGCGGAGAAAATGGCATAACACAAAACCCTAATTCAGAAACACAACTGGGAACACATGGGTGAGATTCAACGGATTTTCCACTGAAATATAAATAAATGAGAAGTGTAAAAAATGAACTAAAATGTAAACAATAGTTTGCGAATGTATTAGGATTAATTCGCTAATTAGCGAAACGAAAAAACAAAACAAGAAGTGAATGAGGCAGTGACTAATATCTTTTACACAAAAACATCTTAGTTCCACATGGCTGTTTGTAACCATCCTCACACTCCTGTCTTATGCTCGAGGTATCAGCTTAAAAATTTGAAACTTATAATATTTTCTTTCAATAGACGTGAGAGTTCAGATAATGATAATGGGATTAGACATTAGAGAAGGTATGCGCAGAACTTGTAAGATGGTGCTCCTTTCTAGGGTTACAATAACGATACTTATCCATATCTAAGGTTTTATACATTCTGTTAAAATTTAAAACCTAAAACCTGCACCACTACAACCCATAGAGGGTTTTGGGTTCAGTTTGTGATATATACGGAACTCATTCCAAGACAACGGTCGTGTAGGGAGGTGATTTCTCCGAAGTAAATCTCAACCGCCAGGTTTCATCCCCAATTAAAGGTACCCGATTTATTGAGGTTGGCTGAGCCACAGGAGGGTTTCCAAATAACATAGTATCCATCAGCGTCTGTTACCAGATTAAATTAAATCTCCCACAGCAGGATTTGAACCAAGGACTTCCGGAAGGTAAAATCAGCGCTCTACCACTGAGTTAGCTAGCTAGCTACTTTAATTTAATGTAAATTATTACAACTACTCTTCACTTATTGCTGTTTACAATGCACATCTCCAAAGTTTTAACATCGTAAAAGGAGTGATCATCAACGCAAACTACAATCTAATAACCTTAATAATAATGATTAATGATAATAAATCAATACTTAATTCAATTTAATACATTTAAGTATCACTAAAGTTGGCTTATATAAGTAATGGCATAGGTTTTAAAGTCAACGTTTAACCGAAACGACAGAGGATCACTGCAATATCTCTATATTAGGGTTCTGAATTATACCATCCAATAGCAATTCAATTTATTTTTTAATAATTGAATATTGCAGTCCCGATAAACTACATAAAGGGTTACCAAGGGACCGAGAAGATATAGCCCGGACGGAGGCGTTGACTGCTGGAGTCCGTAGTGACTAATGTCCCTCCCCGGAGCTGGAGATAGGACCATCAGGAGGAGATTGGAGTCCTGGAGAGGGCTTTGGCTTTCTTGATGCCCATCTTGTGATCACTCTACGAGGATAGAAACATCTCCCACCATTTCTCAAACTGGCAGTGGTCATTTTGTACTGGCTTTGTTTAAAACTGAACGACATTTTCAGGTCCTCAACAATTAGGATATAAGAAGTATATATGTTATTAGTTTTTAGCATTCGTAAATTTCAGAAATAAAAATGTGTGTGAGGAACAGTAATTCCAATTCCGTACATATGCATATAAATACATCTTGAATAATATTAGTAGGCCTTAAATATGTGGAGGTTGAACATGGTCCGGTTGGAGGGCAGCGATATAATTCCTTAAAATGGGTTGAATTATTTATATGAGAGCCAACGTTCGAACCACATTGCTGGTTTTTTCAGGACTTTATGAGAAGAAATATAAGACATATAAATTTTGATAAATAAAAAAATAAACATAAATGTAGAAATCATGGTATCACAGAAACAGAGAGAGAAAAAAGCAAAACATGTGCAAA
This sequence comes from Arma custos, assembly GCA_037127475.1. Classification (NCBI taxonomy): domain Eukaryota; kingdom Metazoa; phylum Arthropoda; class Insecta; order Hemiptera; family Pentatomidae; genus Arma; species Arma custos. The sequence goes on along the minus strand of CM073763.1, from coordinate 81,581,630 downwards.
ATTGGGGGTGATTTAAATTATAGAATGAAAAAAGATATAATTTGAATTATAAGAACAAAACAATGTGATATAAGTACCAACGATAATGATGGAAAACCATGTAGATAAACATAAAAACAGAAGGAATAATTAAACAGTATTATCTGATTTTTTTTGTAAAATCTGGAAAGTTTTTGTGAATTTTATTATTTTTTTATCATTTATTCAATGCAATTTACAACTGTATTATACTAATACAACAAGTAATAGAGTGTATAAAAAAGGCCCGTTTTATCAAATTCCAGAGTTCAAAAGTCTGTTAATATTTTAATGCTGTTTATTATTCACCAACACTTAATAATCCCTTTAGAGCAATGTCTAAGCTCGTTTACTAACACTGGACTTCTTCAAGAAAAGCCTCAGTTTAGTTATTTATTTTAAAGAAGAAACATGACAGTGTCCTACGAAATTCACGTAATTTTAAGACATTACTGGAAAAATAGAAATTCATAGCCGCTGAAGCAACTCGTGAAATTATTAAATATGAAGGGGAAGGTGTCCTTGACTAGCGCACTGCGCGGCGTTAGTTTGAAAAATTAAACAGTGGAGATACGTTGGAAATCAAGAAGGGCTCCGGGCGACCATTAATAGATATTGATGAGGTTCTGAAGGAAGCTGTTGAGTCTTGCCAAGGAGTGTGGTGTGAAAGATACAGTTAGTCGCCATCTTCAAATAATAATACAAATATTTGGTTAACAAATAGTCATTTTTTTATACAACCCATAAAATAAAATGAATGTACACTTTGACATGAAAAAACATGTAGAGAAACTACCCAGCGGTAGTACTCAAATAGCAAGTTCAACTTAGAAGACCGCGAGGCCATCTTCTTTTCAGACGCCTCGGAGGATTATCAGGAATCGAAGAGGTCGCTAAGTTTGAAACTAGTGGGTTTGAGTGGGAATGTAGTTTGTTATGAAAAAATTGATATCGGATTCATACCAAATCAGGAACAAATAGGGCATTAAGGTCATTATGGATTACTTTGTCCGTAACAAAGTAAGGAGCATTGTGGGATATTACGAAGGATTTTTGTAACTCTAATTTTGTAATTCTATTATAATTAATTGGAAGCTTAGAGCATTTGCAAGCTGTTTCTTGTCGTTTCAGTCTAGGTCGAGGATTCCAAGTTAAATCTTTTGTCAAGGAGCAGTCCTAAGTACCGGACCTGTTCTACAGGAATCAGTGGGATGTTACTAAACGATACAGGAGAACAGGAAGTGATTGGTTTATGACGGAGGGTAAAAGTGATTTGACGGGGTTCGGGAATTTATTTTAATCCTCCAGGTTTGACACCATTTTTCAGTGTCAGTGATATGGGATTGACGAGTATGGTATGCTATAACTGGATGAGTGTTGACTGATAATAGACATGTGTCATAATTTGAGGGGGAAAAAATTGTCAATATTACATTTTAGTCATTGTACGAATTAGAGACGATTACCTCCAAACCATATTCACAAGATGACTCATTACGCTATCCAACCATCTATTCATCGGTTTACACATCAGAGTGTATTCCAGTCGATTCAGTCTAAGTCTTTTCTGAAATTAGTCCCTTCTAAGCCTTTACAAAGTTTAAAGAACAATATGCCTTCACAAGCAAAATGAGGGAACCGAGATTGTTATATTAATCATGATGGCATTTCGTATTTTATTAAATTTAAAAATTTAAAACCCATAATTTTCCAAAGAACTGTATGCAAGGGGGGGAATGGAGCTCGATTTTCGATCCATCCTTCTCCATATAAAGTTTATCAAAAAGCAGCTGAAAAATAAATTATGTTTGCAGACCTTTGTAGACTGCAAAACGGTAAGTCGATACCCTTTATAACTAATTCATACATCTTAAACTAATTAATATAGGCTCAAAATATCGTGTTTACGTAAATGATATTTAAGCTCACACCATCAGCACGAGTCTGTTTAATTGAGAAACTGCTAAGATGGTTCCGCACAGGTGTCGCGAATGGAAAGGAGTAGAGAAGCAGACTTCGGCAGCTGGCGTCAGGAATGATGCCTCTAATATCCTAATATATGGCCTGGAAGTTGGATTAGTACACTATTAAAGGGGTGAAATGAACTAGCAAGGGCTAAGGGTTAGCGGTGATCTCAAGGTAGACAATGTACACAATTTTACTCCCAGTTTCATCGTAGCTATTGCCATCAATCTATAATTAATAAATTTATCAATAATTCCATTATTGTTTTGCCAGGTTTGCATTTACCTGGGTGACCGCCCGGGAAAACCGCGCGCTGTTAGAATCTCTTCTTTTTATTTTTAGCTTACCAACTTTTTCTATTATTTACTCGCCGTTTCAGGCTACTTCAGCACATACTAGACAAGTGGTTCACAACCAGCGGTCCGTGGAACACCAGATGTCAGCAGATGCCAAAATATGGTCCGCGAATGATTTTAAATTTAGCGGGCAGTGAGCCGTGGCACTCTGGTCGAAACGTCTTAATTATGCGGCCATTTAGACAAAAGCACGGAGGCTGGTGAAGTTACTGAAGGAATCAGGGAAGAACTCATTGAATTCCAAAATGATAGAAACTGCAAGGATGCTCGGATCGAATTAGCTTGAGTCGGTTTGGTGTAAAAAAAGCAATTTCTTATACTAAACTTCGAGAAATCGCCTTGCGCTGTTTTATGGTTTTATCGACAACTTATTGATGTGAACAAGAATTTTCTGCTTTTTTGGTAATTAAAAAGAAGGCGAGGAATCGTTTGAAAGTAAGTGATGATTTGCGTGTAGCTTTGAGTAACAATATTAGTCCTAGGATAGCCGAACTCGTGAAGAAGATGCAAGCTCAGGAATCACATTAATAAAAATTACAGAATTTTATCCTAAAAATATTATTTTTTTTATTTTTTTATTAATTGTTACAATTTTAAATATTTTTATTTTTGAAGATAAAAGATATGCCCAAGACCAGGATTCTAACCCTGGTCTCCCACATTTCTGTTGTGGTGCTCTGTTCCAGGATAGCTCAGTTGGTAGAGCACAACAACGGAAATGTGGGAGACCCGGGTTCAAATCCCGGCCTTGGATATCTTTTATCTTCAAAAATAAAAACATTTAAAAATAATATTACTTATTTTTATGTAATTTCCTAATGAGTTTTAAAGTCTATTAAAGTTTCAATTCCTGCTAACAAGAATAATATAAAAGTGGTCCCTGAATTTGGGAGCCCCTGTTCTAGGCAAGCGCTCTAAGCTCTCAATGCATTAAAAAAGACTGCATGACTATAATAGGACTTACGGAGTAGTGCTTTTGAGCTTCACTAAGCAATCGAATTCCCTTCGTACCAAATCCTAAAATCCAAAATCCAGTGAATATATCGGAAATCCTCAAAGTTTCTCACTTTATTACGAATAAAGTCATCCATAATGATCTTAATGTACCATTTGTTGTTGGTTTGGCCCGAACTTATATCAATCCATTCATAACGAACTCTATTCCCACTCAAAACCACTAGTTTCAAACCTACCTCAGCTACCTCATCAATTCTTGATAACTCTCCAGACGTCTGTATTCAAGATGTCAACGTGACTTAAGTTGAATTTCTCATTTGATTTTTACCACTACGTAATGGTTGAGTATAAAACTACCCAGTTTTTCTACTTGTCTTTATCCATGCCATTATTTATCATTCATTCTATTCAATTGTTGTATTGTTATAGCAGTTGAAAAAATTTCAATAAATAATTTTTTTTTAAAACTGATATTACATTTTCATCCACAGTAGTTTGATTTTGATTTTAATTGTTCTTGCATCCTCGGAAAGACATATGCATTTCTTTCTCACAACTTAATATTATTTTATTGTTTATTACCACCTTTTTTTTTTAAAACTCCTACAGATAATGTTGATATTATCTTTTTCAATCTTTTATGTTAGTTCCGAATTGGTTTCTGAGCTCAACTATTATCTTTTATTATCTCCATTTATTCAAATTAAAAAAATATATAATTTACAATATATATATATATATATATATATATATATATATATATATATATATATATATATATATATATATATAGATAGATAGATATTTTAAGTAAATACACAGTATGAGTCCGTTGAAGGCGGTTTCTCTAAACAACTATTATCTTTTTTTTGTTGCAAATCTCCATTTATTCATATTAAAATAAAAACATATTTAATATATATATATATATATATATACAACACATAAATGGATAACAACTATTATGTAGATGCTACAATCATTAAATATTAACTTTTAATCTTATTTTTGACGGGAGCTGAAAAAAACTGAGATATTGTTATTAACCGTAACAGATGCAATCAACATTAATGGTAATTATAAATTAACTCTAGAAATAAATACAGGAATTTTTTAAAAAATGTAATTTGAGGTGACGTCACGGAAATGAAGTAAACTCAAATAGCGGTTACCTTCAAGACATGGATACCATAGATTGATACAATTGATCGTGCACTAAGGTACTTCCAGATGTATTTGAAAGCGAATTATAAAGTTATAGTTACAATAACTTAATGAGTTATAAAGTTATAAGAAAATTTACCACACTGTAATAGTTTATTCAGGATGGCCATACAGAGTCCATTTCCAGAGTTTCAGTTTTCACGTTGAGGGCTTCCTAGAGTGCGATCTTCATCCTGGAAATGTAAGTCGATATTTCCAGGAAGGTTGGGTGACAGTAACATCTGTTAGATAACTGCTCAAGTATCGTTTTTCTTATTTATCTCAACATTATTTCCTTTATATATATAAACGAACAAAACTCTATCAGAATCATAAAAATCTTGTTAGAATGCATCAAAAAAGTTCAGCAACCAAAACATTGAGTTTTTGAAAAACTAGAAAATATCTAACCAGGCTGGGTACATATCATCTCTATACAAGAAGGGTGATAGGAAAGAGTGCCGAAACTCCTGCGGAATCTGCGTACAAAGTTCTGTTGCCAGAATTATTGGTAGGCTGCTCCGGGACAGATTAGAGCAAGCGTGCTCTACCCCTCAGGAACAAGCAGGTTTTACGGCGGGACGGTCATGCGTGGACAACATATTTGTTGTTCGTCAACTCATTGAGAAGTCTCAGGAAAGGAAGCAGGAACTAAATATGGCCTTCATAGACCTGGAACAAGCATACGACAATGTGTCTAAAGAGAGGTTGTGGGTGGCACTTAAAAAGACAGGAATTGGTGGGGCTCTGATAAAGGCTGTGAGACACCTATATAACGACGAAATGTACCAAATAAGATGCGGGAACCACCTTTGGTACTAAGGGATTGAAGCAAGGTTGTAGCATATCACCCACTCTCTTCAAGATATACATTCACGAGGCAGTAAGAGCCAGTATATGGCAATCGCAGATGCTGACACTGGTCCGCTTCTAGTTGACAGGGAGGCCTGTAAAAAATTAAATGTATTCGTGTACCTTGGTTCTTGTATGAATGCTACCGGGTCGTCCGAGCATGACGTCAGAAAAAAGGTGGAACAAGCCCGAAAGGCTACCAGAATGCTGCATCCGGTCCTCTGGAATACAGAAACATCTAAAGAAAACAAACGCCGTATTTTCACAGCCATAGTGGAAACCATCCTGACGTATTCCTCGGAAACATGGACTATGAGCCACCGTCTGTATTCAAAGGTGCAGGCGGTTGATATGGATTTATGGAGGAGGTGTCTCCGAGTCACTAGGCTGGATAAAGTAAGAATCCAAGAAATTCGACAGAGGATGGATTTAGTTATATCTACAAATGGAAGGATCGGTTCATGCGGTCTAAGACGGTACGAGTGTGTGAAGAGAATGGCGTTTGAGTGTTGGCCAAACCGAGTTCTGGGAGGAAACGACGAGGACGAACCTGAAGTAGGTGGATGGAGGGAGTCCAGGAGGAGATGGCTGGTCGAGGACTCCAACAGGATGATTGGATGAATCGGGAGAAGGAACTCTGCTCTGACCAGTTGAGGCAATCCTTATGGGAACGGCTACAAAATGAAAATGAAATGAAGATATCAAAAGGGAATAAACTGAAAATTAGAGTAATTGATTCAACGTCTTGAAGTGAGTTTGCTGTCTCCATTGAGACTATTGATTTGAGATATGCTATATGTGATATTTATTAAATCCCACAACAATAAAAAAAAATCTGCAAGAATGGCCGATTCAACAAAACGAACCCAAAAACGTGTTCATGGTGTATTCATATTACTGTCTAAAGTCTCTATTGTTTGTTAAAAATTAAAAAAACAGTGAATATGTCGGTATCTTCTGTTCTGCACCTAATTGCAACTCCTGTTAAAATGGTGAAACAAAAACATATGTTAAAAAAAAAACCTATACCAATCCAAATACAGCATATCAACCGGAAGCCCAGCAACCTCGCAATGAAGAGAATATTTCATTTCTTTCAATCACTCATATCACTTTAATAATCCATCAGCCTTGGTCACAGTACCTGACTCTAACGACTCATATCTAAAGCCATGTTCGTTAACGTAGAAAAAAATGGCACTAAACAAATATACAAAGATGTAATTTCATCAACCCACCCATTGTAATATTATGTACTTATTTTCTCTCCTTCTGATCTTAAATTTAATATTGCATGCAACTTCTGAAAGAAAACTTTCAATATTTAGGTTCAGACCCAATATAATATTTAAAGGTGTCAAAACTGCCATTGTGAGAAGAAAAATGTAATAAAACTGCCAGAAGACTAATTTGTATCCCGGGTAATAGATTAACCTTGATCGCGAACCAGAGGAATATTAAAAAGTAAGGGGTTATACAATTTGTCAAAAGTAAGTGTATAATGAAAAGAAACACGATTGAAGGTGACAACAGTTAATTATTTCGGAATTGGCTGGAACTAGTATTTTAGTAGGGAAAGCGGGAGGGAAAGGGAATGCTTTATTTTCCCTCCTCTTTCCCCCTTTCCCCTACGTACCATTTTTTATAAAAGTGTTTTAGTTAATTGATATCAAATACCAATATAAATTTTATAATCAAAAGACACGATTCCAATAACTTATTTTATTAAATTGACTGAAATCATGGCGGAAGGACGTGCTATTTACTGTACCTAAATATCTTCGACGACTCTCCCTAAATTCTTCACCCAGAGGCAATAATCCCCTATCGAAAAATATATAATTTAACTTGGGTATTAAATTCCCATCAATCGGTACTCTTTATCCAATTTATTACATTCAAAACAATAAGAAAAGAAGAAAACAATATTTTTGATTTTAATTAAAAATAAAGTCATTCACAGAAATTTGCCTTCTGGCAAAATTCAGCCTCCAAGGTAAACCTCCACTAAATACAAATTTAAGGCATCTAGATTTCTATTAATAAATAAATTTATTAAATTAATAAATTTAGTAATATTTTTAAATATTAAAACAATACAAAACCTAAAGAAGTATTTTCCTGAAACATCTTAGCAGGAAATTTCTTCATAATTTTTGAATATTTTATTTAAATTTGTTGTTTGAATCAAAACGTTTAATGCATTTAATTTAAAGTTAAAAGAATTATTGGAAATATTTTGCGATCGACTTTTGTATAGTGTATAATCTTGGCTGGACATAAAAATTCTAGTTAGAAAATATAAATAGCATCTCTTTAATTACCTATTCGTATTGAAATTAGTAAGCCCTAATGCTTAAAATAGTTTGGACAGAACGCTAAATTATCCAAGATGGCCAAAGAAGACCCAAACAAAGTTAGGGAATTACTAAAGCCTGATACATACAGGAAAATGCCCCATCTCAGAGCCATTTATCGAGGGGGTGGTGGTTTTCGAAACTTCCAGCTGGTTATCATGGATCTGATTTTATTGTGTTAAAATAAAAGGTTGAAGAGATATGAGAAGAAGACAAATTTTCGAACAGGCTTTGAAATATTCGACATTGAGGCGGATTCCAAAATTAAGAAGAATTATACCAGAGGATCGTGAAGCCTACACAGAGGTGATATTCAACAACGGATGTTACTGACGAGGCTCATGAATGAGAAGAAACCCTAATTGAAAAAATAATAAAGCATGAAAATTTCTTTGTTTTTTTTCTGGGTTAATTCTTTGCCGTTATCTTAATTTGGGTTTTAATGGTAGTCCGTTGATGGAAGTTTGTAACCAGTGATTGGCGGTTGGGTTCGCTGGCTCATTAATTATTATTATTTTTATTTATTTATTTTGTATTTGCATACAGATAACCAAGCCTTCAATTGTTTTCTCTGTGCTTTTTTGCCAAATTCTCCATAATTATTAATTATTGTCAAACAGCACAGAGATAAAAACGAGCTATACTTAATTTTTATTATTAATTTTATTTACAGATTACTCTTTTATCTAGCGAAAAAATAATAATTGCTGAAATATATCATTTTATAGTCTGTAACACAATACAAGAGAGGATAATCGTGATGCGAGAATCCAGCAAGATACTGAAAACAAAGTTAAATCATAATAATGCCAGGTCGTTTCAACTTATGATTAACTGCATTGTTCTCCTTGTAGGACGCCTTTGTCTAGCTGGACATTTCCAGGAACAGTTTGGCCTGCACAACAGTTATCGAACGCTCCTGAGAGATAGCGACTAGCTTCCTCCAGTGGGAGTTTTATCGTAGCTTGTCACGAAGCGTAGAGATAAAACATTTTAATCTTCTTATCGTCTCCAATATACCCCACGCCGCTATGAAATAGAGTCATATTAAATTATGTTTCAAAGCCGTATTGAGTCTAGTTCTTGGAAATAAAATTTCACAGCTCGTTAACATGTTGATGCTCATACAGTTTTTAGGGAGACAGGAATAAAATTTGCTTACTTTGAAAACATATTTAATATTTGAATACTATATCCTCCATAGTAATATAGCTGAAAAGCCGTGATTATTTATAATTAAAGAGATGAATTAAGTTGGAAAACTATACATATAAAGAAAACTATAATAAACAACAGCATGGCTTTATTGTTTTAATAGAGTACAGAAATTCTATTGTTCTGATATCATCACTGCAACAGAGAAAAATCAATAAATTCACTAAAAGCCTGCCTGTTTCACTCTGAACAATAATGTCCCGAAACCTCACCAAACGATAGGCAAGCATGTATTGATTGAATCTCAAAAACTTATATTATAACCAGTCGAGCAAAATATATGTCAATATATATATATTTATATATATTTATATATATATATATATATATATATATATATATATAATAAAGCATAGCGAACCCGAAGGCTCGATGCCGATACCATCAACCTCTGCTTGCAAATTTATGTCCACGGATCACAACCAAAGCCTAAATCCGCCAAATCGCTCTTAACGTAATCCTCCCATCTACGCAGGATTTTACACATAGTACCTTAACATTTTAAAATTTACTAAATTTTCAGACATTTGATGGTTTGAAATTAGATTGTTATTTACCTTATAGAGTATAGAATTACATAAACTGAATATTAATGATGTAATAATTATAGCATTGACTTAATATAATAACAATAAGTCTTAGTGCACCCGAAGGTTCGATTCCGATACTACCAATCTCAGCTTACATACTTCCGTCCAAGGACAACTACTCAAACTCAAATCCTCCACTCTTAACGAAATCCTCCTATATACATATAAAACAATATAATTAAACCTCACATTAAAGCTGAACTCTGACCATCCCATAAGTAATGAATTTTAGCTGCTTATTATTATTTATGAGTCTATTTCATTTAGTAATATATTTTCATTTAGTAAGTTATAGCATTTAGTACCTATATATAAAATTTTCGTGAGTATTTTTTCGAATTAATTACTATAAAATGCTTAAATATGCCTATTTTTTTTATTAATTCATCTGACATTTAATTAAACATTTTTATAAGTATGAATTAACATTTGTTTCGTCAATAGTATACTTCTGATCATCCTTCATTTTTTGACAGGGGAATCTCAACCTGTTAACCGGTTATAATACGGGCGGGACGTATAAATACGTCAAACGTAATTTTGTATTTTCCTTTGTGCTATATATATATATATATATATATATATATATATATATATATATATATATATATATATAAATTTCATAATGGTATTTGTTTTATTTATGCTTAAAATAAATGAAAAGACTACAGAATATATACTTTTTCGTTTATTTATATTGTAGCATAAAGGAAAATACAAAATTACGTTTAAGGTATAACGGTTAATAGGTTAATCGGTAGTATTTCTAATAAGTCTAAAAAATAACATAATTTTCATTTTTCATATAAATTCGTTGAAGGTAATGTAGAGAAAGAAATATTACAAAAAAATAAAGTTATTGTTTTTTATTATGATTAATACCATATAATACGGTTAGTATCAATTAAATTGATCCAAATGTTTCGTATAAAATCCAATGGAAACTAAATTTCAACATTTATATTAAGAAGTGAGGAAAATAAAAGTTGTGCGAGGCGTGGACTAGATTTTACTCTTTTCTTTTTTTGTTTTTTGTCAAAGCGTTGAACGCACCCAGAGAGGCGCCTGTCTCCCTTCTCCGGTTGGTGTGAGTCAGCGGATATGACTCCAAGACACCGCTTTGTGTCCCACTTGACCCCCAAGTAAAGGTTTCGTAGGATTCCATAATTATGACTCACTCATCCGTTCGAATCCGATAATAAGCAACTAGGGTGAGACGACATAATAACGTCGCATTATCAGTTCAAGCGCCACACTACTGTTGTCTAGCCGACATCGTGGTTACCAGCTGCATGGAAATCGACTATGAAATTGTATTCCATTAAAATTATTAATGCACATAACTTCCGCAGGTCTGGTACCTAAAACAATAACTTAAATCATAGATTGGGGACCGACCACTTCTGAATAGAAAACATTTGGCGTTTGCGGATCTCTTAAGAGGCCGTAGAGCAAGGAATTAGACAGCTGTGATCTACCCAAAGCACCAATATTTAAATGCGCAGTAAGGTTATGACTAAAAATGCCCCATTTTTTCTTGTATAATAGTATCAACCAGAAATAAACAGTAATAATTATTTATTTATTTATTATTTAATTTTCATTTGCACCTCCGCAATTGCGCATCCAGCAAATTTGATCGAAGTGTCTTTCTTTTCGCTTTGATTACACAAGGGAACAAATTTTTATTAATTTTTTGTTGCATGGAGTTTTAGGCCTGTTGTTTACTAATTAGAGGTTGGTGATTACAAATCTAGCCTCAGTTTTTCTCCAGCACCTTTTGTTTTTGGCAAACAGCTGATAGACATATATTTGTACTAGTCACATTCAAACTTCAATTCAACTGAGTTGTTTAGTGAAAAAGTTTGTGCTCTTGTGTTAAATAACAATGTCCAAGTTAAGAAATATCTGTAGAAACGATCCAAACTATTTCTGTAACATTTGTGGTGAATATACATTCAAAAATTGTAGGCTAAGTGTGTCAGAGTTTATAACACAGGTATATTTTGATTACTTTGGATTCGCTTTGGACATCCGTGACAAGTACTGGATCCCTCATATGGTATGTAAAACATGTGTTGAGTCTTTGAGATTATGGGCAAATAAGAAAAGACCCCATTTTAAGTATCAAACACCAATGATTTGGCGGGAACCTAATAATCATCAAGATGATTGTTATTTTTGTGTGATTGATATTAATGGAATTAATAAAAATAACCGGTCGAAATGGTCTTATCCAAACTTGTTATCTGTTACTCGACCAGTCTTGTTCTCTGGCGATGCACCAGTACCCCAAGCTTCTTCATCTGTACAAAATGATCATGATATAGAAAAACAAAACTATTCTTCAAGTGATGAAAGTCGGACAAGTGATTCTTACCCTGATTTTACTTCTGAGCCCCAGCTCTTTAATCAGGAAGACCTCAATGCATTAATCAGAGATCTTGGTCTTTCTAAAAAGACATCGGAGATTCTAGCTTCTCGATTAAAGCAAAGAAATCTTTTAACCCCAGAAACAAGAATTTCATACTATCGTAACCGAGAGGCAGAATTGCTGTCATGCTTTTCTAAAGATGACGACTTTGCTTTTTGTTCAGATGTTCCTGGTTTATTGAAAGCAATGGGAGTACAGAAGTATGATCCAAATGAATGGCGTTTATTTATTGACTCCTCTATACGTAGCCTGAAATGTGTACTTATGCATAACGGCAATAAGCTGGGTTCGATACCGATTGCACATTCAACTACAGTCAAAGAAGAATATGCTACTGTAGCTTCTGTAATGGATAGAATCAAATACAACGAACAAAAGTGGTTGATAAGTGTTGATCTAAAAATGGTGAATTTTCTTCTTGGACAACAAGGTGGATATACAAAATATCCATGTTTTATTTGTTTATGGGACAGCAGAGCTAGGTCTGAGCACTGGATTAGAAAAGATTGGCCTTCCAGGCAATCTATGGTTCCGGGACAACTGAATGTAATAAATGAGCCCCTTGTGCCCACGGATCGAATAATACTGCCACCTTTGCATATCAAACTAGGGCTCATGAAACAATTTGTCAAAGCTTTGAACAAGGGTGGTGATTGCTATAAATACATCTCTAAGAAGTTCTTTAATTTGAGCCAAGAAAAAATTAAAAATGGAATTTTTGATGGTCCCCAAATAAGAAGGTTGATAAAGGATGAAAACTTTATTAGTTACATGACTGATAATGAAAAAAATGCCTGGAATGAATTCGTTTGGACTGCTCAAAATTTTCTGGGAAACAAAAAGGAAGAAAGCTATGCGGAGCATATTGAACTAATGTTGTTACACTTCCAGCAGCTTGGTTGTAATATGAGCATCAAAGTACACTTCCTCCACAGCCATTTGGACCGTTTCCCTGAAAATCTTGGTGATGTGAGTGAAGAACAAGGGGAACGGTTCCATCAGGACATTCGAACTATGGAGGAACGTTACCAAGGTCACTGGAATGCTCACATGATGGTGGACTATTGTTGGAGCATTAAAAACAGCCCCCGTGAACCGAATCAAGCCAGAAAATCTTACAAAAGAAAATTTTTTGATATGTAGTGGTAATTTTTTTAATAGTTTTCTTAATAAAAAATATTTTCATCTTAAAAAACAGTTTATAATTATAACCCCAAAAGTAAAGCTGATACAAACAAACTGACTTCAGATCTTAAATCAGCACCTCGAGGAAGTAGAATATTAGTCAAAATATTTCATGCAACAAAAATGTTGTTCCCTTGTGTTATCGAGTTATGGAATACAAAAAATAAAAAATAAATATCAATAGTAGAGTAGGCCAATGTATTTTTAATCTTTTCTTTTCAAGTCCAAGTAACAAGGAGTAGGAAAGCGGAAGAACGAGCGGGTTTAGGTGATATTGTGTCGATGAGTGGAATGTTAGGTATTTGTTATGATTTTTGTTTTATTTGTTGTTATTGAATATATAATTTTACAGTGGGAATGTTCATGTCGTTGTGTATAGTGTGATTCGAAATATACCATGGTGCATTAATAATTTTTTTGAGAATTTTGGACTGTCAATTTTTACTGCTGGACACGAAGCTTTGCGTAAAGAGAAGCTTACATGGCTCGATTTTAATGCGTTCATTCTTTTTTGCCATTAATGGAACCACTTTTCTAGATCAAATAAATGATTTTGAAGAGCTATATATGCTAGATTTGGGTCTCTGTGAGAAGAAATAATGGCTGTATCGTCTGCGAAGGTATAGGTGCTGGTGCTCCGGAATATCAGAGGTGTATACAGAATAGAGAATGGCGCTTAAAACACTGCTTTGGGGTACACCCCTGAATTGAAGAATGAAGGAGGAAATCGAAGAGTCAACGGAAGTACAGAAGAATCTGTCTTGGAAATAAGATTGAAGAATTAAAAAGTATGTAGGAGGTAAGTGAGGTTTTATTTTCCAGAGAAGACCCTTGTGCCAGACATTATCAAATGCGTTTTCAATGTCAAGAAAAATCGCAGAGCAATATTATTTTTTTCTCAAAAGATATTGCATCCACGATACGATGACACTGTTGTACAGTGGAGTGATAAGAACGAAAGCCAAATTGGTGGTTCGGTATCATTCCGCTATATTTGAGGATAGGCTTTATGCGATTAAGGACGAGTTTTTCAAATAATTTAGACATTATAGGGAGGCGTGCAATTGGACGATAAGATGAAGGATTAATGACAGGTTTAGAAGGCTTAGGTATCATTTTAATCGTGGAAAGTTTCCAAAGGAGCGGAAAATAAGTTGTGTGCATGATTGAGTTATAGATGAGAGTAAGAAAGAGGTAAGTGGCGGAGGATGAAGGGAGTGATGAGATCATAGCCAGGAGCTTTTTTATTTGGCATTTTGTTCAGTACTTGATAGATTTCTTTTGGATGAAATGCCGGAGGAGGGAGTGATAAAGGTAGTGCCGTTGTCAAGTCACCATTTATTTTTCAGTAAGAGCATTATCCTGAATTTCATTTGCCTTAAATATATAAGCAAGATGTTTTGCAAATTCGTTAGCTTTTTCTTCGCTCGTCATCGCCCAAGTGCTGTCTGTACGTCTAAGAGAATATTGAACCAACTTTTGCTTTAGTACACTTCTTGTAGCTGTCCATACTGGTCTGTCTCTGTTGTTTATAGAATTTAAGTAGTCCTTGTAACTGTTGTTTTTAAATTTTGATAATTCTTGTTGAAGCCTTGGGGTTAGTTTGTTGAGTTCTATTTTGTACGAAGGATATCTTGTTCTTTGCCATAAAGCTCTGATCATGAGGTTTTCTTTAATAAGATTTCGTATTGGTCGAGGTAGGTAGGAATCAGGTTTTGATACAGTCGTCTTAAACAGTAATAATAGTTTTAAATTATAGCAAATTAAAAAAAAACTTGTACTATTACAACCGATAATGGTCTTGGGTTATGTACATGGTAGAGATTGTAATGTTTCCAGGACAACGGTTTTACAAAGAGGAGATTCGTCCGGTATCATGAACAACAGCTAAATTTTCCACCAATTACGGCTACCCACATTATATAGGCAGACTTAGGCCCAGAATTCTACTAGACAGCACTAGTGAGACCTCGTTAATAGCATTCATCGGTTAATGTGCTTCGTAATGAAAGCATTTACGTATTTCCGATACCAAACTCTCGATACCATTTAAAATTATTTTTGTTGTTTTAGTAGAAATGTTTATTTGATCTCAAAGCATTGAAATAAAAAGGAAATAAAAATATGATATAAATCTAGGTAGCTTAAGAATTTCTAAATCATAATTTAGAAAAGTGGTTTAAATCAATGTGGCTGTTAGTAAACTGTAAATACAAAAAAAATAATATTTTTAATTTATTTTTGTGAATGGAATATTAGTCCATTGAATAAAATTATAACTATCTAAAATTTGAAACTGACTGATAGTCTTAATGGCGGGATTAGAAAAGACAAACACTTCCATTTTTAAAAATCAGTTTCACCCTCACGATTATATAACTGAAGCGATAGATTTAATAATGAATAACAAATGTAGTCAGTTGGCTTCTGTATGACAAATAATATGTATGAGATTACATCATATAAAAATGAGTCTATGATGATGTCATGAAAACATAAAAAAAACTTATAGACTTTTTTTATCTAAATATAAAGTATTATAGTTTCATAACTGAATGAAGAGGATTACTACTTGCATTGCATTTACTTAAGCATAGTGACGAAGCGATTATTCCTCTAATGCAGTTATATACAGGAGAACTTGCATATTTTATCAGACTTTGGAACAGAAGCCATACTGTGTAAGCGGTAACCCTAAAAAGGCTGAGCCAGCAGGATCGCCAGCATGTGCTCTGAATCATCCGTTTAAAGGAGTCTATAAAAGGGTTGTTTGTAAACCCTGGCTCCAAACGGACCCTGAACGGCTTCTATGGGTTCTTGAGAGGGGAGGGTATGGAGAGAATTCTTAGAGGCGGAAAAAGAGGACCACTTTTGGAGGTTTCCAAGTGGTATGGGGGCCTTGTGAGTTCATCTCTTTTTGCGAATAACAAGCTCTGTTCTTAGCGACTATTTTATGATGAAACAGCTGTTTTTATGAGCATGCTAGAGAAATAGATACAATTAACCTTCCGTACACCACGTGGGGTTTAATAAACCCCAGCCAAACAAAAATCTCTATATTTTCAAAGTCATTATCAAAGAATGATTATGGTTCCAGGAAACCACACGTATTTCTTCTATCCTTTTCTGGACTTCTATCCGCGTCTATTGGGAGTTTTTTATATATTTTTTCTTTCATTGTAAATTATGATTCTCCTCAGATATATTTAAATTTGTACAATTGTTTTGAAATTGAGACTGGTCTATTGCTACAGCATTTTTATTTTGTGAAATGTAGCAAATTATACAAGAAATAAATAAATAAAAAAAAATCTATCCACGTGGTTCACGGAAGGTGAACTGTTATATAATAGTAATATAGTAATATTAATAATAATAAAGCTTATCGAACTGGAGGATCCACCAATAACTGCTCGAAACTTCCTTTCACAGACCAATACCCAAACCCAAATCCGTCAAAACACTGTTACCGTGATCCTCCCACCTACGCCTCGGTCTACTCTTCGGACATTTACATCTTATTAATATTATCATTTACATCTAATACAGCTAATTATCTTTTCAGGAATTCTTTCCTTACTATATTCCAATCCATATCGACCTTTATCACCCTATCACTATATAACTGGCTCTCTGTCTATATTAATATTTTTTATTCTCAAAGAAAATAATTCGTATACATCTTAAAAAATTGTACATATTGTATCTAGAGGCACTGAAAATTATTGCTATTATATGCTGTGATTTAAAATGGCTAAAATTATCATTCTAGTCTAAAGCTGTTTTTTTCGAGACTGCTAAAAAGATATATATTTTAAGATTTAGTGCCAAAATCATAGATCATGGTTAGTGTGATCTTTATAATGCGAGGTAATCATCCTCAATTCCTTTTCTCCATTCATCTTTGTGGTGTAACGAATATTCCATGGCTCAAATATTTATTAAAATACAAAGTTTTTAAGAATAATTAGGCCAAAATATTGTAAAAAGAATCAAATTGAAATTATTATCGGCTATAGAACCAATGGCCAACAGGGATAGTATCGATTTTGATTACCAGCAGTAGCAGATAAATTATTTATTCTGTTAAAAGCCGTGAATCTAATCTGTTGAATCTGTAGATCCTGTTGGGGCTCACCCGACCTCTATAAAGTGGGTACTCTTAATTAGGAGAAGAAACGAAAGAAACGAACCGCTTTTGAGAGCGATCTCGTCCAAATTACCCCTTGCTCGAACATTGGTTTGGAAAAAGTACGGTCCCTACCATGTACTAAGTATATACGCTTCATGGAATGCTGTTGTACAGCTTGTTTTTTTTTCATACAACTAATTGAACATAAATAAGTGGATATTAATAATAAGCAATTTTTTTAAATGATAAAAAGAACTTATTTCCTCTTCAGTAAATTACTTCTTTCCATAAAAAGAGTTGGGGTAAGATGTACATTAGCATTCAGGACAGAAATTAAGGCTTCTCCAGCAGGAACAAAGGCCTGTTTGTCCAGTAATGATTACTCCTGCCGAGGTCAAAGCACGCCATAGACCTCCGCGACCATTTTTCAGAGCCTCTTCTTGAACAGGGAACAGAACAAAGATTGATATACAAGAGAGAGATGATTGATTCCCCCGAGCGAAGCCCAACTTGTAAATTCGCCATGATACACTCCTTACAATTTTTCAAGCCCAGTTAATGGGACGACCTTTATCGAACAAAACACCCCGCGGCTACGAGCTCTCTTTATCTTCGAGACTAAACGATCTCAAAGCTATGTAGGTCGGACCGACTGCCTTTGAATTCGTATTTCAAGAATGAGGTTAGATCTGCCATACTCAATTAAACATATGTCTAATATGGCAATATATTATAATGAAATGAAGATGTAACTGCTAATTTATCTAGCGAAGTCAATAAAACTTCGGGGGCACAGGATTCCAACAAATTGATAATAATCAATATCGACTGTTCAAAGCCAGAATGGCTTGTCTACTAATTCTGTTGTTTTATATAATGTTGTACCTAGCGAGTATTCATGTCTTGCAATACTCTAAATACTTTACTGGATATCTTGACTAATTGAGTATCCGAAATACGACTGATTTATTAGACAAATTAGCTATATTTCATCTATAGCCATATGAATCATTCCCTACTTTCTCGGTTGCAAAATATTGGGATACGCCAATTTACTATAAGAACGATGATACATCTTATTTGTTCAGCCAGGAATGCTTAAAAAGCTTTAAATTTGTAGAAACCTTCGAAAGTATCGTAATTGATCCCAATTTGGTCACCTGTAATACGATCATATGGGATATAAATATCAATAATAAAATATAAGCTGATATTAGTTTACTTTATATGTATAAGGAAGAAAATGGTCTGGGTGGAAGTACAAAAACTCTCTTAAATAGGGAGAACTGTTTATTGGAAAGCAGAGGTTTCGACTCACATTGTAGGTCTTCTTCAGGGCTAGATCAGGGGTTAACACTAGACTGTCGTCAGACTGAAGTTGACACTAGATACGACACTGACACTAGACCATAGGCTCAATCTAGTGTCAGCCCCTGATTCTACTAGCCATGAAGATCTGGAATGTGAGTCGAAATGTTGGCTTTCCAATAAACAGTTCTCCCTATTTAAGATAATTTTTTTACCTCCGTCCGGTTCATTTTTTTCCTCATTAATAACATAAAGCTTGGCAAAACGGAAGGCCGATGCAAAGATCACTGTTTGAAACCATCTACATTTTTTTACGTTACCACCCAAACAAAAACTAAAACCGGTGATCTTAGAGTCGTTACGCAATCCTCACACGTATCGGTCCTAACTCTTGAACGATTATCAGTGGTCTCAGTTCTAATATTAGGAAATTCGTTTCATTATTGTGAACTTTAATCGTCGCACGCTAAGGTGTCATGCTGAGTTGCGGAATTTCCTATTTTCTCCAGTGAATTCATTCTTTTTCGGACTGAATACTCTATCCAATACCTTAAGACCATGTTTATTCATCAAAGTTAAAGAGTTTATTATACATCCATATAGAACAATTGGAAGAATTTTAGTTAATTAATTTCTAATTACGAGTTTTGGGACCCAAGGCGCACACTATAAAATGTCGAGATTGAAAAATCCTCTTCAGCTTCTCGACATGGTCCAACATATTCCTTCCTTTAACAATATCTCATAAATCAGTCTTAACTGAATTCTATAGTACTATTATAGAAAGATAAAAAATATACTTCAATAAAGGACTGGCTTTTCTATGTAAAGGCCTATCGAGCGACATGAAAATATTTTACTGAACTCAACTATCCACGGACGGTTAAGCCCAATGAAGCGTACTCCCATCAAGCAGCTTCCGGGCCAGGAGTTCTATTGTGGTGCTAGGAATCTCATGTCTTCCTACATCTCGGCCACGAGATGGGGGTGGAAGGCTTGGCGTTTCAACGGACTAGGATAGTCATGGAAAACCGTCATGGATCCAGATACATACTTCGAATAAAAAAAAAAATAGAAATCTTCTATTAAATCTCTTACATCTAACAACAGGTACATTAAAGAAGTTGCTAAAGCGATAATAAATTAAAAAAGTAAGATAGATTCCATAAAACAGGCTTTCGAGTGGAAGAATCGAGAGAGGCTGAAGAAATTAGTCCTTTTAACTTTCCTCAGTCTCTTAAATTAAAATCATTAAGGGCTATGGTGGCAAATTAATGTAATTTAAAAATGTTCCTACTGACAATGTTATACTTTATCAAAAAAGAATTTAAAAACACTTTTTTAAAGGATTATATTACTATTTTTTATTCACGAATCTGTTAAAGTATTTACGAAGTTAAGAGCTGAAAAACGGAATTTTTAATTATCTCTGTTTATTATGAACATTTTTTTAGTAGCTAGAATTTCAGTGTTAATAAATATGCAGAATATAATTTTAATTTAAAAATATAATCATTCGCATATTCATATATACTCTAACAAAAAAGAAACAACAACAAAAAAACAGGAGATTCTTGAAAATGAATTTCTATTAAATGTTGAACATATTTACATATTATTATATTACATATTACACGGAGGTAGGATGGTGGTATCCCTAGGGATTCTTCAAGCATCCCCAACCCTCGGTTTTATGAACGCTGTTAGTCTTTTGGAGATCACAGCGTACCTGAAAAAGCGGTTTGGTTTTCCAGGATGGCAAATGCTCAGAGGTTTCCCATAGAAATGCAGGCTATCTAGGGGCCCTGCTGACTAGGGACAACCATAATCCATAGATCTAGACCGATTTATCACTGCCTTTAGAACCAAAGTATAAATCGATGATAAGGATATTGGAGAATAGATCCAATGAATATGGAGATAAAGGAAACCTGCCCCTGACTCTTAGCAACGTAAGGTTAGGTGACCCTCTCCAAGATCTGCAAGGTTTATAACACCAACCGAAAAAAAATATATGTATACATAAAAAATCCCTGACTCTTGCAAAGCAGTTTATATTGTTTACAATATTGCTTTACCCTTTCAATGTGGAGAGCTTTATATAATGCTACGCGGGAGAGCATTATTTGATGCTTCTATCTTTTTACCTTCAAGCTGGCGTAGGGAGGGTTCTAATTACCGGATTTGCTTTTAGCCTTTCGTCTGACTCTCAGTTATTAAGAAGAAATTAAGAAGTAATGAAATAGTTTATTTGCTTCTTCAATTATTTTTAGAATACTTTTTGCGTTATTTTCTGGGCCGATTAGCCCTTCATTAAATAGAACAATTTAAATTTTATAGAAATACATATTTTACTTAAACTGTGAGTTTAATTATTTCTTTACAAATGTGTAGTTATAATTTTGTGGTTTTGCTTTCATAGACATAAGCATATTACGCAGAATCTTGGTTAAGGTAACGTTAAAATAATTAAACAAGAAAATGAAATTACTCCATTAAATAACCGCAGGTCGCTGAAAACCATCCATTTCATAGTAAAGCAGCAGACTGCCCTATTCACATATGTCGATCATTCCCGTTGGGACCAATTGGATTGCGCTACCCTCTAAGGATTCCAGAGCAATGGGAATCCACCTAGATCCTTGGATAATGGAGTTAGGAGTAATCTCAGGAGCCTGTGAGTCTATTGTCACAACTGTGTACGTTGTCCCAATTTCTATAGAGACGTTGCACACGTCAAATGTAGTGAGTGACCTGTCTTCAACATCTTCCTTTCTTAAAGTTGATGTAAGAGCAATAATATGTTTTAAATATGTGTCTATTGGTTTTATTTTATTAATAAAATCGGTAGTTTAGTAAGAAAAAAATCTCTTCGATGCAAATGATATAACTAGATTGTACAATATAAAGGATTTAATTTTTTTTTTTAAGTTTTAAAATACTATGCATGTATGTATGTATATATAAATACTATTTATGTATGCATAAATACTATGTAACTTTATATTCCTCATTTTATTTGTTTTTCCTATATTTTTAATAATGTCATTTTCTCCTGCGCTTTTACCAACTCCCTTTTTATATGATTTTGTTTCTTCTGTTTTTATGCTGTTTATAATTTTTTATCTATTTTTTTCCTTTGTGCTTTTCGAAGTCGGACTGTGATTTATATTTTCTATTTACTTTTTCTATCAGTTCTTTAAATCTAACATTTTCCAGTAGTTGTCTGGCAGCGTACCATAATATTTAATAGTTGCATTTGGTAAACTGGTGGTTTGGAGGTGGTGGGATGTTTCCTCTGGTTTGTGCTTTGCTGCCAATTGAGGTTTTGATGTGCTTTATTAGCCAATATCCTTGGAAAGATATTATTCTCTTTCGATTCTGAAGATGCCTGAATAGGCGAAAGGTATTTCGGTTTTCTGCTTTTGGTTTAGAGGATTTTTAGTTAGACTTGTTTTTTCTCTTCTGTATTTTATTTGAAGATGTTAATAAATTCTTTTAACGTAGAATTCAAATACGACACGATTGACATCCTCTTTTATCAGATGAGTGTATAATACATTATCATAGATATTTTGATTCTCATCAAAATGCTGGTACTTCTAATTTTTTTAATTTTTTCTAAATTTTCACTTTTTTTTGTGAACAGAATTTGATTACGTTTTCATGATTATAAACGTACATATAATTATGTATTTAAATTGCAGTAGCATAATTCTTCGTTATGCATTGCACTTTAAAATATTTAAAATAAATGTAATTATGCTCAGGATCATGATAAGTAAATAAATATTCATGAATGAAAGATTTTGTATCGGTTATTTAAACTTCCATTTATTGGATAAAACTTAAAACATACAATTATAAAGTCGTTGATAATTGAATTCACTTTTCGAAACTAAATTTATAACGCTCAGCCTCGTAATTTTCGATTAATTTAAACGTTAAGTTTGTTGATTCGTTCCAACACAAACCCAAATCAATTCGTTAAATCAGCGAAGCTTTGTTTTTATAGCTGAATTAGGGAATGTTTATTTTACCATCCTATCGGCTCCCTCAAAATTACCGCTAGGTTAATATTTCGTCGATTCTGCCTAGTGGAAGAGGAAAGTAAACAAAAGTTATTGCTAGATTATTGAAGCATTCCAAAACAAAGCCATGGGCTTTACAATACCAGTAAATGACGAACCAGCATGGTGTATTTTGGCACACATCGTAAATGTACTTTTCTTTTAAAAACCCTCTAAAGGGATTTTAAATAATAAGGGATAAAGAATAAATATCCCTACTCGTTTTTGCTTACTTTATATACCAAAGCTACATAATAAAGGAGAAAATGGAGAGGGTGGAGGCCGAAAATAAATTCTTAAATAGTAATAAAATATTTATTACTATTTAAGTATTTATTTGAGGCCTTCGTTCAAACCATTTTCTTCTCCATAAAGTTTACACAATCAATAATGAGTCGAGTAAAGTAAGATTGGTATAACAAAAGGAATCTTTTTGGTGGATATATTATTTAAGGTTTTTCTGATATATTTTTTGGGAGGGGCCCGAATAGAATTCAGTGATGATAATTCTCTCCTTAGTTTTCAAAACGTATAAATATAATATCTTTATAAATTGAATTATATCATGCCTTCCTCACGACAATAATGTATGTTATCTATGCCACAATATCGGATGAACGTTACGATGTCGATGGAGCTAGGAAGTCCAAAAATAACCGGATGAGGTCTTCGAAGGTTCTCATTACTGCGGCACTTTCAGGCTTCTACGGTGAGTCACCTTCCGCGAACAGTCGGCTCGCCGGAAAATCGCACGACTCTAGACGTTACTCGAATTTTTAATTCGAGTTCCTAATTAGGGTACAAGTATAATTAGGGACAATATATTTTTAGAAAATAAAAGTGCATATTTGTTTTATGTTAGAGCTCTGCTAGAATGACAATACGGAATCAGCTTTTTTTTCTTGGGAGGTGATGAAAAGGAAATATATTATATTTTTACGTTATAAAATATACCAAATCCTTAAGTTCTAATACATATCATATTTTACTTGTGATTGGTCTAAATCTTTCTATTAAGTTAGAATAATTATTTTCTTTAAATCATTCCACCCCTTTTCACTCAAGAAGACTTATTGCTAGATCACCCAAAATCTCGCATTATATGCAATTAGATTTAATTAATCAGCTTAATATTTAATGAAGAGGATGTTGTTCTGACAATGAAGTTTGTGAGATTGCGATGGGCTGGAGGACGAGGCAATACGTAAGAGGGTCTTGACTGAACCTCTCCATGGCAATAGGAGAAGAGGGAGACCGAAGCTGAGATGGTCGGATGGTGTGGCGAGAGATGCCAGAGATGTCCTGGGAGTTAGGAACTGGAAGTCGCCTGCGCAGAACAGAGAAGACTGGAGGAGGAGGCCAAGACTCCTAACCGAGTTGTAGTGCCGAGTTAATAATAATAATAATAATAATCAGCTTCGAGTACGTCGAAGTTTCCATTCGGTTTGATTAAATTAAGATATATTAATTATTTTAAATTTAAAAAAGAACAAATATACAAGTTCAATATATCTGCGTTGTTGTGCTGAAGGTGTCGGGTTCAAATCTGGGTGTGGTAGATAATTTATTTAATCTGCTAACAGCCACCAATAGGTCTGTTGGATCTGGAGGCACATCTCAGCCTCACCTAGATCTCTATAAAGTGAAGGGGGCCAAAAAATACCATACTCATCATAATTTATTTTATTCTATTTTTTTTATTAATTATTCTAATTTATAAATTTCTTTATTTTGAATAGAAAAGATTTGTCTAGGGCAGGGATTCGAACCCAGGTCTCCCACGTCTCCGTCGTGGTGCTCTACCAACTGAGCTAGCCTGGTTCGTAACAGGGTCAGACATATCCATTCTCTTCATCGATAAACATTACTTTAATTAGGATCTTGTTGACTTACGTCATTATACTATTTATAATTTATTTTATTTTATTTTTTTTAATAATTAATAGTTATAATTTTTAAATATTTTTATTTTAGAAGAGAAAAGATTTGTCCAGTCCCGGCCCTGGACAAACCTTTTCTCTTCAAATTAAAAATATTTAAAAATCATACTCATCATAATTATTTCGAAGGTTCAAATTTGTTTTTCTTGAAAACCAAAAATTTTAAAATTCCGATCTAATTATTAGATCGTTATTCCAGATCACGTCTATCACACATGAATAATTTAATGTATATTACTATTATTGGTGGGTTCTGGGAAAAGTCGATTCCTGGATTCCGTATATTGTTTACATCATATACTAATTAAACTGGATGGTACTGGCATTTAATGACACTCACATCGGTTATTTGAACTTCGATATATTGATGAACTGAAATTTGGTACGAAATTCGAGAGAAAGGAACAAACCCTTTGTACAGTAGCTATAATACACATTATAATATATCAAGATGGAACTGCATAAAACGCTAGATATGCAAGGAATGCACACAATTTTTTATATTTATTATAACTTTTTTATTCCATAATGCGAAGTGCACAGTTGATATAAGAGATATCTACGTGGCATGACAAGAATTGAAAATATTAGAACCACTGTCTTCTAAATCACTGTTACCACTATTTAAACTACTAAATTAATTTAGATATTTATTTAGAGGAGATCATTAAGCCATCACCTTTTCATCATTCCCTAATAGTTATGTATTATTGTTACATATGCATAATATATGTCTTAGCCTATCGGTATGTTGTGATGTTCGGCAAGCTTATTATGAAAATCGGAATTAAATATATGTTAGGCGAAAGTTATTGTAAGTATGCCTGAAATTTTTGGGCATCGTAAACTAAATATCTTGAAAAAACATTTTTTTTTTTACGAAATAAAAAAAGGTTTTCAGGAAAAAGGAGCGGAGTGGCCCAGTGGTAGAGCACTGAATTTTCATGCTGGAATTCCTGGTTCAAATCCCGCTGCGGGCAAGATTATATTTAGTCTTTTTGCAGACGAAAATGGATCATGTGGGATCTAGGACCCTCCTGGGGCTTACCCAGCCTCTATAAAATATTATAAAAATAGAGTACCCAACAAAAGGAGGAAAAATCTGACGGTTGAGCGTGGCCTAGGACAAGTCACCTCTTTGCATCCCCGTTGTCCATGAAATATTATAGTCTCTACCATGTACTGAACTCCAGACCTGTTTACGGGTAGTAGTGGTACAGGTTTCAGGGAAAAAAGATATTGTATATTTCAGCTAACAGAACTAAATCTCTGGATTTAGTCTGGAGACATACCGCATGTCTCCTATGCTTTGAAGTAGAAAATTATTTACTTGTGGATAAAGTAAACTGTTTCAGGATCATCTTCAAAATTAGTTGAAAAGAACAAAATAAATTGAACTTATTTCTGTCCGATCAATAAAACAAGATGCCCTTTGAATTTTATTTGAAAGAAAGAATTAGACACACTATGAAGATGAATTGTAGTTCAGCCTTAAGTTATACCAAAACTAGATCAATCGATCGATGAGCTTCAGATAGATAACTCTAGCACATTATCTTATTTTATTCCACGAAATCTTTTTTATATTTAACAATATTAATTTAAATTAGATAAACGAAAATATATGTTTTATTATTTCGATAAACCAAATCTACAATGTAAACATATTTAGAAGTAAAGATAAAAGTAACGTTACTGTTTAAATGACAAAATTATGATTAAATCATAAATATTTACATTAATATTAAATACATTAGGCATGTAACATTAATTCTTAACTCTTATATTTAAAGGTAAGAACATGTTTAAAAACTCAATATCATAATATTATGAAAAATGGGTATGGTTATTTTTTCTCTTAACACTATTCATTAGTCGTATTTTGTTTGATTATAATGATCTAAATACGATTTAAGCCCGTCGTAAAAAAAAATAAATAAACACCCGTGGCATTTTACGCATAACGATAGGATTAACTAGATTTTTGATAAATGGCTCATTCTTAAATTAAAATCATGAATTCATTAAAAAAATCCAAAATTATTA
The DNA here is from genome assembly GCA_037127475.1 of Arma custos. NCBI lineage: Eukaryota > Metazoa > Arthropoda > Insecta > Hemiptera > Pentatomidae > Arma > Arma custos. Next base: position 81,555,002 of record CM073763.1, on the reverse strand, counting down.
TACAGTTATAACTTATAACGAACGGGTTAATGTATAAAATAATTTAAAAAAAAATTGAAGTAATAGAATAATGTATGGTATTATTCTAAATTTATTTAGTTTTAAGTAGCTGGATTCTATGAAAGGTATATTTAAAAAGATAGGATTGACTAAATATTTGATAACAATAAATAGATTATCAGTACAATAAAATCGTGTATTCATTCAAAGAATTCAACAATATTATTTAAAAATATCTTAATTTATTTTCTGAATCTGTTAATTTATTTATACTCAATAAACAGACCGGTTGATATATAAAATAATTTCTAAATAAGAGAATAAACATTTTTATATTCATTTAATTTTTAGTAGTTTGATTCGATAAAGTGTGTATAAAAAAAATCACTCGATATAAACAAAAAATTGTATTACTTATAGAGTTTTATATATTCATTTATAGAGCATAAATAATTAGGATTCAGAAATATGACTCTTAAGATAAGTTTTTAAGGCAACTTTAATTCATTCCTCATTTTTAAACGAGGATTGCCATGATAGGACATGCGCACAGTCAACATATTTCAAGAACATACTATAAACCGTTATGATATATATAATATTATAACTCCATTATTTATTTATATTATATTTTTTCGTTTTTAATTTATGTTTTTTAAACAAGTTCAAACCGAACGCTGTAGGAGATGAATGCTTAAATGCAGTAAGTAGATGCACCTAGCTGTACAGGTAAGTTATATATGCAGAGTATAGCAAACTGTAGACTCACCATTTTTGATGATGATGATGTTGACGACGGTGCAGTACTACGATGCTACAACTCGGCCACTCTGGTGAGAGCCGGCTCGGGACAAGAAGCTATATAGGAGGCCCCCACCCTCGTGGTGCAGCGACTGTAGCCATGGGGCTCTGTTTACTTCAGTTGCCATGGCCACCGCCGCTACAACTCACAGGAATTTCCACTTCATCTCTTTAAACCCCATTTATTAATAAATTATTTGTATTTATAACCATTTACAAATTACCAAATAGCCAATCTTCGTAGCCCTTAACACTGCATCTACTTAGAAATATTGCCCAAAACTCTTTTACCTTTTTAATTACTTTTTTTTCCTTGTTAATTCAAAAATTATTATTTTTCTCAAATCCCCCCCTCTCCCTCTCCAAAGAAAAAAATATGGCGGACGCGCTCTACAAGTTAAGGTAATTAGAATTATAGCTAGTTTGTGCCTGCCTATGGTTGTGATTGCGTGCCTGAAATGGTCACGAGTATTTTCAGATTATCTTGGCTAATAGATTAGAATTGCTTTATAAGTAAATATCTGTAAAGTATTTTCACCTCATATCGGTAATTGTTTGATTAATTACATTATTCATTTTATTTTTATTATCTAAACTATATTTTTTCACAAAAATAAACTTTTTCAATTATGTGCTAATTTTGTTGTTAATACTGCATCGCTCCTTAAATAGAACAACATATAACTCAGAAATGCCAATTTTTTTTTTGTTAAAAGATTTTTAATGCAGGAACGATATAGCAGATATTCCATTTCCAATGTGCTATATATATTTTTTAATGAAGTGATATTTTGAGTTTTATCATGTTTGAAATTGAAGTTTTATGGGAATAATGACAAGTAAAAATTAAAAAAATCAAGCTTTTAAATATTTTCTAATGAATAATAAAAAATTTAAATACCACCATTAAAATGCTATGCTTTACCAATACCACAATTTTTTTTATTTGTTTAACTCATTTGGAACTTTCATGAAATGACTTTGTTGTTATTTTGAGCTATAACATTTTGAAGGAGCGATTTAATCATTTTGATAATTATCTGGACATTAATAAACTTGTAGTCATATCAGGAGGTGACATCTGACTGAATCAAAAATTAAATATCATAATAGCAAAAATATGTAAGAAGAAACACATAATTATTCAATACAAGAAAATAACGAAAATTTTTCTTTATCTTATTCTGGTTTATTAAAACATTAAAAAATTTAGACAGTACATGAATAAGTTGATATTTATTATAAATTATAATAAATGGCATGTTTTGGTGGTATAGTTGATACTAAGCTTTTGTTTATTGTTATTAAGAATACCTTTATAGTGTGTAATTTATTACATGATAGTAGCGTGCACATATGTAGTTGGCCTTTATAAATCAATGAATGCAAAGCCACGATACTAACGTACCAGGGCTCTTCATGGACATATAAATACCTTTTAATGAGATATTTCAAGTTGCCTTTGTTTTTGTTTCAATGATACATTTTAAATACAGTATATACCTCGTGAAAACAGTATATTTTAAAGCAATCTTAATATAAACTATTCCAGAACAATAATAACTATTACAATATTAACGAATCAACTAACAGTAGTACAATAAATAAACCGCAGTTATGTGACAAAATAATCACTTATGGAGTCACTTACGGGGATGAACTATTTTAAATACAATTTTATTTTAAAAATTCTCTTGTAATTTTTATCTTAATTATCGTTGATTTGTTATCTTCTAGATTCCATTCCATTCTATTATTTCTCATTAATTATTTTATAATTTATCTTTTATTCTTTGTATTTTTCTCTTCCCATTCCTATCGTTTATGTTTATATAACGAGTTATATCCTATTTGGTACTGCATTGTTTATCTAGTTTTCTATTTTCTTTTATTCTCAGCACTAATAATGGCCTAAAATTTCGGCCGAAACGTTGGCAAAAATAATATAAGTTTAACCTATTTTGTGGAAAATTTACTAACCTCAACCCCCTCTACTTCACACTATATACATATATTATTATTTATAAATAAATACAATCTATATTTTATTCTACGAATACTATATTTTATAATAGTTAGGTGTATTTTCTTTAGAATAAATAAATGAAAAAAAATATAATTAAATAACATTCTGATATTGGTCTTTTATTCATTTTTTTAATTTTAGTTATAGATTTATGAAAAATGTAATTGGTTTGATGTATAGTGATAGATTAGGCATTTTGAAGCTTAATTTTAATTAACTTGTTAAAATTAAAATTACTACTAAATTAATCAAAATTAAAATTAGCAAAATTAACTTCAAAAAAGGGGGTTGCATGTTCAAAGAATGAAACGGACTATAACTTCTATAAGAAATATTAATATTATTACGATGTATGAATTTTATTATTTAATGATGAAGTGAATACCCAATACAAGGGGGGGATCTGGCGGTTGAGCCTAATTTAGGAATAAACATCTTCGTGCACAACCATTGTCGTAGAAACAGTACAGTTTCTACCACGTACTGAACCCCAGAAGACCCTTCATGGGTTTTTGTAATACAGGTAAAAAAAAAATACTATGGTTATAGTTCTTTTAATGCTTATGTGTCTTTTAAAATATTTGCTTATTCAACATTGTAGTAGTATATGTATCCTCATGAGCATATCTGACTCAACTGTTCATTAGTATTCGCCGATGGAAAGGGCTACTTAAGTTATATGGGCACTTCTTATTGAAATTCCTTCTATTGCATTTCATTGTAAGCTACAATGTTCTCTTACAACAATAAACTTTAAAATTATAGTGTAATAAAGATTACTACATCTCTCCAGCCATGATAAATAAGTCGAATTTCCTCCACAATGAGTTTTTCTACTCATGAAAGTGGAATAATTATCATTACCGAAGCCCTTGACTTGAAATAGAGTTATAATATTAGCAACAACTCCATTCCAATGCCAGGCCTACTTAGCCACTTTTGCACTACGAGAGTGACACGATTCCGATCAACAAATGAAATAATTTCCACATCTGATTTATGATATCAAATTTTAATTCTTTTATTATGATCAAATTCTTTCTAAATGTAGCATATGATATTTTTATGTGAATGTAAATAACGCTAAAAGCAGCAAACAAATTTGGTTAAACATATACTTAAATTTCACTCAAAATTTATTATTATATATATTTAGATAAACCTATGTTATCTTTGGTTGATAAATCATTAGATACTTTACTTCCAAGTGTTTTAACTCATACTGCATATGTAATGGGGTGTATAAAAAAAATTACCGTTTTTTAACCAAATATTTGTATTATTATTTCTTTGATCGATGATTTGACACACTACACTCCTTGGCAAGGCAAGTTCGCGAGTTCTTGTGGACGGATTTGACTCAACAGCTTCCTTCAGAACCTCATGAATATCTATTAATGGTCGCCCGGAGCCCTTCTTCCTTTCCAACGTCGTATCCCCACTGCTAAATTTTTCAAAGCAACGCCGCGCAGTGCGTTGGTCAAGGACACCTTCCCCTTCATATTTAATAATTTCACGAGTTGCTTCAGAGGCTGTGAATTTTTATCCAGTATTGTCTTAAAATTACGAGAATTTCGTAGGACACTGTCATGTTTCTTCTTTGAAATAAATAACTAAGCTGAGGCTTTTTTTGAAGAAGTCCAGTGTTAGTAAACAAGCTTAGGCAATGCTCTAAAGGGATTATTAAGTTTTGGTAAATAATAAACAGCATTAAAATATTTACAGACTTTTGAACTCTGGAATTTGATAAAACGGTCATTTTTTTTATACACCCAATTACAATTTTTTTTCTTCATAAATATACTTTGGTGTGTTCTGTAGTAAGTAATGCTAGTTTTAATTAATGCGTACGTGCCGATTTCAATTATAATTTGATTCAGGATTATCCAACGATTTAAAGTAAATATAAAATATTTCTTAAGGATATATATTATTTTATTAATATTTCTTTTTAAATGTTCATTTCTAATGTACATACAAGATGGCACAAAGACGTACATGAATGTTATCATTAACAAAGAGATCAGTAACATCAGTTCCAGACGTAGAGCACAGTTAGTGTTCATGATGGCGTTATGCTCTACATCTTTAGTAAATGCATAGAATAATGAAAGTAAACTTAGTCTTCAAATCTTTGCCTAAGAGGTCAACCACCCTAAATTTAATATAATTATTTTTTATAGTTTGCTTATAAAAAAATATTTTTTACAGAATTTGACTTATAACTTTTTTAAAAGTTATACTTTAGGAAGTTGATGTATATTTAAAATTGAGAATAGCATTTGAATGCTAAAACGTCTTGTCTTTAAAATAATAAAATAATTTTTGACTGGAAGATGTTTTTTTTTCAAAGATAAAAAAATGTTTTAAAAAACGAATAATGTATACTAAAAAATATGCTCCTTTTCTTGGAGAAAATTAACCTTGTGAAATTCATTGGAAATGGCATATTGTTAACTGTCGGGATCATTAAAATTTATGTTTTCATCATTTTTATAAACTACAACAATGATTATTTTATTTATCACATCAACTGACCTTTTGGCTCCCTCATCTCTAGTGATATTTTATTTTTCGGGTTTGTTTTATATTATATATATATACTATTTATATCATTTGAGGAGTTATAAACTATTTACAAAACATAGTAAAAAATTACAAAAAAAATAAACATAAAAAGTTGGCAAATTAAAAGTAAGAGTAGAAAAAAAATTGTTTTATGTTCTGTTTTTCCATGTGATTACATGAAAAATTAGAACAAAAAAAATAATTTGTTTGATAATCCAATATAAAATAAAATTAGAAAAAATAATTTGTTTGATAATCCAATATAAAGTAAGATTAGAAAAAAAATAGTTGTTTTTTAATCAAAAGAAAGTAAAAGTATAAAAAAAATATGTTTCATAATAAAAAGAAAGTAAGACCAGAAAAAAAAATTCACTTATTTTACCCAAACCTTATTTTTTCTCATTCTCTCTAACTTTCTAGCCATATTCTTTTAAATCGCAGGTACATAATTTTTTATACAGCGAATCCCAATTAAATGTGATAAACTAAAATAACAATTAATAAAAAGAAACGTAAAATAATAAAAAATGCATTAATGTCTTCGTTATTTGTAAAATTAAATATCTAATATCTAAACCACCAATTAAGCTTAAAAATTATACATATAATAAAAAACATTTTTAAAAAACACTGCCAAACCTGTAATTTTTTAGTGTTTGGTATATGCTTATAGATCGTGACATATGGTACGCCCTGCCCTGCTAGTTTGTTTACTCGGTTTTGAGCGCATACTGCTAGTGTTTGTTGTTCTTGTCACATATGGTTCCTCTAAGCATGAACGAAACCAAATATAACAAAGCGTACTTCAAAACAGTCTATTTTTTATCACAAAAATCTATAATTATGTATTAGTACCTATAATAAAAAATCATGAAAAAACAACAACAAAAAAATGGAAAGAAATAATGCAATTAATGGCAGTGAGTTTAGGAATGCAATGTATTTAAGTGAAAAAAGGGATTCGTATTAATTATTGTTCATGCATAATCATTATTTTTTAAAACCAAATTTAAATATTTTATATATTTTTTTTCATTTTAATTCTCTTGTGGATGTTATTGGGGTACATATTTTTGAATCATTCATTTAAGTGTGTAAAAATCCTTTTTCCAGTCAAAAATCGTTTTCTTTATTTAAAATTACGTTTCGACTTATTCAGTCATTTTCTTTTCTTATAAGTCTATTTTTATTTAATTTAAATATTTTACTCATAAATTTGTACATTATTAACCTTTTAATAGATTGCCAATTAATTAATTTTTTTTTTATACTTGGAGTACATTACAAACTCCAAGTATTAAAAAAAAATTTAATTAATTGACAATCTATTAAAAAGTTAATAATGTACAAATTTATGAGTAAAAATATTTAAATTAAATAAAAATAGACTTATAAGAAAAGAAAATTGAAAATGACTGAATAAGTCGAAACGTAATTTTAAACAAAGGAAACAATTTTTGACTGGAAAAAAGGTTTTTTTACTCACTTGAATGAATATTTTATATTTTAAATTTAATTACTGATCGGAAAAAGTATTTTTTCCTAAAACTTAATTTTTGTAGTATTGGTTTAGTAAAAATAATTTAATATTCTCTTATAATGAATATTCAAAATTGGAAACTGGAAAAAGATGACTGGCAAACAAAATTAAGTATTGATGTGGAAATAGTTGACTTAGAAGAGTTTAAAATGGTCAGGGGATACAGTAAAAAATTACACAAAATATTTTGGACTTGACAGATGAGACGACTCTTATAGGGTTCACTTAGCCTCTGTAAAGTGGATACCCCTGATTGGGGGAATACCCTGGTTAGCGTGATCACGGACAAAGCATTTCCCTGCAGCTCCGATGTCCTAGAAACAGAATGTCTACCATGTACTCAACTCGAAACCGTTCATGGGTCGTATATGAACAGGCTTTTATTTTTATTAACACATCTATCATAAAAATAAAGAATAACATTAGGTTAATATTAATTTGTTCCCTTCTCTACTTAATAATTGACTCTACTTAATAATTTTTGTAATAATAATAAAATGATAATTTTATTTGTGCTTATGTTTCAACCTAATGTTTAGGCCATCTTCATGGCTGGGAATAAAAGTAAACAGAAACAAGCTAAACAATTATGGCAGTACTAAAGAAGATAAAAAAGTCATTATGTTAGGAGATAAAACTACATCACCTATTACAAAAGATTTATATTTTGGATCATTGTTTTTCTCTGTCTTGCTTATACATGCCTAATCTCCCTCGGCTTATCACGTGAAGTGCAAAAATACGTCAGATACTGCAGATAAAACAAGGGACGATTATCTGCCAAATTTAGTCATAGTGATACAACGGCTATTGCCTGAGTCATTGTTAAATAACTGGTAAAGTTGCAATACAGTCTGGAGACATAAATGAGAAAAGAACAAACAAGAAAAAAAAACTGTTGCTAGAGGCCCATGACCGTAACGAGAGATCGTTGTCTGGAAAGCCTCATAGCCTCTCGACTGCTCTTTTCCTAGCGAGCTGATGTGATCAGAATCACGCTCCGCATTTTGCCCGGACTCGAAAAAGAAAATTCGGACGTTGGTTGAGTAAGAATATAGGATACGTTCTGTTTAAGGGATGATAATTCGGAAGTACTTCAATCTCATTGCAAATATATCTATTTATTCAGTAAATAATCAGCTATCATCTAACATATCATGTCACCTAAATTGAAAAATTAATAAACAAATATGTTAATGTACAGCGTATTGAAGTATGTACATTATTTCACTTTTCTTCCGGTTCAAGGTAAGAAGGAATAATGATAGTTTAAGAATTGTATTTTTGTCCATTAGCCATCTTTTCAATTCCAACTTTATCATTTCAATTAATAAGTCACCAGAATCGATGATTATCTATAACTAGTAACAGCCACTGTTTAAACCTGTGGAATCTGATGGATACATTTTGGTCTAACCTAGCCTCTATAAAGAGGGTATCCTTATTGGGGGAAAACCTGTGGTTGAGCGTTATCTCGGACCAATCACCACTCTTCACTACCAACGTCATAGGAACAGTAGATTCACTAACATGTGATGAGCTCTACACCTTTCATGCGTTGATATTACAGGATTATTTTTATGAAAAAACAAAGACCTTAAGACTAGGTTTTTCTTAAATCTTCATAGTACTTTTTTATGGATTTACCTTATCTCTGATTCTATTCCTATTAGAATAATACCTTTAGTAAAATAAACGCAAGTACACTAGGGCGTTTTGGCGCCCGAACTAAATTAGTGCTTCACATCACGAAAAAGTACCGTGTACTTTGTATCGCTAATACACCATACGGAGTATAGCCAACTATTAAGACATCATTGTTTTGAAAGATAATATTAAAAATAAGTCACTATTGTCATCGCTAGGGTCTGTGAGACCTAAAATAAAAATATAAATAAATCTAAATCCTTATCCGCCGAGTGATTTTTACCCAATATTTTTGGCACTTGTATAAGTTTAATTTTTTATTCATTTAGAATGACTTTAGTAGGTGAAAGCGTGGGAAAATGAAACCCTAACTGCAGAAAGGCAACTAATCCATTTTTCTAATTTTATAAGATGGATAAAAACGGAATCTTTTCATGGAATAGTTCCCTATCTCAAAAAAAAAAAAATGTTAAAGATTTTGTCAAGACTGTGCTATCTTGAAGACCAGTGTATTTTCTGTAGTAGGCGTTGCCTTCTGCCACTAGTGTAAGTTAAATCAATCATTCCACTTTCTGCAGTTATCGGTTCAACTAACCACTCTTATTTAATTGAAAACACACACACACACACAGACACACACACACACACACACACACACATATATATATATATATATATATATATATATATATATATATATTATATTTCAGATTCAAACATGATACTGTTCAAAATATGAATTCATTAAAAAAAATGTCACCTCATAATATTGAATATAACACATGTCGTTCCTGAGTTGAAAGGTTCAATACAATTGCTACTATAGATTTAACTTTAAAGTGCTGACATCCCAACTCATCCTAATACTATCCTTACCACGTATGCTGATGATACATGTGTATTATCAGTCAACACCAACCCAGTTATTGCATCCCAAAGCCTCCAATCCCATATCACTGATCTTGAAGAATGGTGTCAAAACTGGAGAATTAAAATAAATTCTCAAAAATCGCATCAAATGACTTTTACCTTACGTCGTAAACCAATGACTTCCTGCCCTACAGTATCCTTTAATAATATTCCTCTGGTGCCTGTAGAACAGATCCGATACTTAGGGTTGCACCTTGACAAACGATTAACCTGGAATCCTCATACAAGACTGAAAAGACAAGAAACCGCACGACGTTTCAGGCTACTTCAACACTTACTAGACAAACGCTCTAAGCTCCCAATTAACTACAAAAGACTCATCTACATGACCATCATACGACCTATTTGGACTTACGGAGTAGAGCTTTGGGGCTCCACTAAGCCATCGAATTCCTCTCGTATCCAATCCTTACAGTCCAAAATCCTTCGTAAAATCCTCAATGCTCCTTATTTTGTTAAGAATAAACTCATCCACAACGACCTTAATGTCCCTTCTGTTGCTGATTTGGCCCGAACCCGGTATCTATCCTTTCATAACAAACTTCATTACCAATCAAATCCTCTAGTTTCAAACCTAGCTTCCTCTTCAATTCCCGATAATCCTCCGAAGCGTCTGAAAAGAAGATGGCCACGTGACCTCCTTACTTGAACTTTGATTTGAGTACTACCAGTGGGTAGTTTCTCTACATTTCATTATCATGTCATTATATATTACTTAGCCTATTTACTTGTTGTATTATTGTAATACAGTTGTAGATATCAATAAATAAATTTAAAAAAAAAACAAAAAAAAATCTTTAAAGTGTTTGTTTTCGAGATAATAATAACCTTTATTTGCTCATAAAATATAATAAACATACACAAAAACTTTTTTTTTTTCATACCTATTTACATATGAACAAAATCAACCTTTAGTTGAGGTTTTAAGTTCGATTGTTTCATATATCACTCTAACATATTGCATATATCACTCTTGCAACCACACTAAATAATATACCTGCCCCATCATCAATTGCTACTATAGATTTAACTTTAAAGTGTTTGTTTTCGAGATATGACGTTATTTAGAAGGAGCGATATGTGATTACTCAACGATTTTAGATACATATGTAAATCTTTTTTCATATTAACTTCTTATGCCGCTGTGACTTTTAGCTAAATCTGTTACAACTTTGCAAGAAACTTGCCTCGGTAGAGGACATATTGGAAAACTGGCAGGTCATTGTTATTGAAATAAAGCGAAGAGCCCAGACTTGAGAAAAGCGACAACCCGTTGCATCAAATCAGCCATGACGAACTTTCTAGCGACGCCATGTTGAGCCATTGTCAAGCAAACCGTTATATCCTCCCGCCTGCAGCAGGTCCTTTATTTATTTTATAAAATACATTTTTTTATGTTATTATATTTCTTAACCCTTTCATCCCCAAAGTATCAAAATAAAATTTTAAAAATATCTCCTGTGATTCTTTCTGTTAAAAATGGCCTAAATAACCATACAATTTTTTTTTTAATTTAATCGCCCAACCATTTTTTTTTTAAATTATCCAATAATCCGTCCAAACTGAGGTTAGAAATCTTGCGTGTGCTGCATCTGTGGCATATTCTGGAACTATTCATGTAGAATACTGCCTATACTGAGCATTAAAACGCTAACAGGAGTAAAAACAGATGTAGCCAAACGGCTACATTAGGCATGAAAGGGTTAATTATTAATTGTTAAGCTCAAAGCTGTATGCATTATATATTAAACAATGATTCTTACTATTCCTTAAAGACAAAGAGCCTAATCACAGAGCCTCACACCTTAGAAGGAAGAGAATTTGGAACCAGAGCGAAAAATCTGAAAGAGTTTCAGGATGAAGAAAGATCAAGTTTAGATGAAGCTGGACTTAGAATCCAAGAAAGCATACCAGTTAGCGCATGAAGTAATGTTGGAAACAGAGAAAACTACCGGAGGAAATGAAAGGAATAAAGCATTTTTCGAAGTGGTCAATAAAAACAAAAATCACCTTAGTAGATTAGTTCTGGTCTGTAAGTGTTAATTATTTACGAATTTACTTATTCCTTTCCTAAGTCGGTTGAGTGTTTACCACATAAATATCAATGCATTAATTTCATTATTATAATTGTAATAAAAATCGGAACAATGCGCTGAGAAAAAGGCCCCAGGTTTAAATCAGCAGATAAATTATTTATATTAATAAATCATGGAACGATCCTGTGGGATTCCGAGACTCTCCTGCGGCACACTCAGTCCTCTGAATGGCCCTTATCTGGGGGAAGATCTAGGTTAACAAGATCACATCTCTGCTTAACCGTTTGCATAAAAGGGTTACTTCAGAACGGTTACTTCAGAATTCCTCCTCTTTCGAAAGTCACTTCCTAATCGTTCAATAATTTTAGAGGAATTTTTAAATGCCATTATTCATCACAGTTTTCTTTGGAGTTCTGCGATAAATCTCCAACTTACAAAAAAGTACTTCAAACTTTACTGATTCAGATTTTTCGCAGTACCGTTCTACCTTTCTCCGATTTCTTGCTAACTGAAAGTTATTTCCTGTATTTTTAATTTTATTTTAATATATACGTAATAGTAGGTATATATTTATTTATTTTTAATTTTCAGTTTAGAACGCGAATATAAATAAGCATTAAAGACAAGATACGTATAGAAGTCCTCGGTTAGATTGGTATTCGGGTTATGCCGGTATGGATGAATTCGTGGCTTGAGTATTTAGTAGTCATAAAGTTAATTGGCTAAACATTTTGTGAATCCGCTAATCACAGGGCGATTTTTTTTAATCGATACTACAGTTTGTTTTTTTTTATTTCTTGTCACAAGCTTAGAGGAAACGAAATATTGTATCTACTAAATAAAACGTATTATGGAAACGATAATCAAAATCGCATAAATCATTATGGTTCACTCTGGACAATTTTCCGTGACAATGGCGATATCCAGAAAAAAAATCCCTCTATTTTATAGATCGATCGAAATTAAATATTTACTGGCCTCTTTTAGTTATTTACAATGAACGTCACATTCTTAGAAATTGATTTTATCATTGAATGGATGAGTGCATAATTCAAACTAATGCGAGTTATTTAATTTACACTAAATGCTCCCTTTCTTTAGTATTGTATTTTCTGCGTCGACGAAGATTAGTTGGTATTCATTTGAAATCAATTTCATAGCACGCGCACACACACACACACACACACACACACACAAACAGTTGTTGTATCTATCGGTTTCTACTTTCCTTAGCTGTTATAAAAAATTTTTGCTTATGGCACTCGAGATTCATTAAATTCTTTAAACTTCTTTTTGGCGATGTTTAGAGTCAATGTTGGTCTCATAATTATTCCAACTCGACGAAGAATATATATTAATACACTAATCAGCCAAATAACTTTCCAATACTCGGATGTATAGCTGAATGTTGTAAAGAGTTATTATTATCAATGATTGGAAATACGCTTCAAGTGGGTTGAGTTAGTAAAATGTTGAAGTGAAGTGATGTTTTTACTGATCACTGATTGATAAATTGTTTTTTTTTTAAATGAGGCTAAAGAACTTGGAGAATACAGAACTTTGTTACAAGTTTATTTATTATTTTGAAATTCCACGAAGGTTTGGGTCTAAACCAATCTTTGGACGAGTACTGTCATTAACATAGAAGGATCATTAAAATAAAAATTGTCACTTTAACTGTCAAGTATTTTGTCACCTTCATTTCTGCGTTAATGGTGCTTATTTTCAAATGACTAAACTTGCTGGTCAAAATAAACATCATGTCCTCAGATTGCTCTCAGCTGATTGGTGAGAAAAGTAAATGTCCTATTAGTTACTGTCCTACAGCTATTCCCAATTTTTAAAACAATAGCCTAGTGCTAAACTACTTTATTTTAAATTTTACTGGTTATCATTTCAGTTTTGGAACATATAGAGATGCCTAGTATTTGAAAAAGACAATCCTACTTCAAGATAATGGGTATAACTCCTAAGAAATACATTTCTTGCTCTAAAAATTCTCATTATCCGTGCTCTCAATTACTCACAGCCTTAAAAATGGAGTGTAGAATGATATTTTTTTAAAATTAAAACAGAAATATCGAAAAAAGGGTCACGTTAGTTACCATAAAAGGTGTAAATTGATATTTTTGTGTACAATTTAATTATAATAATTTTCGAAAGAAACTTTATCGAGTTATTTAACAAAAAACAATTGTATAAATTTAAAGGCTATTAAATCATTAATAAATAATGGTTGATATTATTCCAAGCCCTTCATGAATAACAATTTCCTATAAGGGAGGTTGAAGGAGGGTGGCCCTATTGCCAATAGTAGACCGCGAGGAAGCCTCAACAGTGTCCCGATTGTCCGAGGAATCGGAGGAACCATGGAGACGGGCCAGAGCAAACAGAACATCTGGGTCAACCATCCACTGCTCTCGTAGCTACGGCAACCTTTCGTCAACCATCGATTTCTTTTATAGCAATAATTTTTTTCATTATTCCAAAATTAACGAATTTAAATTTATATACTTCAGAGCAGCATCATATATGAGATTGTGTTGTGTTATAAAGAGTAAAGGATATCTACACTCAGTGTCAAAATGTTAGACACACTTCAAAAATTGTTATCCCTACCATCAAATCTTTTCAAATCACCTGTAAAACAGTATTAAAATAATCTATTACTCACCTGAAGTTAATCAGTAGCCTTCTTGTGTTTTGGTTCTCAAGCAAAAAATATATACATTTTTTTTAATTTTTCAAATGAAAACTAAGGCATGTCAAAATGTTAGACACGCTCCCTGGTAAAAATAAATAAAACTAATTTTAATACTTCGTGGCCTTTCCACCATTTTTTTTTTGATAAATTTATTGATATGAAATGGCATGAAAACAAATAACACTTGTGGAGAAACTACCCATCGGTAGCATTCCAATAAAGTTCCAAAGTAGAAGGTGTCTTCCTTTTCCAGAAAGTGTCCTTCCGTCCATCTTCTTTTCAGACACCTCGGAGTGTTATCAGGAATAGTATGGGAAGCAAGTTGAGAGACTAGCGGATTCAAGTGTGTATGGAGCTTGTCATGGAAGGACAGGTATCTAGTTTGGGCTAAATCAGCAACATATATGATATTAAATTCAAGGTGTTTGTGACATAATAAGGAGCATTGAGAATTTTACGAAGGGTTTTGGATTGTAAGGATTGGATACGAGATGAATTGGATGGTTTAGTAGAGCCCCAAAGCTCAACTCCGTATGTCCAAATAGGTCTGATTACTGTCATGTAAATGAGTCTTTTATAATTAATTGGTAGCTTAGATCATCTGTCCTGTAAATGTTGAAGTAGGCGAAAACGTCGAGCAGTTTCTTGTCTTTTCTGTCTTGTATGAACCATTTATTAATTCAAAAATTCTGTTTGGTAATGAATCGTACAATTGTTTGATTGTTTCTTAAGGTAATTACTGAATTCAATTCTTCGATTGTTCCGAACTGTCGACTCAGAATACACCCTTCTTGAAAGAGTTCCCCAAACATTTTCGATAATGTTCAGGTCTAGTGAATTAGGATTTTGGTTTTTAGTAATATAGTAATCCCTTCTTTTATCGCTTCGTGTAGCATTTCTGTATCCACAAGATATATGACCAAAATTGGAAAATTAATATTTATAAAATTGTATAATGAGCATGTAAAGTTTCATTTTATTAACTAATAGAGGTAATTAAAATACACGATTATGATAAACTGCCGTTAATAAGCAATTAATATTGTTTGTTATAGCTAGTCATATTTTATTTCCATTTATTGTTTTACTTGTTATTAATAAAAATGTGCCGACTGGGAAGTATCTGAGGGGTAGAGCGAGGCGTTAGTGGGAAGATTACGAGTGATCTGGAGGATTAGGGTTTGGCTAGTTGCCCGTGGACAGAAGTTTGTAAGCCGAGATTGGTGGTATCGGCATCGAGACTTCGTGTTCGCTAAGCCTTATTAAAAAAAAAAAACCTGTTCCACTACAACCCGTGAAGGGGTCTGGGGTTCAGTACATGGTAGAGATTATACTGTTTCATGGACAACGGTTCTGCAAGCAGGTCGTTTGACGTCCTAGGTCACGCTTAACCGCCAGATTCCCCCCTTATGTTGGGTACACAAATTTTATAAGATTTTATAGAGCTTGGGTGAGCCCCAGCATGGTCCTAGATCCTCCTCTCCGGCTGCAAACAGACTAAATAAAAGTCTCGTCCGTAGCGGGGTTTGAACCAGGATTTCCGTTATGGCAACTTAGTGCTCTACCACTGAGCCACTCCGCTCCCTGCTAAATCTAATTGTATTATTTTATTTTTCTCACAGATTTTTCTGGCTGCATATCCACATAAAAATTTTTTCACTATTCTGAAGGTGTGCAGCAGTACTACTTTTTGTACCAATTTCAATATTTCCAAATGGAGGCTAATGTATCTGTACCCTCCCTTGTGCTTTTCAGTATAAGTCAATTCGACGAAATGACTATTATAGTTACAAGCACTTTTTCCATATGTTAAAGTGTTTTCAACTCTACTGCAAGTTCCTGGTAATTCCCAATTTTTGTCGGCTCTGGTGTTTATTACGTTAGTATAACTTGGAACTGCTACTTCTATGATTCAGGCAATTCTCTTTACTTTATGGATCAACAAGGTATCAGGACGGTTATGTATTACTCTGTGAATATTCGTTTGTTACAATAGTTTCTATTATTATTAACAAAAAGAAAGAAAAGACCAGATATCCAAAATGATCTAAAAATTAACCGCTCGATATCTCCCGCTCTTCATTAATCAGTTTCAGTATTTAATTATAGATTGGGACAACGACTGGGAAATCATTCGGGCGATGTTAGCGCTGTACACCATTATCCCCCCTCCCCGATATCTGAGAAATTATTAAAGCTACTTGAATTAATTGAAAGCGTATCGATTGCCATTCAGCGCTCCATTATTCAGAAGCTTCCATGTCATTCTCGACCGCCAGAGGCCGCCACCTGTTCTAAACAAACTTTTAAAGAACACGCTCTAACAATACATTTATTAGGGATGAAATATGTATCAGCTCGGAGCTGGAAGAACTATTGTACCTTCACCTCTCAAAGGGATGGGGTTCCGTTCAACTTGAGCCCTAACTGTATTCTTGATAGACAACCTATTATTCCAAAAGAACTTTCAGTTATATGTATTTGTATAAAGGTATTTTTGGGAGTGTGGTAGAATCATGCCGAAGGTACAAGGTTCAAATCCCGCTCGGTAGTAGAATTTTATTCAATCAATTATAGGCCGGAGATGGATCTAATGGGATCATGGTTCCTCCTGGGGCTCATCCAGCCTCTATAAAGCCTCAAACATGCACTGAACCCCAGACCCTTGACGGGTTGCAGTATTCTGTAATGATTGTTTTTTAATGAGGTATTTCATGTTACTCAAAATCGCCTGAGTAAATATTTTCAATTCGAATAGTTGTTAATAGTTTTAATGTCTTTATTATACCTGAATTTAGCAGATTTCATTTCCTAAAATCTCAAAAATAAAAAGTCATAATTTCCAGCTGAAAAAATCCATACATGCTTAGTGTCTTTACACCTTCGCAATTCACATTGTGACTAACTTATTATGATTTAAAATTAACTAACTTAATTATAATTTAAAAAAGTGGGAAGTTTTTTCAATCCAAAACAACCATTTTACAGTCTTCTGCAAATAGATTTGACACAATGAACAATATATACAATATTCATCAGTACATAATACAAAAATATAGGGCAGATACTAGGCATGATGGAGTGAAGTGGATCTGTGGTAGAGCACTGAGTTACCATACGTACATAAGGTTCTGGGTTCAAAACCAGCTCACTGATAGAATTTTATTAAATCTCTTAGCGGCAGAGATAGATCCTATTGGATCTATCTGGAACCCCCTGGGACTCACCCAGCCTCCTTAAAGTGGGTAGCCGAAATAGGGGGAAAATCTGGCGGTTGTGTGTGATCTATATATTTATATGTAGGGCAAATCACCTCTATACACAACCGCTGTACAAGAAACATTACAGTTCCTACCACGTACTGAATCCAGGACCCTCCATGGGTTGTTGTGGTACAGGTAAAAAAAGGTACTTGGAATGAAATATCTTCAACTTTCTATCAAATAGGTTAATGAAAGGCGGTTTATTTAAAAAAAAATAAATATTTGGAAAACCGAGAGTATCGGCAACAAAATGTTCAGGGTTTCGGCATGTGACCAAAGGTTGTAAAAGCCCGGAAAAAAATATATTTGGATAATATTGTAGCTATTGTCATTTAGTAAGGTTGAAATATTACAAAGCACGATAATAGTGGATGATAGATAATAACATTTAGTTATAATAGACAACGTACAAAAAGCATGAAAATATCATGTTAGTTTTTCTGAAACAAATAATATAATGGTAGTTACGGAACGGAGACACCACGTATCTCTAAACTAGAGAAATTACTAAAAATAAGACGAAAGACTTAGAAACCGAAATAAGAATCAGAAGAATACGTTGTAGGAATGGACCAAGGGAGGCTAAAAAACAACATCCATAAATACAAGGGTGTAGGAGGATATGTAAAACAAATGAGAGAGGAAACAGAAAAAAAAAGACAAACACTGCCTAGACAGAGAATAATACGAAAGAAAATAAATGAAATCAAGGTTATTGTGGAAAATAAAGAAAACGGAAGGGTACTGCGTAGTAAAAAGAAAGGAATCAAAGCGACGCAGAAATGTTTAGAAAATACGGAAAAAAGAACAGCGAAAGTGAGAAAGGAAAAATAATATTCGGGTGTTCGTAAAAGTCGTGAAAAATGTTGCTTATTTAATTAAGAAGTTTTTTTTTAAAGATATTTCTAAATGTATGTAACAAAAAAAAATGTCAGGCTATGAAGTCTGCGGTATGATTTCCTTCATATTAGATGGAACATAAAACCCTGGTTGAAGTATAATAAATATACAGAATATACAGTTTTACATATAACTAGAAATATTATAAGTATTGAAATGTTCAATATTGTCTTAGCTACAAAGGTATTACTGAATCCACGTTATCTGCAAACTTCGGTATTAAAGTTTATAGCGAACCCGAGCGCAGCCTCTGCAGGCTAATCTGACTTTCTGATTCCGCTAATTGAGATCTTAGTTATTGTCGGCATGTTCCCTGATACAAACAATGTTCTTCATTAAGACCAATCTGTTCCCGACCTATCAGTCTGCCATCAACCTAATTGATTTTTTAAGAATATAAAGGCTAATATGAAGAAAGTAAATGAAAAAGAATTAGATATTGCATTCGCGAAATTCTAATCTATGCCTAAAAGAATTACTGGGATATCAAAATATATAAAAATGTGTATTTATGAAGCATTTAGGATCAAAAGCAGATAATTCCGAAAATTCAATTTGTTTAATTCTTTTTAAGGGTTTGCATTCTATCCAACTAAAGTTAGGTAACTCAGAAAGCGCCTCCTCTTCCTAAGAATTGAAAATTTGAAATATATCTAAATCTAGGAATAGAGCAAAACCTTTTGGTTGCACGCATTTTATTCCCATCAGGATTCCCTAAAGATTTCGATGAATTGTGTAAAATTAAAGTCAATAATTAATTGGAGAAATCTTCTGCCCCTCCGAAATTAGTTTGATAATTGAAAATATTTATTTAAAACAAAAAACTCAATCAACAACTTCGATAAAAACAGGAAAAAAGGTCCACACAGTTGGCCATAACATCCTACTTACCAAACTTTAAAACCTAATCCAACAGTGCCTTGCACTGGTTCAAATCCTTCCTCTCAAACCGATCACAGTTTGTTGTCGTTCCAGGCCAACCTCCATCCAAGACTCTTCCCCTCTCCTGTGGACAGACATCTCAGGGCTCATCTCTGTCTCCTACTCTATTTTCAATTTATATAAATGACCTTCCCCACCACATCCATCATTCCAAATACCATATCTACGCCGATGATTTTCAAATATACCTGTAAATTACAAGAGGATCTGAACCGAATAAATCAATGTGCAGTGACTAACAGGTTGAGGCTGAATGCGGAGAAGACAAAGGCGATGGTAGTAGGTTCCAATCAACTCCTTAAAAAAGTTCCTCATTCCCCAATCCTGTACTTAAAAAATGTTCCCGTCAAATTTTTCCTAACAGTCAAAAACCTCGGAATCACTTTAGACCATTCCCTCTCCTGGAAAAGTCATATTTCCAATATAACCTGCCGTACTTTTTCTACCTTGAAGAGACTAAACTACACCCGTCACCTACTTTCATTTGAAACTCGTAGACTCCTAATTACGTCTTTAGTATTCCCCCACTTCGATTACTGCTGCGCCGTATATGGGGTGTCTCTGTGGAGCTCGAAGCCAAAATAAAACGTTTGATGAATTGCTTTGTACGCTTTGTCTTCGGGATCCCCAGGGACGCCCCTGTCTCCCGATTTTATGAAGAGTTGGTTTTACCCTTCCTATCGCTGTAAGTATTTCCTTGCATCCTTCCTCTATCAAGTTATCCAATCCCGCCGTCCATTATACATTTATGAGCTACTTAAATTTAAATACTCCATCCATTCCCGTGAAACCCGTTCAAGCCCTACCGATTTGTATAGAGAGGCCCATCGAACCGCTGCTTTCGACAGATCGTTCCTGACTCGGTCCTGTTCCCTGTGGAATTCTATCCCTTCTTCTATCCGCTGTTCCAAGACCCTTCCTACTTTTAAATCCCGCTTATTTGATTACTTCCTCTCCCTTCAGTTCCCCAAAGAGCTTACATTTTTATTTTTTATGTGAAGTAACGTGAAATCTACTATACAACAGTAAATCGAAAAAATAAGGTTATTAATCTTATGTGTGTTAGGTATATATATATATGTGTGTGTGTGTATGTGTGTGTGTGTGTGTGTGTGTGTGTGTGTGTGTGTGTGTGTGTGTGTGTGTGTGTGTGTGTGTGTGTGCGTGTGTGTGTATGTATTATAAAGGTATAAGTTCTTTTTAGTAATATTTTTATTTTATTTCGATTCTATTTCATTATCATAAGAAGTTATTTTTTTATTTACTATTATTTAATCAGCTTTATAGATAGACTTTTCTGCTTGTTTTTTTTCTTTGTACTCTAAGGCTCTAAAGCCCACGATAATGTCTTGTCCCAGAATAAATAAAGAATTTATTATTTATTATTATTAAATTGGTTCAGCGCTACATAAATTAGCAATATATTATAAATCAGCGGGCTTAATAAGGCTTATTACGGTGAACATGGGGTATGTTTCCCTGTTAGCTAAAATTAATTGAAATGCGCCATCTGCGGTCGTTTCTTTGCCGAAACGCCATCATATATTAATGATACAAGACTTAACTGGCTGAGCGTTATATTGAGGAAATCTGCTCCCTGCACAACCTCTGTCCTGGAAACAGTGTAGTCTCTACCTATGTACACAGCCTAAGGCACTTAATAGGTTTCAATGATACACTTTTAGTTCGTGGAAGAAAATGGTCCGGGTGGAGGTCAAAAACTTTCTCTTAACTAGGAAGAATAGTTTATTAAAGCGCCAACGTTTCTACCAACGTTGCATTTTTCTTTATTCTTTTTTAATGTTTAATATTAATATATATAAATATTTAACGTCAACTATTATTATTCAAGATAAAGTTTTTGTTAATTTTTTTTTAAACACTAAGTACCTCAACTCCTTAAGATTTTAAAACTTATTCTTTCCAATATCGATACTAAGAAATCATCTCCGAATATGCAATCGTATACCTTTCATCCGAATTCATTTCGAGCCTTACTGCGTAACAGGTTTTCAACGTTATCGGGTTTAGATGCATACCTTCTTCTTCTTCCTCTGCTCAACAACCCGTACAGCGAGACGAGGCCTCGTCGATCAGTTGTCCCGGTCAAGTGCGGTCGCTTTCCAATTTCGTGATCCAAGGAGCTCTCTGGCGTCGTATAATACTATCTCCCAGGACCTTCTTGGGGAGTCCTCCATTCTTATAACATGGCCTACCCAGCGGAGCCTAGCCAGCCTAATGAATGTCACGGCGTCCACATCCTTGTAAAGGTGAGCCCCTTCTCTATTTGTTCTCCGTTTCCAGACTCTACCCTCCTGCACTCCCCCATAGATACACCGACACGTCTCTCAAACATAGGGATCGCCTGCATATCGCTTCTTGTTATCGTCCATGCTTCAAACCCGGGCGTATAAGAGTTTTATACAACAGCTTTTTGGTTGACCTTGTGATGAGGTTGCTTCTAAGCTGGGACCTTAGTCCAAAGTAGCTTATGTTAGTATCTGTTATTATCTTCCTAATCTCGGATGAGACGTCGTTTCTGGTATTAACGACCGAACTGAGATATGTGAATTCGCCACCCACTGTAGTAGTCGTAAACATAACTCAAAATGTAGGTCATTATTATGTTATCAACTGATTTTTAAAGTTGGAATCAAATATACAGCGTCTCCGTATCGAATTGGTGGATTGCAAGCCATTGAATAAGAGTTGCTGAAGGGAAGTGCCTTTTGTAGTTTCGCGTTTGTTTTTCTCCTCCTAATGAAAGCTTTAATTAGTCATGTAGGAAGCAGCGCATTAGAACTTTACTCATTTTATAGCCTCGTCCATAAAAAAGTCTCATAGGGTTATTACATTAGTTGGCTGTAATTAAGTTAGTTGATGTTTATGGAATGGGCCGGCAGAGGGTGGCACCACCGGCATCGTGTAACTTGGTTTTAATTGACCACAGCTACAGTTACCGCTTTAATTAGCGTCATGAAGGATTCCCCACGCTGAATAGTTCAATACTAGCTGTATTGTCGTCTATAATAGTATTTCTACAACGACGTATACAGGTAATAGATGATGTTTGTTTTACGCTAATAACTATACAAATAACTAATATTTTTTATAAATATTATATGATGGAATGGTTCGTTAACCTTGCAGTTATCATAAGCTTTTGCTAGAACAGAACTTGGAAAATGGCTACTTTAATTATTTTTGAAAATTCCATGGAAAAATGAAGTATTTAATTGTCGGGTTGTAAGTTATTATAAATCATAAATAAATATAGCCCACCCACCTAATTTAGATAACCACCAACGCGAAATTAAGGAATTACAACACTCTGGTAAGGTCACTGATATTGTATGGCACGAAAACACTGAATCTCGCAAGTCTGGGAATACCCTTGAAGATCGAAGGCGCGATAATGAGAAATTTATTCTTCACGAAAGCTGCAGATTGAGATCGAATAAAGAAATATACGTAAAAATAGAGGTATGGAAACAACTATAAGGAAAAGACGACTTTATTGGGGTACATGATCAGGATGGACCCCAACAGGTTGAACAATCAAATATTTGACAAGATATACAAACTGAAAAGCCAGTAAATCCCATAACAAACTCTCCCATATTTATACCCATATCAAAGATCCTATTCCACTTAAACCACGTTCACATGTTGTCTATCGTATCCCCTGTTATACTGCTAATTGCAACTCTTCCTACATCTGTGAAACTAAAAACTTCCTTAAAGAGATCGTATTACCCAACAAAAATATGCCATTTCCCCTCATAACCATACCTCCTCTAAACTCTCCTAACATGCCCTTTCTTTAAACCACATTTTTGATTTCGATAATACGTCTATCCTAGTTTCTGTTCCCAACCATGACAAACGCATCCTCTCTGAAACTATCCACATCAATTTAGATTCCTCCGCTATCAATTTTAAGACCGACTCACATCACCTTTCCTCTACTTGGTTATTGATGGTTCTTCTGTTACTGAATCTCTTTAAATTTATTTTTTTACCATACACCTACCATTTCTCATTTATTCAGTCATTATTACTCTTTACTATTTCTCCTATATCATTATCTTTAATATTTTTACACATTTTTTACTTCATCTGTCTACATTTATTACTCCAGCTCTCTTTTTTGGCTGGTACCATTAAAAAAATAAAATAATGTACAGTATAATTTACCAAAAATAAAATTTTATTATAACCAGCTGCTTTAGCATTGATGTTTGAGCCTCATAAAGCCATCCTCTTTTTGTGACACGACCTAGATGCGTAGTTCCCACAGTTCGTCCGTGGCTGCTAAAAGATTAAAGAATTTATCTACCACAGCTGGATTTGAAACCGGAATCCAGAGAAAAGATAGCGCTCTATACACTGGGCTTCACTTCAGTGGGCTACACCGCTCCCCAAAAGTCTTATTATTTTCTTTGTTAAATATAATGGATTAATTACTATTCCTAAATTTTGGAGGAGGCCCAGTCTCGGTGACGGGATGTAGAGCCAACTATGTATGTATGTATTCCTAAACTAGCTCCTAGATATTGTATAATGTTCTTATTTTGTCACATTACTAGACTCAATGATATATCCTCGCCAGATTGGCTAAAGATTGTTTTGTCTATCGATTATATGTCAATTTCCGGAAGTAGCGTTGCCATTCGCCATTGAGAACTATTCCATTCCTGCATTACAGTTGACATTTGCTGATGGATAAGGATAGCTATCAACATCGCCACCAAGCTCTAGAACGAACATAAAAAGAAGTGGTAGCGGGAACCAACTTGTGCCGAGCTATCGCGTGTTAGTTAGTTCCGTGCGATCCGCCCCGTCAGTACCTTACCAGTTCGCTCTATCCTCCCCTTCCAGTGTCTTCCAGCTAAAAAACAATCAGGTAAAACCCCAATCCCTATAATAATATTATATTATTTCACTATAAAAAAAATATATATATTAATTTTCTACTTATTTGCCTACGCTTCAAAATACTAATAAAGATTGTAAAAACTATTTTATAAAGACAGAGCTGGTGGAAGCTAACATGGAATATAAAGCTAATTTGTAAAAAAAAAAAAAAATTAAAAAATTTTACTGATTGTTTATGTTAATTATCTACAACACAACTACTCCTTACAAACATTCCTATATTTAAAAAAAAACAGAGATGACAAAGATAATATTAATTTCACCGAAATTGTCGAAATCGTATCTATTTTTTTTTGTTATCATCTAATTAAGATTGCATAATTTTAAGTTAATCTCATTGGTTCTCCGATTCTTTAATTTTAAATTCTACACTTACAGCACTTATTGTGTTGCTCTTCAAGCAATCCATTTTGAGATTTTTCCAAAAAAAAAAAAAATCAATAATTCATGTTTTCCTTTAGTTACGCTATATTTTAGCAATTACAAAAATATTTATGCGTCTGTAAAAAAATTGCTCTATACCATATCATATCTTCTAATCATATATGAAGGGCTTGCTACAACTTGAGTCTCGGGACCCAAGAAAATAAGGCGGTAATGAGAAGTAGTTTAAAAAAGTGTATAGTCAAAATGATGAGATAAAATACAAATACATAAAATAAAATAATAGCTAATATAATATTATTGATCTATTATATCGCACTGTGTAAATCGAAGGAAGATAGTCAAAGTTATAAACTTTAGAGTAAATCAAAATATATGAAATTATTGTTAATTATCTTACGATAATCAGATTTTTCATAATCGGAAGTTAAAGGAAGCTCTGAGGCTAAATGGAATATTTTCCAATTTTATGGTAAAACCATTAGAGTGAGACAGATATTTAAAAGAAAAAGATGTATTATGTCAGTTTTTTTTTTCTAGCATTTTGAGGGCGCGTAAGAGTCTTTAAGCACAAACACATAAAAACGAATAGTGCAATCATAATTTTAATATATTTTATTATTTTTAGTTATAATACGAGTAATTGTTCGTATTTATCGGAGAAAATTCAGTACTTGACAGCTCAATAATATTGAAAAAATAAATAACTCGGATTAAAATAAATATGGAGCAACCTCACGCGTGTACATAGCATTCAGACATTTAAAGCATTCTGGAAAAAAAAACGCTCTATAATTTTATAACAAATCATAAAATGAGAATTAATGCCTTTACGAATGTAATCCCGGCGAGGGTTGTAAAATTAAAACGGGCCCCTAGCCCTTCCTACCTGCTAAAGACATCTGAATATATTAGTTGTAACGAAAGATAGTAGCTTCCATTTAATTAGGGTGTAAATTAAAATACGTTTTTCTAAAATATACCCACCCCAGTTTACGATTCGCTAAATATTTTTTTATAGATCGTAATGCTTATTATTTTATTAAAAATATGTGTTCAAAAAATGTCTAGACTGATTACTCGTTTCTGATAACTCTTACCAAGATTACTGCAACTTAGTCTCTGAGAATTTCATTCTACTATTAAAATTATAATTTTTATACATAGCTATATCTAATCCTTTTATAAGAGAAAAAGAAAAATTAAAAAGTATCAATTTAAATCATAGTAACAAAAAAACTTGTTTGTTATAGCTTCCCAACAAACACTAATTTTTAAACTTAAAAAAGCAGAAACTCAAAAAATTATCGAATGATTTTATTAAAGTGGTAACCATTTTCTGGATTTATTTGTTATTCTACTATATAATTGTATTTATATCGTTAGCACTATTAAGTATACAAATTTACAATATAAATTTAATACTTATATTTTTAAAAATAAAAATAGAAAGAATATAAATATAAAGAAATATATTTTAATTTGTTATTATTATTTATTTTAAACGGAAAAGTATATATTTAAATCTGAAGTAAGTTAAATGTGAAGTTGAAAAGATTTATATTTTCGTTAAAATTAGTAAATTTAATTAATACAATTCAGATCCTCTTTGAACCACTTCATGATTTATGATATACAGGCATTTAAATTTATTTTCCATGAGAAATACTGCACTGAAACTGCAGTGCGAGTTACTGCAGACATATTAACTATTATTCCATATTCTAATATGCTATTTGCACATCTCTTTATTACCATTTTGGCCATATAATTTCGTACTATAGTCAAAATTAGTATAACAATAAGATCGGCACTTTTTTATATCAAGAGACATTGATTTTCATTCATTAATGCTCATTGGAGTTACATAATTCTGAAAAACATTTTCAAAGTATTCAAGAGATGAAATGAAGTTTTGTGTAGCGCTGTTAAAGGCATTGTTCAATTTTTATACTTGAAGCTCTGCATTTTTAATTTCCCTGCTTAACGGTTTGTTGAGATATCTTGAGTAAAAGATGACTCCAAAATTTAAAAAATTGAGCATTCCACATTTTTCGCTAGTTTTGTCAAACTATTTTGTAACAAGACACTGTGCCGGCTTATTTACTCATATTTCTAGTCAGGTTCTGAACTTGAAGTTTCGGGAGTATAAAGAATTGCTTCAATAAACTAGCGACAAATATGAAAAAGATAACGTTTGAAATTGATAGTTATCCGCATTTGATCCTGAATGCCTCATAGGTGTTATATATTTTTGTTTTTAGCATTAAAATATTTTTTAATCCTGAAAATCATGCAACTGTCGTTTCGAAACATGTTCGTATACATTTATTTTGATTTTGCAGTGTATATTGTCGATACAAATACAAAGTATAGAATGTGAAAAAACACATCAGCATTGATAATTGATATAAAATGTAAAATCGAGCTTTAATTTTAAGCCTTCTATACAGACTGTGATCAAGCAAACGGTAACCCATGGAAATGAGGGGCACTGACTCATCAAGTGAGATTGAGAAGAGTGAGATCAGCAGATATGGAAGAAAGGTACTAAGAAAGATATTTGGTACAATACCGGAGAATGGACAATGGCGAATAAGGGCAAATATACAACTGCAGATCATCTACCAGAACCCAGACATCGTCAGTATAATAAAACAGGGAAGGCTTAGTAGATGGCTTAGTCATCTGGAGAGAATAGAGCCAAGAAGACTCCCCAAGGAAATACTCTATGGAATACCAGGAGAGAAGATGAAACGAGAAAGACTACATCTACGGTGCGTCGATAACGTTGAGCAAGATCTGAATAACATGGGAGTAAGAAGGTGGAGGAAGAAGGCGACGGACCGAGAGGTGTGGAGGAGGCACGTCAGGGAGTTCCAGGCTCCGCAAGGTCTGTTGAGCCGTGCAATTGGTTAGTTCATAGAGTCATCCATAAGGCGCTTCACAATACTCACTAATTTCGAATTAACCTTATAAAAGTCTTTCTACTCTCATGAAAAGTATTGTCACCTTCGGAACTTGTGTCGACGATACAACACAATTTGGCGAAAGTGTCGATTTTTTAAAATATGTTATCAGTTAAAAAACGTTGCTTAAAAGCAATAAATAAGTGATTGATCCAAACTAATCAGTTTAAAGTGCGAAGCTAAAAATACATTTTGGCTGAAACACTCATTCATCTTCGACGAAGACAAATTCATCAGGGTTTACACGGAGGAAGATCTAGCAATTAGGGACTATAGAAGGAGCCTTGAAAGGTGATCATTTAATAAACCTGGATTCGCTAGGACCAATCGATCCCTGTCGGCTCTTGTCCTTCTCGGCCCTTTAATGATAAACTCCCTTTTATTTTTAGACCTACAGGCATTTAAGCTCGCGAATTCGGCTGCCAAGTACAAGGGAAGTAAAATAAATTCTGCAAATAAATTTAAATAAGTAAAAAAATAAGAATTTTGTTGAGCATACTGATGATGTTGGCGCGATAGAAGTTGCTCTCTGCTATGCAAGAGGTTAAAATAAATCGATAATTCAGCGTTTAATTTTAAAATCGACACTTCACTATCTCAAAAATATTTCATACAGTAGGATATATATATTATGGTATAAATCTACCCATTCAAGTAAAACAAATATAATAAGTTTAAAATTCTCTTGTAATCGAGTCCAACTTAATCTTCACGACACTTGAATAGTATTAACCGGGTGCAGGCTCAGCAATTTCGCATAGTAATCTCCTGAATTCTCTTGAGGTCTCATCCTTTTATTGGTTCGCAACACCTTATTTTCGAATACCTTAATACGTTGCTCACCCTTTTACCACTTCTACTTGTAATCTGTATATTATGAGTAATATGAAATTAAAGAAGTAGATTTCTGCGCCGTTTCAGTTTAAAACGTGCTGCTACCTAACGTTTGAAACTACAACCTCGGCTCAAATTCATTCCTTCCACGAAATCAGAAAGTTCTATTTTAAATAAATAACTTGGCTATTTGTGTACAGAAGTTATGCTCTGTATTCGAAAAGAATTGCTGCGTTGATGCAAAAAAAGTACTAATTTCTACAGAGAGAAAAATTCATGTTTTTCTTTTTTACTTTTTCTTATGTTAACAAAAATCTATTCCTAAAAACATTACATCCATATAAGGATAATCAGTTGAAACAGTAATTTCCCGAGTCGATTATGAGTGGATATCAAGAATTAATTCCAGCTTATTCGAGAATGCTACTAGTACTGGCATTCCTGACAGAACTGACGTAGCATTCATGAGTTAATTGAGAGCAGCCGGCTAACCTTATAAGGCCCCTGGCATGGTCGGTATTAACTAACAAAGCGGTCATTGAATGCACCAGCTTAAGTCTTATCTAACATAATTGAGAGTTATTCTGAATAACCAAGTTAATTGCCGGACCCAACTACTGGCTGTATGGAAGGAATCTATTAAGGACATTAATACCGGATCATATCAATACTTGCTGGTTTTTATTCAAACAAATAATTATTGTGTAATACTACCCAAACAGTTTTTAAAAACGCTTAATTATTTTATAGAAATATTTTGTTTTAATTTCTACTTTGACTTACATCTCTACGTTTGTAATCGACCAAGAAAATGAAATGAAATCGTCGTGGCTAAATTTGAGATTTGAATTTCTACGCACAAGATAAAATTAAAATTTAAAACCTAATTTGAAAGATGAAATTTTTTCTTTACCTAAACAATCCATAAAGGATCTGGGCTTCTCAAGGTGGTAGAGCCAGTGCAGTTTCTAGACTCAGCATTAAGAAAAATAAGCATTTTCTCTCAATGAAGTATTTCTTATTTCTCAGGGAACAGCTGTAGTACCAAGTCACATTCATACCAGAGAACACGTAACGAGGAAGAATAAAAACATAATCATTTCAAGAAAAAAGAGGGAGGGATGATTGTAAAATATAGATTTGGTAGAGAGAACTTCACTCATTATCACTAATGAATGGTTTCTTGAAAGCACATGAAGCTAATTTCGAGCACTATAGCACATTTTAAATTACGTATTAAGGGATCGCGTACTTGTTTCAAGTTTAATAAAGGAATATAAAATGGTAATAAGAATAAATAAATTTGAATTTAATCATCAGTGTCCTATATTGTCCTTTCAACTTTATTTGTTAAATTTTGTTCTCAAACTTGCCAAATTTTACTATAAGAATGTTATTTGTGACACTGTTTTGAATGCTAGAAATATTTAAATACACCTGATAAGAGTTACCGAGCAGATGTCTCCAGGGATCTCCCAGTGCATGTAACACAAAAAAATGAGATGGCACAGTAATAGGCAAGACAAGACGACGGGATACTGATAAAGTAATTTTCATAAGCAACCACTCACATGTAACAAAAAAGTGGCATATTATAAGTAGAAATATATTTTTGTAACTATGATCATCATACCATAAAAAGGAAGTTATTGGAAAAGGAAGTTTTGTCTTACATAAACGAATATCCATTTGATAAACAATTTCCAGTTAATCAACCACTTCCACCAGGAAAAGAGGCTATGTATGCATTTTAATCAATAACTATACAGAATAAACTTGCCTCGCTTGCCATGATCTTTGGGTAGCATGCCATATTGTTATTTAAGAATGAATCAGATGAATAGATCTTAACTTTCGGTTGGATCAGTATTTAGGCTAGAGAGAGGAGCACAGCAGATTGTTTATTGGATAATTATTTGGATATTTTTTTTTTACTTTATTTGAATTTGAAATGAAATGAATTGAATATAAAACCATCACATCTTCTGAACAATAGATCTTCACTTGACTTACGAAACAAACGACTTATACATAACAGTATGCTAAGACCTATTTGGACATATGGAGCAAAACCTAAAAAAGTCCACATACACAAGATACAAACAGCACAGTGCAAAACTCTCAGAAAAAATAATTAATGCACCATGGTATGTTTCGAATCACACTTTACACAATGACATAAACATTCCCACTATAAAATCATATATTCATAACAAATTCATAACATTCCATTCTTCGACACAAAATCACCCAAACCCACTCGTTCTTCCGCTTTCCTACTACCTGTTACCTGGAATTGATAGGAAAAGATTAGAAAGACATTGGCCAAGAGCCCTACTCAACTATTGGTATTTCCATCCCAAAACTCGATGATCCTGTAGTAAAGTAAAGAGAATAACACTGGGATTAAATTTTCTGGATGCGCAATTGCGCAGGTGCAAATAAAAATTAAAGAATAAATAAATTTTAATTTAATCATTCAAGTATCCTTTCAACTTTTTTTTTTAAATTATGTTCGGAAACTTGCCAAATTAAACAATTAAAATATTTAGTGATATATTTGTTGTTTGCATTTTTTTTTTCATCCGCACACATTAGAGAAAGCATTACTGGCCAAGTCTGCATACCACATTTTTTTGATTGATATTACTTTCTTTTTTGATTGATTGGAGTATTTAGCCTTATCCAAGTAAAGCAACGCCGTAAATACAATGCATAAAAGCATAGTGTATCATAGTTGAACGTAGCAGAGTGTGGAGAGCGTAGTGATAGGAGAGGTCTTGATAGGAAGCTGTACTGGTATCGGTATCACCTGATGACAAGATAATTACGGTTTAGGGGTAATTATCCAGTTAACTCAATTATCCCAATTATACTTGTCTCTAATAGTTGCTTCCATCAGTTTATTATCCGCATCCTCCGTAAACCTATTTATTCCGAAACTTCATCATCACTTGCTCCAATAATACCGTTAAAGCGTGTAGTAATGGAGATGGCGATGATGATTCTTTAAGTGCTAGATTAAAAAAAAAAAGATATACTATGCAATATTTCTAGGACAATGGCTGTGCAGCGAGGTGACTTTTCCAAGATCCCACTAAAAGTCAGGGTTTACCCCAATAAAGAGGTACCATTAGAGGCTTGGTGAGGGTGCTGAGATCCTAAATGGCCCAACAAGGGCTGTTAATAGATTAAATAATTTTTCTTCCTCAGCCGGATTCATAAACGAAACCTTCGGCATAGCAACTCAACGCTCTACCACTGAGCTCCTCCATACCCTAATTAATTCCTAGACTTATCACAAAAGTTTGTATATCAATAACAAAACTTTGCATATTGACATAAAAATATCAACTGTTGAGGAAAACATACGAACATAATACAAACGCGCTTTCAAGAAGAACTACACGGACACCCAAACCCATTGATGGAACAAATGGCCACGATTCTCATGCCTGAAAACACTAGGAGGAGACTAAAAAGAACGTGGATGAAGGATATGTTATGATAAGAAATCAAGCCACGGTGAGAGGTACTGCTAGCCTAGGTACTCTCAAGTCATTTTATTTTACTGACAGCCAAACTGCTGATCCTGATTTTTGGTAATAAACAAGTGTAGACACAAATATAAAGAGAAAAATACAAATGACATTCTGATAATGTACAACAGAATGCAAAATCTACGTTGGTAATATATGATAACAATATTCCATCAGCCTTGGTTGACTACCCAATACCAACGGTTTTGAACAATCCAATATGTATTTAGAATAATTGGACGGATGTTTAAGATGATAGAAGAACCGCATAGGGCCATAAAACATTACTTCCTAAGAGTGTAGCAAAAAATATTCACTAAGCCAACGCAAGATGAATACCAGCTAAAATATAGTGTTCGCCTTCAGTAGAAGAAGGAGAGCCAAATAAGAGGTCTCTCATCTATACCAATTCTGGACATTAAAAATTATATCATTCTCTTTATTATGAGAAGACAACAGAGATTATTGGTATACTGATCATCAAATCGGAGGAAAAAGGGATAATGCCGTAGAAATAAATCGGAAGTGTTTTGGTCTGGCAGATGAATTGAAATATGTGCTGACTGTATAATGCCATTTTGTAAGCTATTACGATCCCAAAGAACGGTTTGATGATCGACCCCAGTATATGCTGTGGAAGGTATCAGAGCTGTCATAAATGGATTCTTCTTCTTTTTCGCTACCTAGTTTGTTCCATTTAGCGTAGAGGCTCAAATGAAGAAGAGTTGTCGGGATCGGGAAGAATGGCTCCAATGGATTGAGGCCCTTTACGCTAAATAAATGGATTCTGTGATTTTAAAATATTGGACAAAGTATATATTAATCGTCTTGATCTAGTATGAAAAATCCCAAACTAAATTGAAATGTAAATAGCTTATATTCCATACTTCAAGTTATTAAAACTTATTCTATATGTTATACTCGTAAAGTGGGTAAGATTTAAGTGACTGAGTGAGTTGAAACAACTTTAGCGACTGGAGTTGGAAAACTTGTGGAACCAGGGCTAAATGAGACGAAACTAATAAAAAAAAATCCAATAACGAGTGTCGACAAGGCGGCCAAGTGAGACCAGGCACTAGTCGGTCTCTGTCAAAAGCAATCGCTGCAGAAGTTTCGACGGCTCGAAACCGTTTGCAGTTCAAAGGATCTCACGCCCTCAGTAGAGTTATTAAGGGGGAGGAAGTAAAGTCAAAATCGACTTTACCAACTCTGAGAGAAAATGCGTATTTCTGTTTATGGAGTAAGAGTCGAAGCTATAGCAAATCAAAATTTTTTGCTACGGGGACGTAAAGGATCACTAACATAACATCCGTAATGTCGATGGATCGTTCTAAATGAATTTCGTGGCTTGATTCGTTCAATCGCAATCTTTGCACTCCGTTAGAACAGGTTGTTAAATTTGACCTATCATGTTTGCCACATAATTAGTTGCGTGTGCTCGTCATGATATGCGGACATTATATGTGTATGGGAAGAAATCTTGATAAAGAAACTCAATTTCACATTGGTATGAACCCTCCTTACCGACGTACAAATGTTATAGATAGAAGTTTGTGACAGTGATATAATAAAGATTAAAAATAAATCGTTACCACTACAACCCGTGAAGGGTTCATTCAGTAAATGATTGAGACTGTACTGTTTCTTGGACCAGTGGCTGTACAGGGAAATGATTTCTCTTAGATTACACACGACCACCAGATTTTCCCTCCTATTTTTGCTACCCACTTTATAGAGGCTGGGTGGAGTAGGGTCCTTGATGGTATAAGATCCGTCTGAGGCCACTAACAGATTAAATAAAAGTCTACCACCAAGCAGGATTTGAACCAAGGACTTTCGGCTTTGTAGCTGAGCGCTCTACCACTGAGCCACTCTGCTCTCCTAAACTGATAAGTTAATAAACTAATAATAAAGTAAACTAATAATAAACGTTCTAATAAATTCTGATACACGTACATAGACACGTATATTATCAATATAGTAATAATACGTAAGGATTATGGTTGTTCCGGATAGAATTGCACAGGCCATCAATCGTAGACCGTTGAGTTGCGTCCTGAGAGTTGACGGGCCTCACAAACATTGGGGGCATATTTGAGGAACTTCGAGACCAAGATTCGAACAAGCTCGTACATGAATGTGTGTTTGTAGAATTTAAATATACAAGATGATCAATACTATATATGATTTAATTTAAGTTTTAAGATGTTAGATTGGTTAAAACTTAAGAAATACTAACGGAGTTTGAAAAGTTGCTAAACAGCTAAATGTTCTTCTTGGCAGGACATGTTGGGACAGAAGTTGGGGTTAACTTCTCACCAACTACCGTTTAAAAGTTCCTGGTTGACCCTTAGACACAAAACCTTAGACAATTCCAACAGTTTAAATCTATCAGGGTGTATTTTTAAACGAAAAGATTCCTTCGGCTACTATCTTCAGAACACACTGAAATACCTTGTAACAATTATACAATGATGGTAGTTGTCCGTTTGATTTAAATACCAAAGAAAATTTTTATAATGTTAATTCATAGACTCAGTTTGCTGATGAAGGATTGATAGCAATTACCGGAGAAATGAGATTACTCGTTGCTATATAAATCATCTTCAGAATTTATTAGACCGTTTATTATTAGTTTATTAACTTATCAGTTTAGGAGAAAGGAGTGGCTCAGTGGTAGAACGCTCAGCTACAAAGCCGAAAGTCCTGGGTTCAAATCCTACTTGGTAGTGAACTTTTATTTAATCTGTTAGTGGCCTCAGACGGATCTTATACCATCAAGGACCCTACTCCACCCAGCCTCCATAAAGTGGGTAGCCAAAATAGGGGGGGAAGGTGTGGTGGTAGTGTGTAATCTAAGAAAAATCATTCCCCTATACAGCCACTGGTCCAAAAAACAGTACAGTCTCAATCATTTACTGAACCCTTCACGAATCGTAGTGGTAAAGATTTTTGTTTTAATCTTTAATTATATCAATTTATAATTTAATTATATCACTCTCAGCCTACTGTCTCAAACTTAATTAAACTTAATAATGTAATTCGTATGTAGTATATTTATTTACATACTAATATCTATTATTTATACTACAATTATAATTTTATAAATTTACCAATTACATAGTGTTTACTTTTAATTTTTTGTTTAGTAATTAATTTGTTACGTGTTTAACATTATTATTTATATTAAATTATAAAAACATATAAGATAAATTTCATGGATAGTGCATCTTATACCGTATCTGAAAATCGTATATTAAGTTTTATTTATAAAGTAAACGCATAATTTGGATTTATGAGATATGTTATGCGTTTCCCTCAAATTTTCGAAACCCTACGATATTGTGTGTTTCTTCTAACGTAAAGCTGTTTAGCCTTCGTACAAACAGTCCTCTTTTGATCTTTAATAACTTGGATCCAGCGACCATCGGCAGTAAATTCTTCAGATGTCAGAATTAATTCAGCTAGGGCTGTCAGTACGAATCCCATCCCCCTGCCTTTATCTTTTGGCAGCTTCCGGAATAGCCCAAGGGGGTATGGAAAGTAGGCCCTACGTTGGGCGCCAATATCTCCGATCGGATCGCTTATTTGAATATTTCTATTCGTGAAAGAGATTTCCGCTTGAAAATATCTTCAGGAATCAAAGATAAAGAGAGAAAAACGTTAATAACTCTTATATTAAATATTGAAATTAACCGTGTTAGTAAAATGGAGTTTTTAAGATAAACAAAGCTATAAAGTTCAGAGGTTTTCCATAATCTCCAATACCTTCATAAAAGTAGGTATGCCTTGGGAATCTTCAAAAGACGCCGTTAGGCCCGTACCTATCCGTTTGTGGTATTTTTACCCACTAAAACCACCTCCCTACACTTGTTTCCCCCACTCCACCGGACCACCGTTAAGCATTACTTCATGAAGGAGAATGGCTGTGTGCCGCCTCATGGCCATTTCCATATTGTAGTTTCTTGGTCTAAATTCTTCTTCTTCAAGAAGGCAGCAGTCCTCTACTTCTTATATTCTCTCCTTGTCCCTTTCCTCCTCTCTCAGTTTTTGAGGGCCCCTATGGCCAATTTTTTATCTGCTGCCCACTGTTCATCAGACCTTAGCATGCAGCTCACTAAATTTTCAAGGGTCACCTTCTTTTTACAAGCCAGCCCCAATTCCCTTCTCTCGTCAGTAAAGCGGGTACATTAAAAAAAAATACATGCTCTGCTGTTTCCTCTACCGCCATACACGTTGGGCATTCAGCACTGTCGTCGAGTTTGAATCTGTACTGGTAGGCTCTAAAGCATCCATGTCCAGACAATAGTTGTGTACGGTGAAAATCCGCCTCACCATGTCGACGATCATACCACGAACCTATGTCAGGCACCAACCTGTAGGTCCACCTTCCGGTATTAGCCGTATTCCAACGCTGTTGCCACCGTACGATGGTGGTTTTACTCTCTTGGTCTCTTGATTCACGGGAACTACGATTATACGAGTATACGTTACAGCTTCGTAAGAAACAATCCGAAAAGCACTTGTCACTCTCAATAAACCTCTTCGAAACACTGAGATCCTCTATCTCCCGTACAATGCGGTGGGCATGGCTTCTTTCCAGATTGGAGCTCCATATAAAAGCATTAATGAGACAACAGTTGCCAGGAGCTTTCTGCGACTCTCTTTGGTTCCTCCAATATTCGACATAAGGCGCCTCAATAATGAAGTAATTCTTTCCGCTTTGGCGCTGATATACTCCGTATGTGCGTTAAACTGGATACGTGCATCGATGAGAACTCCCAGGTATTTCAAGTGTGGCTGGGAACGAATTTCGTACCTACGCACTGTGGGAGTAACAGTTTCAATCTGCTTCCTACTACTGACCAGGAGCGCCTCAGTCTTATGGTCAGCAAGCTGCAACCCCACAGAAGTCAGCCATCTTCGAATAATAGCGACAGTCTAGTTGGCAATTAGGGTATATATCTATCTCCTCAATATATTTTGCCACCACCACAACTACCACATCATCGGCGAAAGCAACAACTGTAACTCCATCCGGCAAGGGTAACCTATAAACTCCGTAGTACATAACGTTCCACAAGAGAGGATCTATGGATGAGCTCTGTGGGACGTCACCAGTGACCTCATACCTCCTGAAACCACCTCCGAAGCATAAAATAGAAACCTTTATCTGTAAAATTCCTCCTTGAATTATAGAAATAATATTTAATAATATCATTTCTTGTAAAACAACATAAAAGTCTATGCTTGTAGTAAGGCAGCTTGTAGACACACTGTGCCATCCTTAAATGTTAATATCTTTTAATATTTATACATTTATTCACTTAGTAGGATGACTAAAGATGCTCCAAGTTTTAAACTCCGGAAGGAGCTGTTGGAAATTAGTACTTTTACTTTACAGAGAGAGGAATTAGAGCTTGGAAGCGGTGAGGATAAAGGGCAGATAGCATCAGTAAGTCGACTCCCGCTCATTTACACTTAAATTAGAGAAGAAATGTTGAATAAAGAAGACAAATCTCACTGGCAGAACAACTTTAATGCGCCCTGCTCCATCTTTAATTCATTCCGAGCCACAAGTATCTCTTAGTATTACTATACTCGGGAAAAACGTAGCGTTTTGTGGATTCCCTTAAATTTTATTCTGTTGTTATTATTTGTTTAAGTTACGATTTGCTTTAATTTTGTAAGGGCTCGAATCCGGTGGTGAAAGATAAATTATTTAATCTGTTAAATGCGGGGACGGACCCTCATGGATCTGGAGACCCCTTAAGCAGCTCACCCAACCACTATTAGGTGGGTAACTTAATCTCTGACAAACCAGTTCTCTGCACAGTCGTTGTCCTAGAAACAGTAAAGTCAGGTTCACCTACTGAAACCAAGATTCTTGATAAGTTTCAGTGCTACATTTATTTTGTTTTTTTACCAAAAGGTTGGATAGAACTGTAAGAGATTATATAACAAAAACATGATTACGTAGCTAAGCTACTTACCTACCCCCCATAGATTCTTAACGAATCTCAGCTCTCTTGAAATTCTCTTTTGATACGTTTAAAAGAAATCAATATCTTCGGGTTCAAAGTGATTGAAAACTCTGTAGGGAATAACTATTTATTAAATAATTAAAGATTTTTTTTTTAATTCAAATAAAATTAGATGTTTGAATTTTCAAACCAAAAACTGGTGAGTCCACATTATTATTAAAATGCGTTTATAATAATTTCTCCAAATTATGAATCCTCTACAACTCATCGACATTTTGTTCATTCAGATGAAGGTTTACGGTATCAGTCATCCCAACTACCACTAAAATTCCCACTCCATCTGAAAAAGTGACAGTACGCTTACAACTTATGCTATGTAAAATATGCAATACAAAAACGAAATATGCTTATGCTATTATATTCTGATTGGGATATAACTCCAGCCACAATCATCTTCGAAAATAGCTGCCAATTCAAACAAGGAAATAACCATAGTATAAAAGAAAAAAATTAGGTAGATAATTTTTGAGAAATATTTATCAATCACATTTACGATTCAATCAATTTGTTTCGAATAATTATCTAATCTTCGTGACATAAGACGGGCATAAGAACGAAAGAAAAAAATAGAGGAAAGAAACAGAAAGATCAAGTTAGAGGAATTCTCTGAAGGCTGATTTCCGCAGACGATGATAAGATGCCGAGCTAATGATAAGAACCGAGGAAACTTTTAAAGATAAAACCAGACAGGTTTAATTAAAGAAAAAAGTACAAAATGGAGACATATGATGAAGAAACATAATTGCTCCTGAAATTTAAGAACATAATTAATTCAATAACGCAGCATGGTTATTGTTTAGAGCATCTTATAAACTTATTCGTCCATTTACTGCATAAGCGTGCACTTGCTGAATTGCTATGCTGAAGGTTCCAAGGATCTGATGTCAAGAATAAAATATCTAATCTGGAAATATTCACGGAAGGAATACTGTGGGATTTACCGAACCTCCAGGGGTAACCCAGTAACTATAATGTGGTTACCTTAGTTGGGGGAAAAATCTATCTTTTGAGAATGAACTCGGACAAATCAGCTCCATGCAAAACTGTTGTCCTAGAAATCTCTACCATGTACTTAACTCAAGATCCTTCGTGGATTGTTGTGGTATAGTTTTTTAAATATTGACATATATGATGCCCGAATTCATTGTCAATCAATGACATAATCACCATGATATAGATACCAGATGCCAAGAAAATTATTGACATAAATATCTGAGTCATCATATCAAATCTGATTACAATTACACATTGCAAGAGACAAAGACTGCGACCAAAACTGGTGCAACGAAGCAGATGATTCATTCGCCGAGAATGGCGCCATAAAAATGGTCCGGTGATGAGATTCGTCACCGCAGTCTCCCGTCCGAGTAACTACATCACTTAGCTAACTCCACCGAAACTGTTGGAACCCAGGATGAATTCAGTCCATTTTTGTTCAGTTATCATCAAAAAGGATTAAGGAAATCGGTAGATTATGGTTCATACGTCGAACGGCTGGGTTAATTAGACTATAAAGTATTTTAATTGTGTATTAATATTGTTGAGTTTATCAACGCTATTGCCTATTTCTCATGTTTCTCATTACTAATAACACAACGAACTTCCATTAAATTAATAAATTAACCAAATATTTTTTCTTTTAATTTTTGTCTCGTAATTTTTTTTTAGCCATCTGTTTTTTCCTTAATTTGTTGAGCAGAAGTGAATCGCTAACTTCAGAAAGGCAACTTTTGATTTTCTTTGTAAATCTTTTAACTTTTACCAGAGACAGAAGGGAAAGTTTACTACCGAATGAAACTTCTCCACAAGATAGCGCAGTCTTAACGCCTTCAATATTTTGTTTACTGCAGGTAGGGGGCTAGTCCAGAACAAGATCTCTTTTTTATCCCTCTTCTTAAAATTTATAAAAGTGAAATAATTGCCTTTCTGCAGTTAACGATTCACCTGTAATTTTCTTGAAACTGTAACGAAACGCTACGAAACTGTCCGACGAAAAATAAAAACTCCAAGCACTCTATTGTAGCGGAGTACCTTTTTTACCTATCAGAAGAAATTGTATAAAGTAAAAAAAATATTTCATTTTTTTAATCTCATTGTAACTTATCAATCTGTTTTTATCCCTTAGTACATTTTTACAGTTATATTTCCTTTTTATTATTTCATTATTGGCTATGTTCATCAGCTCAGATAATTCTCACATTTTTTTCAATTATATTTAATTAATTTACTTGTAAACTCAATTCATTTGGATAAAAAGGTATATATTCATAAAGAATCTGTCTTCTTCGTGTTTTCTCTGTTAGGACTTAGACTAATGTAGTTGATTTCTGTCTTCTGCTAAGCAGACTTTTATTCTGTTTTTTCCCAGATTATCTTCCTCCCTTTTCCACGAATACTTAAAACCTGTACACGACGGATTGAAAAAATGACACTCTAACGAGACTCATCACACCTTCTCTGATACAAGCTGTGCGGGTTGCGTCATACAGACTGAAGGCGTTTCGTTTCCGTTAATTCACTCAATGCTAATGCTAATAAATAAATTTTTCTATTAATTTTTCTACAATTTACTACTTGTATTTTTCATTTTTTTAGATATATAAATCGTAAGTACATTCATTTGGTCATGTATACAAATGAAAAACCGGTTAAGCTAAAAAAAAACATAAAAAAAATATGGAATTAAAAAACCCCCAGTAAAATCCCAGTTTCTTGAGTATAGACACTAAAAAGAGGAGGACATAGTGAAATAGCTAATCAGCTTAAAGATTTTTTATCTTTTTCTGTGATTTAAAAATAGTGTAATGAATTTATTACACTATTACTTACCGGTATTACTCCCTACAAACCGACAAAAATATAAAACAAACTGAAGTTGCTTCATCATACATTTCGAACTCAGAAAATAATGACGTGGTTTACCTGCCAGAACGTCATTAACTAAATTTATTATTGTTACTACTAAAACTCAAGTAACGTCCAAAGAAGATAGGATAATTTTAGAATATTTAAGGAATCTCTAAAATTGGTAAGAAATAAGAGTTTTTAAGCATTCATGCATTTTAAAGCATTTTTCAAAGTACAAAAATAAATTATAATTTATTTAATTGTTATATGATATAATTTTATAATATATTATTTGAAAAGAAAAGATATGGCCAGGACAGTAAAGTAGACAATAAAGTAATGTTCAATTAACATTCTCCCCGTGTATACATCGCAAATTGCGAGAACCCGGAAATATAGGATCAGTGAAAAGAAATGATAAGCCTGGCCGTGAAACGAGCCAGGATGGCCGAGATGGTTGAGGCGTCACCACGGAGAGGTGAAAATCCCGGGTCCCTGTCCTAGGCATATCTTTTCTTTTGAAATAAAATATTTAAAAAATTATATCATATAACAATTAAATACATTATAATAATATTAATGACATAAAGTCAACAAGATCCAAAAATATAGTAATGTTCAATTAACATTCTCCCCGTGTATACATCGCAAATTGCGAGAACAGGGAAATATAGGATCAGTGAAAAGAAATAAGATAAGGGTTTTAGTCCCGATCCTGGTCATATCTTTTCTTTTCAAATAAAATATACAAAAATAAATCTTTCACCTGTTTTTAAACTAAAATATTTCCAGTTAGATAATTTTGAATAGTTTTCCTGGCCTTCCGTTAGCTTTTCTTTCCTAATTCGAAATGCAGAAAACAGTTTCGCAAGCTTGGAGGAAGCTGTGAGTTGGCTTTTATTCATTTAACTGTGCGCGACCTTAATTTGTCACAATTAGTCTTAGTCGTTCCTCTGGCTAATTGCCCTAGAGTAATGGTAGCTTGGATTTCCGTGCGAGTCGCTTTCCAGGATCCAATCTTTCATGAATATCCGTTACTTTCAGTAGGAGATTTGTTTGTGATAAATTCTGAAGAGAAGAAATGTTTGTGGAGGGATGTTGTAGAAATTGATTTTTTTTTCTTATCATTTTCAAACAAAAACCTTAATAAACTACCGATAAAAAAATAAATATTTTACACTTCCTCAAAGTTTGAATTTTCATATTTGAGGCAAATA
Organism: Arma custos; assembly: GCA_037127475.1. Lineage (NCBI taxonomy): Eukaryota > Metazoa > Arthropoda > Insecta > Hemiptera > Pentatomidae > Arma > Arma custos. The sequence continues at coordinate 81,512,873 of CM073763.1, read as the reverse complement.
CATCGCAATTTGCGATGTATACACGGGGAGAATGTTAATTGAACATTACTTTATTGTCTACTTTACTGTCCTGGCCATATCTTTTCTTTTCAAATAATATATTATAAAATTATATCATATAACAATTAAATAAATTATAATTTATTTTTGTACTTTGAAAAATGCTTTAAAATGCATGAATGCTTAAAAACTCTTATTTCTTACCAATTTTAGAGATTCCTTAAATATTCTAAAATTATCCTATCTTCTTTGGACGTTACTTGAGTTTTAGTAGTAACAATAATAAATTTAGTTAATGACGTTCTGGCAGGTAAACCACGTCATTATTTTCTGAGTTCGAAATGTATGATGAAGCAACTTCAGTTTGTTTTATATTTTTGTCGGTTTGTAGGGAGTAATACCGGTAAGTAATAGTGTAATAAATTCATTACACTATTTTTAAATCACAGAAAAAGATAAAAAATCTTTAAGCTGATTAGCTATTTCACTATGTCCTCCTCTTTTTAGTGTCTATACTCAAGAAACTGGGATTTTCATGATCCCAAAAGGCTGCAAATTATTATTTTACATACTACAACACTTATACAACACAAAGGTTTTAGGTTCAGTATAAGGTACAGTGTGTACTATTTTTAGAACAACAGTTGTGCAGATTGGTGATTTGTCCTAGATCATGCTCAATCGCCTTGAACGTTTCATTCTCTCCTCTGACCTTCTGAACTTTGTTCTGTTCTGAATCATTTCATCAGTTATGGCTATTTCTGTCATATATTTTCTAATTCTTTGGATGGACTGAATGCAATTTTTGCTCTTGTATCCATTGTATAAGTATGCTGTCATCAAAGTTCATAATTAATTTGAAATGATAAATCTTATTGCCATCACAAACCTTTTGTATGTATTTTGAAAATTTTTGGGACAGAAAAACTTGAGTTCAGTGGTTGCGGAATGAAAGTAGTTAATTCCTTAATTAAATTATTTTGAATCCTTAATTATTGAGTTTGACATGTATAATTTGTAGCGTTATTTTCTTATTCATTATTTCTTTTATAAAAGTGCAAATTATCTAAAATAACATTCCCTGAATCGTGACTTACGAAGACAATTTTATCTGATGCATATAACAAATTTTATAATAATAATAGTTCTTTTAAATAGAATTTTATGTAGTATCAAAGTACTTAAATTCTTAAAGGAGTACTTGGAGTACTCCTGGAATGGTTAAACTCCTGCCTTATTTACTAAAGAAGGGTTGAGTCACTTGATAGAATTCAGATTAGTTTCAGTTCTATGAAGTTAGTGGAACTACACCGCAGTGAAGGAACTATCTTAGTCAGATGCATGTTGGTGAGTTAACGAGTTACCCCTTTCCTACTCAAAGGACCTAAGTAGAACTCAGAACTACTCTTAGAATTAGAACTATTATTGTTTCTTAAATAAAATAAATGGTTTAAAAATAAATATGCAAATAATGCTGAGGTGTAATCTTAGAAGCCTCGAGTCAGAAGCGGAGCAAGTTCGAATCCAGCCTCAACGCTATAAAATTAATTCCAATACGAATTACGGAATGCTAAACTTCCCACTCTGGCTGGATTATGTAAGTATGTTTATGGGATACTTCATTTGGAAAACCTTATCCTAGGTTTTCGAGGTAGATAGCCTTGTTATCCATTAATACAATATATACAATATTGTGTGTTGTAATGTATTAACTTTGGGGTGAATAGTCTGATAACTTAGTAAACAACCTGCACAAAAGACCGGCTGTGAACAGGGAAACTACGTCCTTACCTCTACTACCTAGCTCGCTTCACTCACCCTTTTTCCTTATCTTGGATAGTTCGTTCTTATTGTAATACCATTGGATTATCTTGTTTTGCATTCCACCCGGCTATCCTTAGACTTCATTTTGGACTTTCTGTTGTTATTGTATTGTATACTCGGCATTCTTTATATTATATTTCCAATACAGGTGTGGAAGGTGGAACTCCCTTCACACCTCCTCAGCCCCACCCTAATTAAATTGTCAGCCGATACATAACAGTCTGTGTTGCAGTTTAAACCCCAACTACTGCTTTAATCCCTTGCAATTTAAGGAATGATATATACTTATTTTTACAGAATTTTGTTCCACATCATACGAGTATATGCTTGCTTAAAACCGTCATCAAGATTTAAAACAGCACTGTTCTATGTTTTTCAAATTTAATCATTTTAAATATCATTCACTTTAACTGAAATACAAACTAATTATCTTCAATCTTCCATGGAGTCTCTGTACACCATCGCTATGTCTACATAATGACCTCGTCCCCAAATCACGGTCCCCGAATCTGAATCGTGCTAATGAATTTGGCCCAAGTGTTTGTTGTAACTTATGCAGTTGATTGAGTTATGGTAATATGACGATGATCTAGTTATTAACTTGCAAATGTTTACTGTGCCTGATGAATTGCTTTGTAACATCCGAAGGCCCAAACAACCCTTATCTCATCGGATAATATTTGTTATGACTTAAAATTAATCCTGTTATCAGGGCAAAGGCGAGTAGATATATTAGGGTAATATTTCCGTGCAGACCGGTAGCTCATTGGCTACAAATTAACCAGAGTACACGGTGATAGATTGAGCCATTATCGAACGAACCGAGCAAACAGAGGCCGAACAATGAGTTGGGGGAGCAGCTACCAGATGTCGCTAATGGTTGGGGCTATTGTAGTCCCCCCGGGAACAGGCCGCTAACACTGATTACAGTCAGTCCATGTCGTCAGTTGGAACAGCGATGGGTTCCAGCTATTGGTGAGAAAAATCTATGATACCATGTGTCTGTTGTCTGTCCTTCTTAGATGAGTCCTATAATGTCACCAGCATTGTCCTTTGTTATTACATGGGGTGATTGATAACTCGTTATCCCAAATCAGAAAGCTATCGGAAATAAAAAAACTGAACCTAATATCACTAAATAATTTATTTAATTTTACAACAACAGTCAACATAAATGCTATACACGCATTTATCTACATGAGTGCAGGCTACTCTACAATGCGGACGTTAGCAGTAGTGTAATGATCACCCACTACATGCCAACCAACCCAAAGGGAATTGAGTTGAACCTATAATTGATTTTCCCATGCTCAGTTCATAGCTCGTGTTTTATCTTATGTTGTCAACTGAGGAGAATCGCTATCTATCCGAACGTTGAGGGCCCAGTTCCGCACTACCGACTGCCCTCAGAGCATCATGGAGCACCATGACATTAATATTTTTTATGAAATTCTTAATATTAACACAGCACTAATCAAATCATCGGTTTCTAGTTTATTCTCTGCTTGCGTGGATCTAATCATTGCGAAGAAGAGCGAATGATGAATGGGCGGAAATTACTCGCGGCTAGGTCCAATGAAGGTATCTTAGGTTTCAGAACCTATCTCAAATATTTTTAGTTTACAAAATACCACAAATAGTCAAAAACTTTCTAGGATAAATTGCTAATTAACTAATCTCACGTTCGAGACTCAGTTTCTGAATTACTTCAAGAGTAATTATGGCGCTAAATGAATGATAGAAATATAGACACAGGGACTGGAATATCATCAGGCAAGCTCCAAACCTGACTAGGATGGCTAATCGCTCCCCTACACTGAAAGGCACTAAAAGTATGTTGCGAAAGAAGAAGAATAATACTTGGGATGTAAGTTGGAAAACGGAAGATGGAATGTAAAGTGGAAATTGGCAAATGAGGTGAATGGATCTCCATTAGATCTCATGTCACTGCAAGAAAACCGCTTCCAAATAGAGCGGTAGTCAGAGAAATCATTGTATGCTTGAAACGATAATAATGTAGAAGAATTCCGCAGATTACTTAATCCAAAAAAAGAAAAATTCGAGTCCACTAAAGAAATTCATAAGGTCACATTACGTAGAATTTCGGATAAGAAACCTGTTTGGAGGATAAGACTATCTACTATGAATGAAGTGATTTAATCTGTTCATTAACTAAGCTTCCTTCATTAACAAATTCTCTGAAGTTAACTTTTTTTTTCGTTAAAATTAATTTTTCAACGAAATTCTGTCGCTGGTTATCTGACTTCTATCGAGACATTATTCGATTAACTAAAAGGGAAAACACTTCCAGGTAAGCTACTAATGAGGGGGCGTCAAGGCAACTTCTATTACGCCCTGATTAATATTGATTTTCAAATCATGTCAATTCTTTTGCGATTCCTTTTAATATTTATTGAACGTAATTATTAAATCAGTACTAAAAAAAGAAAAAGAAAAGAAATTTAAAATTTATAATTCTATATTTTTATATATTAACGTACGTAAACCAACTCCAACAGTTTTTGACAGTTATATATATCTTGTGCGATAACTCTTCAATTTCTGACACCTAGCAAGTTAAGTGCTTCCTCTGACACCGCCTCCATCCATTTGAGTTTGCCCCCCCTACTCTACGTGTTTCATGGATTCCTTACATGATGACATTTAATTTCGTCAATATGGTTATTTTCCATTCTTCCTACATGGCCCGGCCATCGCTAAGCTTGACTCCCCTAACTGAAGGTACTAAAGCGATCATACGATTCTCTGCTGTGGCTTCTTCTCCATGCTTCACCGACCTTTATGGGTCCAATGATTTTCCTCAGAAAGGTTCTCACAAATATCAGAAGCTGTTTCTCGTCTGTCTTTTTCATCGCTTCTGAGCGATGTGCCAAAACTGGCTAGCCCAATGTTTTATACAGCAGCACCTCCATATTCTTTGGGTTAAACTTCCTCCTGAAATATTTGCCTAGGCTATGATAGCATCAGTTTGCTTCATTGATTCCTTATCTAAGTTCCTGGAGTATGTCATTCCGAATGTTTTCCTTTCCCAAGTGCACAAAGCTGACCATACAATCGAATCTTTACTAGCCAGTTTCAAATAAATCCTCTTATTCTTCTGAGCTTCGTACTCACATGAATTTGGGCTTCTCTATATTGACATTAAGGGAAATTTTGTTCGGCCTGTTCTAATTCCAAGGAAAGCTTCTTTTAGAGTCCTCTTAGATCTTGCCATGATGTTTAGGTCAGCTGTGTAAACTAGGGTTTATATATCTGTTGAACAGGACCCCATTTACTTGGATAACTGAGTTTCTTATGACCTTTTCTTCTCCATAGTTAAAAATGTAGGCATCACCTTGTAGCACCTGTTTATCTATTTCGAATTCCACTCAGAAATCGGACTCACCATAAACCATTTATTTTTATTGATTGTTATTTTGATGGGGATTATTTTTAAATATTCTTGTGCTAAGTGGTTTAATGGCTTTAGAGGAGAGAAGCCACTATTATAGGAGAGAAGTCTACTACCGGATCAGTATTACGGGTTCAGACAGCGGCATTCCACGATTGAACAGGTACATTGAATTTCTCACGTGATCGAGAAAACCCTTGAGGAAAAGAAAGTTTGCTCGGCTGTTTTCTTAGATGTAGCGCAGGCTTTTGATAATGTCTGGCATCGAGGATTAGAATTTAAACTGCATAGAATTCCAGAAGAATTCCACCTACTATTAAAATCGTATATCTCTGACCGATATTTTAGGTGCTGATGAATATTCTTCCCTAAAGAAAATAAACGCAGGTGTTCCACAAGGCAGCGTTCTAGGCCCTATCCTATATTTATCATATACAAGGGATCTACCAAACAGAAGAGAACTGTGGCACATTTGCCGATGATACTGCTATATTAGCAGTAAGTGATGATAAGAAACTACTCAATCATGGAGGTATGTGACTGGACCAAACGCTGGAGAATCAAACTAAATGAAAGAATATAAATGTTCATATAAATTTCACAAATAGAAAAACAGATAAGCGAAAGATTTACATTAGTATACAGGAGGTACCTTATTCAAATACAGTCAAATATCTTGGAATGACATTGGATGCTAGACTCAACTGGAAAGAGCATTTGAAAAAAAAGAAAGTAGAGCTGAATATAAATTTGAGAAAAATACACTGGCTGCTTGGAAGAAATACACAACTTACAGTCGAGAACAAGCTTCTGGTGTACAAACTAGTCTTAAAACTTGTATGGACTTATGGAATTCAGCTCTGGGGTTGTACCAAGAAAAGCAACATGCAAATAATCCAAACATTCCAAAATAAAGTATTCAGAAGTGTAGTTGATGCTCCATGGTACGTCAGAAACAATAATTTGAATAGGGACCTCAAAGTAAACCCTGTCAGAGAAGAGTTTGGAAGGTTTGCGGATAGTGATAATGAAAGATTTCCACGTAAATCCAGAAATGTACAGCATAGCTGAGGAGGCTTTGCCTCAAATAAGGCGGCTCAAAAGAATGAAACCTAATGACTTGCTGTTAGTGTGAATTAAAATAAATAAATTAAAACTCCAAACAAAAGAAAATTCCACTAAATTGGGAGATTAGTCAATGGGCTATTTCCCACACCCCAGAGCACGTGAAAGAGGAGCGACTTGTTGGGCTAGCTGATATGCTGCACAACAAGGTGATTTTAATGGGTTAGAGTCCCACACTATTTCATGATTTTTTGGCCTCAGGTGTCTAATGAGATTTCCACCTTGTACAAAAAAAAAAGTGGTTTAGAGCACTGCACCAGTGAGTATCAGACGACCCGGGTTCGAATTCAGGCCAGGACAAATCTTTTCTCTTCAAAACAAAAATATATAAGCCATATATGGTTATTTCCACGATGATATCAACGGTAAGAGTAGATTTTTAGCAGAACAACTATCCCATAAATATTCTGACAACATTAGGGAGAATATAACGGAGTTAATAGATAAAACGGGTTAAAATAAAATTTAAAAAATGATAAAGTTTAATGTTCCGTACATTTATTGGGAATACTAAAATTTTGTTTCCCACAGAGAATTAACGAAAACATATATCAACTTAGATCCACTAAATATCTAATATAGTTTTTATTAATAATTTGATTCAGAAATTTAATTTGAGTGTTGGTGTTGTTGGGAGGTTTTCTCTTGTTGTATTCTAAGGCTGCAATTTACTTTATTTATTTATTTATTTTGCTATTGTTTTCGTTCTGTCCTGGTGCTTTTTCGAGACTTAAAGATTTTTGTTAGTCATTTTTCAACTCCTGTCTTTACATTTTTTATAATCAATTGTGTATAAACATCAATATATAGTATAATGAGATACATTTTTACTCCAGATTTCATGTCAAACTTATGGTACTTCAACTGATTGAGGGCAGTTGAAATGAGATACTTGTTAGAAAGAAGAGCTAATCTAAACTTGCCCGCCAGGGAAGAGGAGACGGTAATGTGCAAAGTGGGTCGCTTTACCCCCCCCCCCCCCCTCCCCCTTCCCCTCCTTCACTGGTCGAATTCGTCTTAAACTATCCTTTGAAAGTTTTAAGGTCTTAGGGCATTGATCTAACTTTAGCGAGTTTTATGTTCCTAAATTCAGCTTGAAAAAATGCATTAAGTTTTGGTTATTTTCACAACGATTTCGTAGTTTTTCCATTTGTTCAGAGTCTAAGAGAAAACTTAAATCGTACATTTTTATGTTTTTCTTTCTTGTAACAGTTTTTTAAGAAGTTATATCCAGCTCGAATAGTTTAGTCTTGACTTCTGCACATCCTTCTCTTGCATAACTCTTCATCAAACATTTTTAATTTCGTATTTGGGTTGAAGTTATGTACGTACCAATAGTCTGTCAATTTATTAAACGAACTGCGGCAGAATCGAAGGAGGTGAGGCGGAAGAAGGTAGTTCTTCAGACCACACCTCTATTGGATAAAGAGCTCAAAGAAAGCTGAGTCTAATGCACAATAACATGTACCGGTTCGAATTAAAAACAAGAAAACCTGGGTCAAATTCAGAACAACAATAATCCAAGAGAATTTAAAGGTATACAGTAAGAACAAACTAGTCAGGGTGAGGACAAAGGGCGATTGAAGCATGCTAGGTAGTGGGGGGAAGGGCGTGACTTCCCTATGCGCGGCCTGCCTTCTCCACAGGTCGTTTACTAAGTTACAGACTTTACTATCCTTGTTTATCTCCTTTTTTGGCCACTATAAAATCACTAAAAGTGCTTCTTTACTTTAAGTTCATCATAAATTGTAATGATAATTTATCGTTACTCTCTGATTATCACATACATTTAATTTTTTTTTAAAAATACTTTACCTACTTTATTATAATTTCTAAAAAAAAATTCATAGCCTAGCAAATAGTGGGGAAGGTACAGAAACCTGACTAAAAATTGTTTATCCAGATTTTTTATTTAGTAATCATATCTATTATTTTCTTATATTTTGTACCTATTGTGCATTGAGATACTAGTGCTATTTGAATACGAATTGATGCGAAAAATTAAGATTTTATTTTTATTCAACGTTATTGTATCGTTGGATAAATATCGTCGATATAAATACAAAGAATCGAAAGTGAAAAACACCACTTTTCAGGTAAAAAAACTGGTTCAAGGTTCATTCGAAACCAGAGCGTATTGTCAAACGTATTTTACTTATTTTCCTATACATTTTCTTTATGCCACATGGATGACACTTTATGATTTTTATATAAATTATGAACCCTAGATCTAATTCGGCAAATGCTATAGGCCGAAAACGAAAAATTTCATTTTTTCAGAATTCGATACCTTGCATTTGTATCAACGATATTGTCGATTTAAATATAGGTATATATATTTTTAAATATACTATAATGTTGATTTTTCGTTTTTTGTAGTTATTTTTAACTGTGGAAATAATGTTCAATAAATTTACGCCAGTCTATTAATGAGACCTCAACCTTTCCAGAGCTAATAAAATCTAAGCCAACAAATACCAACAACATTCATATTTCATATCCATATTTTATCGAAGGAAATGAAGGTTGGTTGTTGCCTCTGGGAGTTCTTTTATCTAAAGCTCTCCTTTCGTTTCGTTTATTTTATTTCTTTCAACAACTGTTATATAACGCTTATTTAAAAAAAATCGCTTTTTTTTTGTTACTGTTATTGACACAGCACAGTTTATTGTTTTTGAGCAACGTGTTAAACCTTTCTGTCGGTTATTTCAAAAACCAAATACCGTACGAAAATAAAAAAAAAACTTTGTACTCCGCAATTAATTTTCAATGGCTTTTCATTTCCTATTTTAAAAGACGTGAATATAGTGGGAGCGGGGTATCTCCATGGTGGAGTCCTGAGCTGAAGTGCCAAAGAAAGGTTCCTGGTTCAAATCCATGTGGCAATTGTTTTATTTAATCAGTTAACAGCCGGGGATGTACTGGAGACTCTCCAGGGCTCACCCATCCTCTATAAATTGGGCAAAAGTCTATAAATTGGCCGTTTGAGCATGACCTCGGATAAATCAAACCGCTGCCTTAGAAACAGTACAGTTTCTACCAGGTAATGAATCAAGGGTTGTAGGGTACAGGTTAAAACAACATCTATTCAACAGAGTAATTGGAATTTCTTTTATTAGCATAAATTAAATATTTAGTGAACTATCAATAGATTTTTTTTTTGTGGTCAATATAATAAAAATTTATGTATGGAGGTTAGCGGTCATAAACAAGAGGCTTGACACCACTCTATGTATTCCTGTCGGAAGTCACGTTATGCATATACTGATCCCGAACAGCCATCTTTCTAGGATCTAGACTGATCCGTCACTATTCTTGCGCCCCACTTCTCGCCGGAGAAAGGGACACTGGTGAATTCCTAACCACAAAGGGACTATTTATAGTTACAAAGTCCCTCATGAAGTTGATGCCGATGTATTTAAAAACCTGGGTCATAGCAACTTGAGGTAGGGCAACTCCCTCTAGCGTCTAAAACCCTGAATTTTTCAGTTCTGAGATTAATGACACGTTGGGAAAAATGAATAAAAAAAAAAAAGGATGAATATTTTGAATAGAAATGTTTTGATTTCATAAAGTTATTTTACTGAATAACCATTGCATTTTAACGGACTTTTCATATGAAATGACACGATAACGTGTCATATAATAAATAGTTATTAGAGCCTATTCACCTCGATTCTGAAGGCTTAGCCAAAGAGTGCCTATTCCCTCTGAGTAATAGGTTCGGTAATAGGTTACTTGAGTATTACCTGAGAAAGGGGGAGTATACTGCAGGGAAATAACCGGTATAGATGCAACCGTCGGAAATAAAATAACTAAAAGGAAAATCTTCGCTACGCGAATCGATACGCCTACAGACTTTGCGGTAATGTGGTTTAAAATAAATGACAAAAAAAATTTAAAGCACATATAAGTGGCTGGCTATATTTGCTACCTGGTAGAATCGATAGAAATAGAAAAAGTGTAGAAAAATCGATTTTTATTAGATATTGAGTAGATAAATCATAGGTTTTTGTGTACATCAATTAACAATAAAAATTAAATCTTCGTAATAAGACTTTTAAAGTAAGTTTTTAAGTTTAAATTAATATTTTAAAGTAACTTTTTAAGTTTAAAGTAATATTTTAAAGTACTTACTTTTTTATGTTTAAAGTAATATTTTTCTTTGTATTTACTATCTATACATGTATTTATATATATATATATGGAACTATACTGGAAATTTTATTACAATAGTAGTATAATCATTATCTTAAACGGCTTTACGTTTTATTTTTTACAATGAAAAGAATTGAATTGAATCATTGATTGTACTAAAATGACATATTCAACTTAGACGGTCACGGGGTTATCTTTTTTTTAGAAATCTCGGAGAATTATTGGGAATTGAAGAGGTAGCTAGTTTTGAAAATTGTGGATTTGAGAACCAATAAAGTTTGTAATGAAAGGACTGATATCGGTTTCGGTCCAAGTCAGCAACAAATAGGACATTAAAGTCATTCCGGATGACTTTATTATATTTTAAAATAAAAAAATACCTTTTTAGCTGAAACTCAGACATAGACTACGGCATTTTCATGGTTATCTTTTTAATTTCTAATAAATAAATACACAGACAAGTATCATATCCCCAACGTTAGACTCAAAACAGCTTGGATGATACAAGATATTAATGAGAATTTGAAGGAAAGCAATAAATAAAAATAACAGCGGAAATAATCTGAAAAAAGCACAAACGATTTCAATAAGGCGAAAAAAAAATTATCAGTAGAATGTCGTCACAAATAATCGTATTGTCAATAAAATTGAAAAATGTTAAAATAGCAGAAGAAATAATTTTATTTAAAAAAAAAAATTTATTTATATTGGGTATTAAATTTTTCTTATCTGTTCTTGAGATTCATTCTTGCTAAAAATTTAAAGGAAAAAAAACTTGTTATAATTGTACACCTACATAATATTTCTATATTTAAACGAGCTTTTCCTTTGTTTTTTTTTTTTTTTAAACACTTGATTAAGTCTTTCGCCACTCCTCTCCAGAAATATAGTAATTATCCCCACAATGCCCTATTTCTCTTCATCGACTCGATATTTCTTTTTTAACCGCCTGCACTGCCCGATAGTTTCGGAGCAATCTAGATTTACCGTTCTTCAGATTGCGCTCCATCCAGATAAAAATAGATCTTAATTTTCAGGCCATATACTTTCGCCTGAACCTTATTTTTTGAAACCAATATATAGTACACTGCTAGTCGAGAACTTCTGTATTTCTTAGAATGTTTTTGTACTTCATTGAACAGCTTCTGTAATTGGAAAATATGGGATATGGAATATGACCATCAAGATAAATTTCTGCACAATTCTTGAAAAAATATCAGATCCTGATGGCAATATTTTCCCATTTCCTGCATGGAAAAGTTTGTAAAATTGTAAAAATGGAAAGGGGTGGCTCAGTGTTATTGTGGCTGTTCCACCGATCATTTATATCCTCTATGGACTTCAAACCATTTTGTATATATTTTATTTGAAAAGAAAAGATATGACCAGGACCGGGACTCGAACCCAGGTGAGAAGTGGGAGACCCGGGTTCGAGTCCCGGTCCTGGTCATATCTTTTCTTTTCAAATAAAATATTAAAAAAATTATATAACAATCATCATATAACAATAAAATAAATTATAATCATTTTGAATATAATGTATGATATTTATTATTATTATAATTATTGTAAATATTTATATTTATTCTTTTTTAATGTTGTTACCAATTATTTCATGCACATTTAATGTTATATATTCATATGTTTCAAATATTGTTAACACCTCTATAGAAGGTTACAGTTGTAAGTTATTGTTGTTGTGTTGTTACCAAGCATGCTTTATCGTTGTTATGTTCACTACACGCCTGAGTCTGATTATATATATTTGAAAAAGTTCCTAAAGTGTGTTTTGTGTGCAATGCTTAAGTATTTAATTGATCCAGCATCCATAGGAACATGATTACGCAGGATTGCAGTGCCGAATGTCCCGTGAAAAAATAATTTAAATAATCTGTGGCAGATGATATAAATAACTGCTTAACAAGAGAGGATCTGGAGATCCTAGTGAGGCTCAACAAGTCTCTATGAAGTGGGTACCCAAAATATGGTAAAAAATCTGGCGGTTGAGTCATGATCTTCGACAAATCGTCTCTCTGTATAACCGTTGTTACAGAAATATTACAGTATCTAACACCAACTAACCAAAGACTCTAAGAAATTAAAATGGTATATTCTAATTCTGTTGTAACTATTTTTATTTTTTTTGCTTTCTAGTAATTAACTAAGTAAGTAAATAATAAGTACTGGAGATTTATAAACTCATATTTGAAGTATTAATGGCTTTATATAGGAATACAAAAATAACAACCCAATATCAATTATATATAAAAATTATTCATTTCTTAAATTCCTATTTCGTAAGTCGAAGATTGAAAAAAAAAACTTTTGGTTTTAACCTGAAATTCCCCTGATCCATTTTCAAAATAGCATTGTCATCCACTTCTATAGTTCCACCCTCCGACAAGGTGAATACAGAACCTGAGGACAGTATTTTCGGAATGTCAACACAATTGCCTAGCCGTCGTTTGTGAAGGCTGGTTTACTTTATGTCGGGAAAACATCTTGAGGAAGATGGACTTGCTATGTACCGATAACCACATATTGCTTCAGGCTTCCATGCATCCTTCGACTCAGGTACAAAAGACATCCCATCAAATACGCCGCAGATATTATATCGTATATCAATGACCTCTGAAAAGAAAAAAAATCTGAAACATTTTTTTTTAATCCATTATATTCATTACATGAAAAAAACAATGGTTTTCACTGAATTATCATATTTTTGTTTGGTCGGGTCAAAAACTTCAATCCTCATTATTGTTAAGTGTCCCTGAAACATGTTTTCGTTTTTTTTTTTAGTTTAATATAAAACCAAATATAATCGTTCCAGAGCTTCCTAAAATTTTCTTCTGAAAAATGTAAAAGAAACTAAAGTATTTTAAGCCTTTTTTATTTTTTATTCTTCCTTCCAGAATAATCCTATCTTTTTGCTCATCGTTTCTATTAACCCCATATTATTGAAGTTTTGCTTACACGGAGTATAAAGACATTTTCCTGGATTTTTTTCTAATAGGTATTCAGGAAATCTCATACCCTTTCTCAAAGGATCATTTCTAAAAACTGTTTCTGAAATATATACTGCTTTTGCTCTATGGAAGTATTAACATAATTTCAGCATGGTTTCTGATTCACCTCTTCGATTTACCTCGAAATTGATTTCGATGTTCAAATCATCATAAATATTGCATGATCTCATTACTGTATTTACTTCATTTTGCGGTAATGAAGTAACCTGATTGAAAATCAACAAGTTCGACAGATTTTCTTCAAAGACCAATGTAAACTGTAACTCCGGTATCTTATTTGTGATGCTTTTTTTTTTTTAATGCGTTGTGATTAATTGTCGTCACTTCTAGAAAGTGTTTCAGGTTTGAAATAAGTATTCATTGCGCATTTGGAAAGTATATTCTGTATAACAATTCTCATGTCTTATTACATGCAAAAAAAAAAAAAAATAATAATATTACAGCCTCTTCTAAAATTTGTAGAAAATCGTAGACAATTTTTAATTATCTAAAAGATCATAGAATCCGTTTGTTTGCTATGGCTTAGCGGCATAAACTAAATAGAACATCCATTACACATTCAATTACAACTGTATAAACAATTTTCTCTTTGGATTTTAAAAGAAAAATTATTTATTATAATTTACAACGGTTTAATCTTAATATATCAACTAAATATCATGAAAGAAATATAATGACATGAGCTAAAGGAAACTACCCCAATTGGTAGGGCTCAGATATTTTTGAATTAATTTTTTCAAATCTTTTTCACACACTTTTTTGTACATATATTTTTAATTTAATTATTTTAACAAGGTCGTAGAGTTATTTTATACTGTATACTTGAAACTTAAGTGAATGATAATAAATTGTTTGATTTTTAAGTTTGATTAATTCTATTGTTTTGTTGTCATGAACCCCGCGCCCCTATTTCATTCAAAAAATGTTATTATGATTTTTAAGAGGGCTCTACAATCCGATTTTTAAGTCCTTATTTTTTAATCACACACATATTATAAATTATTTATAGATAAATTAGGAATTAAATCACATTTTACAAACGATTATGGGGAGAATTTTTTTTTCATTTATTCTAATTACATGACCCTATTATGCCAAGCCTACTATTCTTTTTAGACCCTATGATTTATCGCGTCGTTTCCTGGGCGGTGTCTTCTGCAAGAATTCACGGTCCAATGGCCTTATATATCATGGTTCCATTGTTATCGAGTCAGGATGTGAGCTATTTTCTGCACTTAGGTTCCAAATCGGTGACAAATCATTACGTAGGGTCATCCAAGAAGTTAAGATAGCTGAATAAGAAAGTGTGGACTCAAGTTGCCAAGATAAGTTCGTAATTAAGTTAAAAAGAATAAACTACGAATTCCAAAGGAGTACTTTTCAATTTTACTTTTATATGATATTTCAACTAAGGATTATCTAAATATAACTGGGCCAAATATCGTGCAATGCTAAGCATTGCAACCTTACACCACCAAGGTCGTGGTTTTGAGCCCGGCAGGTGGTCTTAGGATCACTTTAGTGGTTAGCATAACAACCCAAATATACCTAAGATCACGGTTTAGTCCTAGCATTTTTTAAAGGAAGTAAAACATCCTTAGTTATGCCGTCTTTCAGAAGGGATGTAAAATAGGGGATCCCGAGCCTGTGCGGTTTAAATATCCCTATCCTAATTACGCCTGGATTTGCAAAATTTAGGACTCTCACTGCAGCAAAGTCCGATTAACCATAGTTGCATAAAGTGACCTTAAATAAACGATCCACTGAGAATTATGTTTTTCTAAATATACAACTCATTATTTCTTATAGGTCTAAATTTAACATCATTATTTATTAAATATGTATGAGGGAGATTAATAAACAGTTTGACTGTGCAAATCAATATTCACACTCTTAACGTTCAACTCAAGGTGGTTGCGATGATTTAAACGTTCATCTGTTAAGAGGTAATAAAAAAAATGAAATAATATATTAAAGCTACAAGTCGAATTCATGTTTGGTGACAATAAACAGTAGTTTATTTATTTATTTTTTAATAAAGCAGTAGAAATTGTGATAACTAATGGAAACAATAAAATATTTAATTACAATTTAAATAAATATTAAAAATAAACGGAAAATAAATTTTGCATATGAATATCAAGATTTATTTTACTCGTATGTATATAAAAAAAAATTATTTATCAAATAAAATTTTTGATGGGGGGGGCGGCATCCGTGGAAGAAAGAATAGCCAAACTGTAAAGACTGAAAGACTGGAAACTATGGCAAAAAAACTACTGTACAGTATTAAGACCAGTAATACTGTATGGTATGGAAACAGTCAGCCTTCCGAGTCTGAAGAAGGTCCTGAAGATGAGAGAAAAATTCTGAGGAGGATTCATGGACCCAAAGTAACACAAGAGGGGTATAGGCGAAAACCCAACCAAGAAATATACAAAAATTTGGAAGATCTTGAAACAGTCATCAGGACCAGGAGACTGAGGTTCTACGGCCACATGGTCAGAAAGAACAATAAGAGGCTGAACAAAAAAATCTTTGTCAATATTGAAAAATAAAAAGAGACCCTACATAAATGTTAAGACCGTGGAAAAAAATTCCAACGAAAAGCCCTTAAGTCTCCAAACTAAAACAGAAATTGAAATTCTCTGTCCAATATTTCGCCCATTCAGGCATCCTCAGGGTAGATAGAGAAAAAGAAATGTAAGGTCTCTTTTTATTTTTCAATGTTTATATATTTTGTGGAATAGCCATAAATTCATTGGTGTCTTGATAATGTTGTTTTTCTTTTCATTGCAATCTTACTTTCATTTTTTCATATGGTTTTTGTCTTATAATGTTTTGGTGTTGTTTACAATTATTTATTTTTTCCTGTTGTGTTTTTTATCAGCTGTTTTTATCTAACCTTATCCAGCCGGGGTCGAGTAACCTTCCTTATGATTTATTAGTTGCTTTTGAGCCTTGGAGGTGGTGGGATGCTTCTTGGGCGCATTATTCTTGTTATGGTTTCTTTTCGTTTTTTTTTTCTCTATCTACCCTGAGGATGCCTGAATGGGCGAAATATTGGACAGATAATTTCAATTTCTGTTTTAGTTTGGAGGGCTTTTCGTTGGAATTTTTTCCACGGTCTTAAAAAAAATCTTTGATAAAGTCTTAAGCTATGAGGGTATAGATGGATTTGTGAAGCAAATAAAGGAAGAGCTGGAAAGGCTAAAAATCAAGGATAAGGGGAAAACTTACGAGCTTTTCGGGAAAAACTAAAAGAAGTTGGGGTTCTTGCGGTAAGGAGGGATATACGAGGGAGAAAATGGACTAAGGAAGAGCGAGAGGAACAGTCCAGGAAGATGAGGGCGTATGGGAGTAGACGGAAGGCGGAGAGTGTAGAGAAGATTTAAGTGATATTAATAAAATCAATTAAGATCAACTCAATTAATAAAATAAAAAACAAACACCAAGAAGAAGTCACGAGCATTGCAATTCAAGAAAAATAAATTTTTTGTTTGGAACTCCCACATTCCAGAAAATTTAATACTTAATTAGCTCCATCACCGGAAAAATATAGAATTAGAAATATAAATAAAATAAATTAGAACCTTTTCCGTTTCTCATCCCACTCTAATGTCAATCCACTAAAATGTACAACTTACACTAAAGGAGATCCCTTCCAGACTTTCTTAATTGTTATTAGCAACTACCAACCCAAAAGGGGCTAAGAAAAAAACTTAATTATTTAATACTTAAATACTTCAAGCATGAGATTTTTCTCAGTGATAATGTGAATAATTAACTAGTTCCAAGCATTTATGGATTCATTTAACGATTTCTAAAAATGTAGTAAAGGTTGTGTGAATATTAATTCATTTCGCACATCAAGCAATGAGAGGTCCTCGACTATTTCTAGGAACGTATTTGGTTATTAATGTTAATTATCAATAATACACTGTTGTTATAAACTAGACGATGGACACACGAGGGAATTAGCTTGCCCGGTGTGCAGGAACCAAAGGAGCAGGGGCACAGAGGAGGTCGCTACCCAAACATAAACAGACTGAGCACATGTTCAGCAAACATGTTTGTCCAATCCTGAGTCATAGTCATGTGTTTGTTCTTCCGTCACAGCGTTTTCATTTTGTTGTAGCCTTCTTTCCGTCGTGTTTCCTGTTCCAGTCCTAATGTTGACTTTGGAAAAGTTTGACAGATGTTTGCCTTTAATCATTGCTGAAGTTTCTCGATTTTCTCTTTCATTCGTGCAGTTTGGCAGAAAGAAAAAAACGTTAATACGCTGACTAAGCAATTCATTTTTTTTAAGTGCTTTAGTTGAAATTTTGAATTCTCAAAGAATAGAAGAATAATAGAAACCATTCATTAAATTAAAAAAAAAAAAAACAGTAGCCTTATTAAAAAAAAATTATATTTTCTCGTTTTTGTAACAGAGCTTAATCTTTTTAATTTTAAATACCTACCTGTACAACTACAACCCGTGGACGGGTCTGCGGTTCAGTGTATGGTGGAGACAGTACTGTTTTATGGACTACGCTTCTGCAAGGAGCTGATGTCCTAAATCCCGCTCAACCGCCTGATTTTTCCCCTTTATTCTGGGTACCCTATTTTTATAACATTGCATAGAGGCTGGGTGAGCCCCAGGAGGGCCCCTAAATCCCATATGAACCATCTCCGGGAGCGGGATTTGAACCAGGATTGCCGGCATCAGTGCTCTCTCACTGAGGCACTCCGCTCCCCAATTTTAAATACACTTATATATAATTTGATCAAATTAACTATTTGGCATGATTATGAGACCAACACAGTCTCGAAGTGTCGCCGAAAAGAAGTTGAAAGAACTGACTGAAGTGCAAGAACCACAAGTATAAATTATTTACAACAGTCAAGAAAAGTGAAAAGCTATATTTACACGACTATGTGTAATAAACCAAAACAGTACTCATTTACATTAGATGCAAGAATTGAAAAAGTATTTGGCTTATTAATGTACTAGTATTAATACCCATTGTTCATCAATTTGACATGATTATAAGACCAACATAGTATCGAAACGTCACCTAAAAGAAGTTGAAAGAGCTGGGTGAAGTTCGAGAACCATATTTATAAACATATAAAGCACAAACTATTAATAATACATGACAACCTCAAAGACATACTGTGTCGAACCCTCGGGTTATCTTGTATTACTTTTAATACCACCAGTGATTTATTTCCGTAAACATTGTAAAGGGACCGTAATCCACCATCTAATAATTTTTAAAATTTTAGAAACGTTTATGGATGATTGTTTCTCAGACTTTTTCAAAAGCGTTTGTTTCCAAAAAGCTTTCTGCTATACATCCAGTTTGGTTGATAAAAAATAAAAAACTATATTATGCCACATATAGTATTCAAAAAGATAATGTCCATAATGTTCAAATTAAGATAATCCCTTTAAGATTAAGATATTACCATTAATTTTAATTGCTGGTTCTGTATGAAAGAAATATTTAGTTGACTGTATGAAAGTCATGTGAATTTTATAGAACATAAACTACAAAATTTTTATTAATCTAATTTACAATTTAATAAGATGAGAAATAAAACTATATTACATATTTTGAGGTGGGGCTGCATTGTTCATGGTTGTTTTTTTTTTAATTTTTTATAATTATTGGTCATTTTTTATGAGTTATAAATATTTTTATTTTTTAAAGAGAAAAGATAGGCCCTCAACCGGGATTTGAACCCGGAACCTTTGTCTCACCGTGACATAGCTCTGCCAATTGAGCTATCCAAGGCACTTTCCGGTCGAGGACAAACCTTCTCTCATTTAGATCCTAAAGCCCCAGTGTGCTCCCGCCATTTTTGCGATGAATACACTAGAACGAAGTTCTTTGAACATTAATTTTAATTTAGGATCTTATCGACTTTCGTCATATTATTATTTATAATTTTTTATAATTATTGGTCATTTTTTATGAGTTATAAATATTTTTATTTTTTAAAGAGAAAAGATAGGCCCTCGACCGGGATTTGAACCCGGAACCTTTGTCTCACCGTGACATCGCTCTGCCAATTGAGCTATCCAAGGCACTTTCCGGTCGAGGACAAACCTTCTCTCTTTTAGATCCTAAAGCCCCAGTGTGCTCCCGCCATTTTTGCGATGAATACACTAGAACGAAGTTCTTTGAACATTAAG
This sequence comes from Arma custos, assembly GCA_037127475.1. NCBI lineage: Eukaryota > Metazoa > Arthropoda > Insecta > Hemiptera > Pentatomidae > Arma > Arma custos. The sequence goes on along the minus strand of CM073763.1, from coordinate 81,493,144 downwards.
GTCACGATAGGTAAGGAGCACATTGACACACAAGGAGCACACTGGGGCTTTAGGATCTAAAAGAGAGAAGGTTTGTCCTCGACCGGAAAGTGCCTTGGATAGCTCAATTGGCAGAGCGATGTCACGGTGAGACAAAGGTTCGGGGTTCAAATCCCGGTCGAGGGCCTATCTTTTCTCTTTAAAAAATAAAAAAATTGTTTTTTTTTTCTTTAAGCTTCTTCTCCAACTGCCCATCCTTCAGCCTGGATTAGCTTGAGTTACTCACTCATGTTTATTGATATAAAAAATTATTCATATAATTTGCACAATGTGTTCATTTCATGGTTAGCCAACAACTGAGACTCTTCGTGGGTTGCCATTTTTTTAACTTGATATTTCCTGTCCTCGACCCTCTTGATTCATTTCCACGGTGTGCCGTGAACAAACCAACATAAAATACATATATACTTACATCTAATGCGCAGGTGTAGAGTGAATAACGTGTAGTCCTTTAAATAATAAGAAATAATAATACAGAAAATAGCAATTAAAATTAACCCTTTTCCAGCCATCCTATGTGGACTTTTAAATAAGCATTATAACATAATAGAAATTCAAATATTTTGTTTAAAGATGTATTTAATAAGACTACTAACAATCCTAAATTATTAGTAACAGCCAAAAATTCTACTTTTAAAAGATTTTTAAATTTTATTTCTTTTTTGAAATTGACTAATGTATTATATTATTATAATAATGCAATTATTAAACGTAATGAATGAATAGGAAGCTAGGTTTGGATCAAGTTGGTTTGTTTGAAAATAAAATTTGCTATGAAAGGATTGATATCAGGTTCGGGTCAAACCAGCAACAAATGGGACATTGAGATCATTATGAGTGACTATATTCTTTGCAAAGTAAGAGCATTGAGGATTTTACTATGGATTTAAGACTGTAAGCATTGAATAGGAGGGGAATTTGATGGCTTAGTGGAGCCCCAAAGCTCTTCTCCATAATTCCAAGTAGGTCTTATAAGAGTCATTTATATGAGTCTTTTGTTATAAATTGGAAGCTTAGAGGTTTGTCTAGTAAATGCCAATTTCTTTTCTTTTCAGTCTAGTTTTTAAATGTAAATGATCAATGTTGAATGTATCTAAATTCAATATTCAAATGTTCACTGTAAATGTTAATGTTCAAACGTAATTTCAATTATATCATACATAGCCTATGAAGATATAAAATACAGTCTAAAGTATAATTGAGGCAGAGGAGTTGCTCAGTGTGTAGAGTGCTGACTTGCTATGCTGGAGGTTGATAGTTCAAGTCCGGCTGTGAAAAGTAAATTTTTAATCTGTCGACATAAATGGATGTGGGATCTACAGACCCTTCTCTGGGGTTAGCCTCTACAAAATGGATACACTTAATTGAAAGAAAACCCACACGGTAGAGTATGATTTTTGACAAATCATACTCCTCACCGTCCTTAAAAACATTACAGTCTCTACCATGTACTGGCCTCATCCTCAGACCCGTCCTGAGGTGTAGCGGCACATTATTTTTTTTTTACGTAGCATTCAAGGTTGGCAACTAATGAAAATACATTTTATTCTTGGACTTATAATTCAAGATGAATAACCAAAGGGAACCTATCATAATATTTGTAAGTGATTGAACAGCTGTTATTTGTAAGAGAATGCTATAAATTTTAGTTGTTTTTTCTTTACCATTTTTTTTTACATAATTAAAAACAATCTCTAGACCAAAACAATGAGATAATAAATTATTAATTAATAAGGTAATCACGCAGCCCGGTTATGCGTTTGCCCTCCAATATGCTTATGCCTCCATAGCCCGGTGACACGGAAAACCAATTTAATATTTGATCCTAGGGATGGATCGCCCCACTTCCAGTCTTTTGAGGACAACGCGATATAAGATTTAGCACCTATCGATCGGAAGAAAGAGAAATGAAGTATGAAATAGCCGGAAAATGCATTCGGACCTCGTAGGGGAATAAAATATTCAGCGGGCAAATATATGAATATTGGGTTTAGCTCGGGCGCGCCCGACCTGTATTCCTTAAACTACTGAATAATGTCAGCGTCAACTCTACGCCCCCTACTTCCGTATTTCACGAATGGAATAGCAAAACTTATGTATTCCAGTTCCCCTTCTCTATCTTATTTACATTTTCGTTACAGAAATAGCGCTACCGATAAATCTCTGATCGTGTATGAGAAAGAAGGGAAGATGCATTCTTCCATATCAATACAAATATAGTGTATATACATATGTATATATACATATCCAGTCAAGCATTTCCACATGTATACTGCTTTTCGTTTATAAAGAAAAGAAGATGTAATTAAATAACATTTCAAAAATACCAGAACACACACCGGCATTGCGGTTCTTTATTTGATAGGCAATGGAGCAGTTCATTTTATTTATATGTATCTGTATGAGGGGTTAAGTCGGATTTCGCCAAGGTAGAGTTGTATTGAGTTGTAAAGAGGGAAGCGAAATCATGTCATTTTCGTATTTTTTTCGCTTGAAATGGAATTTATATATACAGTGGGTCAAAAAAGTATTGGCACTCAAATCAATCTTTTTGAAGGCAATTAAAAGCTAGACTATTAATTACAATTTTACAATTATTAAGAAAAAAGTAGGAAAATAGACGGTCATAAAAGTATTGGCACAGTTGTCCATAGTTAACATTTATAGAAAAACATCTCCTTTAATCCCTTAAATATTTTTGTATTAAGTCCCTGTTATTTACAAAAAAATAATTCCTCAGTCTAAATTCATTTCTCACCCGAATTGTGCATTGAAAATGACAAAAACCAAAGAGCACCAGAAATCAGGTAGTGAAATTACATTCTCGAGGACTAAGTTACTGTCAAATTGGCGAAAAAGTAGGGATGAGTTTTAGCACAGGTTCAGTTTTAAATAAAGTGCGTTCTTTGAGTGACCTCAAAAGTTTTCTGCAAGAGAAATAGAATAAAATATTATAGAAAATAGAAGAATCGTTAAACATAATCCAACATTCTCGGTCCCTTGCATAGCAATAGAGGTGGCAACAACTTCTAACACAACCTTCTACCTCCAGATAGTTAGAAATGTAATACACAGTTTTAATTATTATGGGAGAGTTCAAAGAAAAAAGCCATTTATCAGTGAGGTAAATTGCAATAAAAGACTTGAGTTTGCCAAAATCCACATAAATAAGTCAATTGAATTTTGGAAAACAAAAATTTTCTCTGATGAGAGTAAATTTAGTATTTCCGGATTTGATGGGCGAAAATAGGAGTGGAGGAAACCATACACCAAGTTTCACCGACAGTGAAATACGGTGGTGGAAGAGTCCTAGTTAAGACTGTATCTTTTCAAATGGGGTTAGAAATTTGAGTTTCATTGAGGGGATTATGAATGCTGAAAAGTATGTCGATATTTTGCGACATAACTTGAAGAGCAGTGCTGAAAAATTGGGAATTCAGGATACATTCGTGTTCCAGCTAGAAAAGAAAAGAATGGATGCTATAAAATGTTAGAAGACAGCTTAAAACACCACATCAGACCCCAGGTATAAATCCAATCTAACATTTCTCGTATTTACTCGACTTGAAAGTGCGAAAGAATAAAATTTTATCAAAAAATGACCACAGACGAGGTTTAGCTGAGGAATGGGTTAAGATCAGACCAGAAATCACCCAAAATCTTGTCTTATCAATGCTATCATGACTGCAGGCTATTATAGAAGCAAAAGGGATAATAACAAAATGTTAAGATTTTTGCATAGCGCAAAAGCAGAAGGGTGGCCAATACTTTTTTGTTATTTTCCATATTAATTAAATAAATGATTTGTTTTAAGAAATATTTCTGTTAATTTACTTTTACTTCCTATTTATAGATTTAATAAAATTGTTGTGACAGTTATATCAGGCTTTTCTATCCATAATTCAGGAAAATGAGGGTGTGCCAATACTTTTTTGACCCACTGTAAGCAATAACTTCTCATCAAGAAAATTCCAGGCTCGGCCCCTTTTTCAAAAAGGAAATAACACAATACCGCTTCCATGAATATTAGAAACTAATTTTGGATAAAATTCGACTTAGCCACTTATTCACTGGGACTATAATTATATATGTTTAAATAAAAGGAGGCTTCAGAAGAACATTAATATAAAATGTTTATTAAAAAAATAGATAAAAGAGCCTATAGTCTTAGAATTATAAAAAAAGGTCCTTCTAATAACCATTCTTGTTGTTTGTTAATTTAACGTAACTTTATGCTACTCTTCAACAATTCTTTATTGTTTCTCAGTTTATCTTTAAAAAAGAACTCATGAACCTTCGTTGACTTAGCATAAATGGTCCTTTATAACAAAACAGAACAAATTTCCCACAAGCAAGCATTACTCAATTGTGTTGTTACCATGAGATAACCTTCGAGAAGGTTGCAAAACTAGCATTGCCGTCATCTACTGTCACCAGACGTAATGACAGCGGTGGCCGCCGCATGACCGTGGCAGTACCACTTCGTGCAGACATTCCTGCGTGTCATCTCCTCCCCTCCAGTGCCTAGCACCATCCTCTGCCATTGATCCCATCGACCCTCAACACGTGGAGTTTATTTCCAATGTCAGGGCCGGGAAATATTGGAAGTGACAAATCATTGCTACTCCTTACATCCCAAAGCCTAACGTGTCCAAGGAGCATTACGAGTTAAGATCTATTTATATTTATATTACTTAAAGTTAAAATAGACTAGGTGAACAGTGATTTATTTTAGTTCCATTTGAGGGATTTACCGTCTGAATGTTCTAATATGCGATAAATAAACTAGCTATAATATCTTCAATACTAGAAAACGAAATGCATGGTATTCATGTAACAAGAGATTGCCTTAATATGCTCCAAAATCCTTTCCTTTTAATAAAATTTGACGAACCCTACACGAAATAAAATTTTTTGACGCAAGCAAAAGTTTTCAAAACCAGTCAAATAAGTCCAAACCACTTTGCCCCAATTGGTTTTTGTGCAAATGATGTTATATCGCACTGGTAGTTCTAAAGTTCTATTTTTTTCGATGGTGAGCTATGACCATGAAAGAAATGGATAAATATCTTCTTTATCACTCATCAAAACTGTACAAAGTTAGCTTCAATGGTTGTCTGCTAGAAGACATTTGTGCCGCTCAATGTCCATATGTTATTCCAAGCTGACTAGTTTTCCCGTATTTCTAAAAATGTAGGTTTTTGATTAATATCACTTTAGAAATACCAGTGCAATGTATCCAGTCATAAAAAAGATACCTGTATCACTACGAGCCGTGAAAGGTCTGGGGTTCTGTACATGGTAGGGACAGTGTTGTTTCATGGACAACGGTTGTGCAGGGAGGTGATTTGTCCCAGATCACGCTCAACCACCAGATTTTTCTCCTTATTTTGAGTGCTCACTTTAGAGAGGCTGGGCGAGCCCCAGGAGGATCCTAGATCCTATAGGATTCATCTCCGCCTGCTAACAGACTAAATGAAAGTCTTGCCTGCAGGGGGATTTGAACGCAGGACTTTCGGCCTGGCAACTCAGCACTGAACTGCTGAGCCACTCCGCTCCCGGTCCAATAATAAATAAACTATAAATTATTATTAACGACATTAGAGGCAACCCTTGTTACGCCTATCAAGTGATGTAAGTATTATTGTAATTACTATCTACGCAAATTGTGGGGTACCAATGTACGTATGCACCCACTTTATTTACGATTATTATGAAGAGAGCAACTCGATGCGGCACAGTGGTGATGTGTTTGATATGTGTTGAGTAAAGCATTTACAACTAGTAAACAGAAACGTCGACATGCCCATTTGCTTGGAATTGCAAATATGTATCCAGCGACACTACAAACTTCCCCTCCCGAATCCTGTTTGAATATGTTAGCCCTCGAAGAAGTGAGCTCTTGTTTTATCATCGTTCCCAACTCTGAACATAAAACCCACATGTTATGAAAACTTTGCGGGGTGCTTGATGGTCATCGGCCGGGGAATAACGCGGAGGCCGAGGTCCGTCTACTTTAATGTTTCCTGTTAGCTTTTGTACATTACAACAGTTAAACAGATCTGTACAATTATATAAATGTATATAAGTATATATAGTTTTGTCCAGAATAGGTTTCTTGTACTTAAGGAAGTGGAATTGTGTTATCCTCGTAGAGCTTAAGAGGTTAAGTCGGGCATTGGCTTCAACTCCACTTCAAGCCAAAACTAGGAAAACGAAACGATTCCGCTTCCATCAATACAGTTTACTCTATCGGGACGCAATTCGATTTAACCATATATTCACCATGGCGGAAGAAATATACAGCCCTATAAATATACAGTCTTTGAGAGTTACCTTCATTCACGTCATCAGACAAACCGATAAAAAAAAAACCTTAGGGTGTGTGTATAAAGGGTTTAATTACCATTATATAATGGTTTATCAGTTTAAATATCATAAAAAGTATTTAGGCGCAAAATATTTTCTAACCAAATATCGGACTTATTTGGTCCGGTTTACTTAAGTAGCCTTAGCTGGTATATAGTGATCTGTGAGCAATGAAATACGAATATTACGAAAACATATCCGATTTTTTAATAGATGATTCTGGTAGTCACACACACATTGAAAGACGGGTAACTTGGAACCAAATGTTTTTTTTTAACTATGAGGGACCTAGTATCTGTAGGGATACAAAAGTTGATTACAACATAAGACATGTCTCTAGTTTTTAGGTCCACTATGTACTACTGATGTTTGTTTGTTTATTAATTTACTGTTTGGCATGACTGCGGCTAATCAGACGACGCTGCAGTGTGAGTCCTGAATTTTGACTGTCCAGAATACGTAGGATAGGGATCTTAACGAGTACCTGACATCTAAAGGCTGGGTACATCTATTTTGGCTCTCTTCTAATACCCTCGGGTAGAAGTATTTGTAGTTATAGTAGTAAACTGTATACAATGATTGTATTATATCAATTATAATTATTCTGTATTATACGTATTATATATAGTATTGTCGATTTTTTTTTTAATAAACGAAGGTTTTGAACAAAAAAATTATGATGATGATTTAGGAAAAAGCAAACATGTCTCTCAGAGACTTTTGGCTGGTTTTATTGATTGCTCATTTTTTTAAAAATATATTCATCATACAAGACTGAAAAGATCAGAAACTGCTCGACGTTTTCGCCTACTTCAACATTTACTGGGCAAACGTTCCAAGCTCCCAATTAATTACAAAAGACTCATTTACATGACAGTTATCAGACCTGGGCATACGGAGTTGAGCTTTGGGGCTCTACTAAACCATCCAATTCATCTCGTATCCAATCATTACAATCCAAAATCCTTCGTAAAATCCTCAATGCTCCTTATTATGTCACAAACAAACTCACCCATCATGATCTTAATATCCCATATGTTGCTAATTTGGCCCAAACTAGATACCTATCCTTCCATAACAAGCTCCATACACACTTGCACAACCCTCCGAGGCGTCTGAAAAGAAGATGGCCTCGTGACCTTCTGCTATAGAACTTTATTGGAGTGATTCCGATGGGTAGTTTCTCCACAAGTGTTTTTTGTTTTCATGTCATTTGTTCATATTAGCAAATTTACTTGTTGTAATATTATTACAGTTGTAAATATCAATAAATTAATCCAAAAAAAAAATATTAGTTGGATACATTTTTTCAAGGATTCCAAAATGTCTCTGACCCCTGGTATATATGATATAAGGGAAGTTCTCTCAGAGCAGATGGGTTAAAAGACTTAGAGGGTCTCTCCTCTCCCTTTGGCCAGATGGTGGAAATTAGATTCCTCCTTGATGGAATAGTCCTAACACGAAAACCATCTTAGCTCTCAATCCCTTTTCTTATCCTACCGTAATCTTGTACATCTGAATAAACTTATCTCGGTTTGCTTTTTGTTCAAAATATGAAATAATAACGCCCATAAAAAATTAAAAAATATGAGGAAAATATTTAATATATCGCTCTTTCGAAAGAACAATGTCATTATTCAAAAAACCTAATTTTTAATAGAGTTATTTGAAAGTTCAATGTGAGTTAAAAATATATGAAAATTTGGGTATCAGCGAAGCAAAGCATTTATATTGAAATAACGGTATTGAAAATCTTCTAACTATTAGTAAAGTTTCAAGAGCTTGAAACTTTTTTTTATTTTAACTTACATCATTATTCCCGTATCAACTTCAAGTTCAAACATGATACAACTAAAATGTATCATATAATAATGTCTTTTTTTTTTAGTTTCATGAGCTTGAAGCATTGCTTGGCTAACCTAGCAAAAAATATGAAAAAGTCATCGCTATAATTCTAAACCGTCCAGTTTTTTTTTCACAAGTGGTATGAGAGAAAAAAAAAAAGTTTTAACTTTATAATGTTTAATAAGAAATATTATTTTCCCAATAGCAAATGTTTTAACAATAGTTTTCATTCTCCAAATTATAATGAAATAATGGGCATATCGAGTATTCCTTTTGTAAATTTAATACGATAAGAAATTAGTAAGTCAATTTGTTGCAGGATGGAAGTAATGGAAGAAGGAAATCTTCTTGATCGGGTGGGGATCTTACTTCAAAGAGATTCTGCGTATTACGAAGAAAACCAATCCGTCCTTCAGGAAGGTGTCTGCCCGGCCATCGCAGGTTTTTATTTATTTTTTTTTTTATTTTATTGTTTGCATTTAATATTTATGAATAATGAAAAATAAGTTTGGTGACAGGAGCTCTGCTGGTATTTTAATCTGTATTTTAATTTAGTATCTCTTTTTCACAATTATATTCTTCTTTTTATAAAAATTTCCCCTTCTCTTTGTATATCGGTAATTATAACTATCAACCTCATTTTACTGATCGCTCCGTTCGTAAATGTTAGTAACATCCAAAAAATCTACTTTTAATAGTTTTTTTAATTTTATTTATTTATTATAATAAGGATTGAATAGGAGAGGAATTCGATGGCTTAGTGGTGCTCCAAAGCTCTACTCCGTAAATACATGTAGGTCTTAATAATAGTGATGTATATAATTATTTTGTATTTTTTTTTTTTTTAATAATTTATTGATATTTACAGCTGTAATTATATTACATCAAGTAAATCTGCTGTATGAACAAAGGACATGAAAAAAAAAAACACTTGTGGAGAAACAACGTATTGATAGTACTCCATCATAGTTAACTGTGAGTTTAGAACGTTAGTCTAGTAAGTGTTGCAGTAGCCTCAAACGGGGTCTTAACCCGCCGAAGTAAAATATTACTCTACTACAATTTTTAAATTAATTTTCAAAGATAAAATAATTAAAACTGCTTTGGACTCCGGCTAAAAAAGCTCATTGTTATTACAACATAGTGTGCTACATACTGAAGAATAGCTCTCCTCCAACCAGGCAACTATAATCTCAGGTTGACAGAGTCCCGTTGTACGCAATCGTAGGAGCTTAATGCACTCCGAGGTGGCCGTTGCCTGTGGGGAGATCTACTTAGCCCGCTACATGTCGGAAGGAAAAAAAAATTACTGTTACTTTATAGGTCACTTAGTGGTAAGTGAGCCAATGGGAAAGCATAGGCTTGAAGAAGAACGATCAGTTAATACGGGCTTCCATAGAACGGTCATTGTCTCTGTTCATAATGTTATTTTTAAGTGTTGTTAGTAGGGAGCAATGTTCTCAACTGGTAAAGAACAACTAAATCAAACTCCTAGACCCAGGTTCGTCTCCGGCATCACATATTGTTTACTTAATCTATTAAATGGACTTAAACATCAACTCCAAGACTAGTGAGACTCTCCTAGGATTTTTTGCAGTTGGGGAACAATATATGCGTACCGTGTGATATGACTGATTATTTAGATAGTAGTGAACCTGGACTGTTAGATGTTAATTATGATCGAGGCCGTAGTGGCCAAAGTCGTGAACATTGCAACTTCTTACTGCAGTTAAAAAACAGTAGACGGCTTGCAATAAAGAATTATATTTATTGCGGCATTTGCCAATTTAAAAAGAGACTTTCTGATGTAAACCAACTAGGTAGACTCATTAACTATGTACTAACATCGTGATTTAGTGACTACTCTTGAACTAACTTAGTGACTACTTTCTTAACATACAATACTCTAGTCATACCATCTCCATTCTAACTCTCTATTCACCCTTTATCCCTTAGGGGTAGTCTATATAAATTCAAAACAATAGGGGATGTCAAAGAATTTACATTGTTCACAACACGGAAGCATTGATGAAATCTGGTTATAAATCCATTTTACAAAAAACAATTTATTATGTTCCATTATTGGTCGTTAGTAACGCTGCGATTTCTGCTTTGAAATTTCTTTCATGGCGGACCCTCGGAACGAATCTCGTCCTTTCCATTTCGCAAAGGAATGGTGTGTCATGTTTTCCTTGATAGGATTAGGAAAGGATGACAATCAATTTTTAAAAAAAGTTGCTATTATCGATTAATAGGAAAGTTCCATCACGAATATTTGAAGAGGTTCGATTTCGACCGTTTGAGAACCCAAAATCCTACATGAAAAACAAAAACTATAAAAGCCCAAATGTCTGTTATGTGAAGTTCACTCCAGTACGGTGTTGGTGAAAGACGCATAAATGCAACATAACATATACGGGAAATTGGATTGTATTATTTTAATTAGGCGATTGTAAGCACCGTTTTTGATTGATTGATGTATTTATTGGAATTTGTAACTATATTATAATAATAAAACAAGTGAATTGGACGAATGGTGCAAAGTGGCATGAATAAAGGCAAGTATAGAAACTACCCAGTGGAAGTACTCAAATAATTAATTAAACTTAGAAGATTACAAGGCCATCTACTTTTCAGATGCCTCAGAGGATTATCGAGAAGTGGAGAGGTAGGTTTAAAAGTAGTGGAGTTTGAATGGGAATAAAGTTTGTCATGGAAGGAGTCAATCAAATCAGCAACAAATAGGACCTTAAGGTCATTACAGGTGACTTTAATCATGACAAAGTATTTAGGACTTAAGGATTGAATACGAAAGCAATTCGATAACTTTTATGGTATGTTATGTATATGAGTCTTGTATAATTAATTGGCTTGAGCTCAGAGCGATTGGCTAGAGTGTTGAAGTTAAAGCATTCCAAGTATTAATTAATTAAATAATTAATTTAATCGTTTATGGTCCATATTATTCTGTGCTTACACTATGGCAGTAATTCTAGAGCTTATCAATATTGAATCGCAAAATTGCGCCTGGCTAAAACTCTAAAATCAATATTCACTCCGTTGATCCGTCTTAAATTAAATTAAAAAAATTAAACCCATCTATGTTGAAAATTAAATACAACGCAGCAGTTGGCATTTGCATTAGGATTGAAGTTCACGAAATTAATAATTATAATAATAATTGCTAAAAGTACAAAATTATTATAATCTCAAAGCCAGGAATAACATAAAGAAAATAGAAACTATTTATTTATTTAAGTTATTGTTCTGCAGGTGGAGTCCTGGATTTTCCTCATCATGCTTCTTTCGCTGCAGTGAAGCTGGTAACTTGGTGGGAGGAGCAGTACATTGCAGTGTTTGGATCTCCATCTGGTCTCATTGATGGTAAGTAGAAGCCGGTATTTCCCAAGGAAGCGTCTTGAGTCCTGTCCTCCCCACTTTATTCTCCATACACCTCCATAACTTTCTGAAAATAATTGCTGGTGATCCTACTATTCTGTCATCCCAATAATGTGGAGCATGAAATAGCATACATAACTAGATAATATTTTTTATTTACACTTTCGTCAAATCAAAATTTATAAAATAACATTAAACTGTTGGAGAAAGGTTATGCTTTTCCTTTTTAGTCATATGATAATATGTATTATTATGGTTCTGTATGTTCAAATATGTTCATAATAGATTACAGTTAATTATGAGTGTATTCATTACCTTTTAATATCTTTATGAGGACATAACAGTTGGCGACGAGGATGGGATGAACCTAAGAGTAATTGGGAAAGAATGCACGTAGATTATGCAGGTCCGTTTTACAATCATTGTTTGTGTTGATCCTGTACAATAGCAAAGAGAAAAACATCTGGATCAAATTTGCTGGATGCGCAATTGCGCAGGTGCAAATGAAAATTAAATAATAATAATAAATAAATAAATAAATAACATTAAACTTACAGCCAATACGGTTTTGTTTCCAAACTGTTTTTCTATTTAGATGCAATCCTTAAGTTTCCTTTTATAACCTTTTTCCTAAGGTTAACATTGAACGAAAATTCCAGTTACTAATTTAAATAAAAATGTCGCTAGTTATGTCAGTAACTACTGAACAGAATATTTAATCTTCCAATGGACAGCAAGCTGATTGATTTATACTATCATTCTGATATCTGAAGGGCATACGGATTGAAAGAATTACGAGACTTATTAGAGTATTCTTTCTTAATGTAGAGTCATTTAAATTCAAAAACCCATATCATCCATTCCAGAATTAAAATGCTTAAAGAGATACATAATTTGTAAACATTGGTCAGCATGAGATTAATTTGTGCATATAATTAAAAAGGATTTTCTATAAGGATGTTCAACTGAAGTTAGCACATAACATTTTTAAGGAGAAAAATAGTTCAATACATTAACGGATAAACGAAAAATATGAAGTAACAAGTAAATTTACTCAAACACAGAAAATAAAACAAAATCGAAAATAAGAAGGATTATGTAAAGTTTTGGACATTATTTAGAAAGATAATTAGATATTAAAATATTAGAAGAAAATGCCGGTAATTAGAGGTTAAGAAATATGCCAACAATATAAGAAAAGAATTGAAACAGAATTATTTTAAAAATTGATTCCAAAGAACAACAAAAATACTGAGCACAGGCGAGGAAAAATTATAGAGTTAAAAATGATTTATAAGTAGGGAAAACTACGGGGAAAATAACAGAATATAAAAGGAAATGGAAGTTTGACTTTGGTGAGATTTCCAAGTTGGTTAATACATTTTCATATAATGTTCATAATTCAACTTACAAATTATTATCTTTTAATCATACGATATAAATGTCTCCTCAATGTCAGTTATATTTATTTATTATAAATAAGACAATATTATTGATAGCAAAGTATTAAAGTAACAATCAGCACGTGCGAAATTAATTAATTTTTTATTTGAAAGAACGTTATTTAAATCAATTTATATTTTTCAGTTCAATAAAAAGTTTACCGTTTTACTCCACCTAAGGCCTTATCCAATCATATCCTAACTAAATAAAATTTATACTTAAATCACTAAAATAGAGCCAAAAACTCAAAAAGAAACACTATTATTTATTATAATGCAATTGGGAAAAACCACAATGCAAAGCCTTATGTTTCAAATAATACACCTACTTACCAGTCGACGTTTCGCCTATTCAGGCATTATCAAGACACCAAAATCAAAAAGGGGGTTATGTGAATCGCATCTCGAAGAAAAAGGTGCAAAACATCCCAACGATCAACAGCTAAAACAGGCTCCAAACATGAGACAGCACCCCGCCACCAAGACGTTCAACATACAACTGAACGAAAGTAATACGCAACCAGCTGGGAAGGTTATAGAATCAGCTGATCCACAAACCATATCAAGTAATATTAGCCCATAAAAATTTATACATATTAGCAAAGTTAGCCAAATTTTCCTTTTAAAATATTCAACGTTTCCGAATAATATTGGTTCAAATTTCTGCAATCTGTTTTATAATTTACCGAAATGTCAATCTTTTGTGCAATCTGCATGGCCTCGAACAACTTCCTTCTGGAGCCATCACTCTCTTTATAAATAACTTTAGCATTCTCAAAATCAAATTGATGCTTACAAGTTTTGGTATGCTGGGCCAATGCTGTGTTAGGTTCCTTGCCACCAATATTTTTACAATCATATTGATGCTGATACATTCTTTTGTGCAACAATTGTGATGTTTCACCAATGTATATTTTAGGGCATCGCAAACAGCTAATCTCATACACTACATCTGATTGTTGCTGTGTAAGTATTTTATCTTTCAATGGAGTGTAAAATTTACTCATCTTGTTTGTAATCTTATTCGCAAGCCTAATCTCGTAAACATCATACTCTTTAAATATATCTCTAACACATTCTGACAGGCCCTTAATATAAGTGCACGCAAAAAAGACACCATTCATATTATTTCTCTCGGCACCACCACTATCCGACAATGCAAGATCCCCACCACTAGAAGTACAGTTCATATTATTGTGAATCTTGTTATAGTTCAAATTCCAATATTTTTTAATGAGGAATGAAGGGTACAAGTTAATTTCGAACATCGTGCAGATGGTCTCTTTCACGGAGCTTATATATTTTATATCAGTCAGTTTAATGGCTTTAAATATGCTGTTTTTAAGGTTATTTATCAACATATGTCTAGGGTGATTAGATATAAAACTCAATACACGTTGACTACTGTTTTCATTTCTCGTCCACATGGTTCTCAAAATTGCACTATCGTTGTTAACATACATATCTAAGAATCTAATCCTATTATTAGTTTCCAGTTCATAAGTGAATTTGATATTATTATGAAAACCATTAAGACCCTCATAAAACCTGTCAATCTCATCCTCTTTCAACACAAGCAAAAGGTCATCCACATATTTCATGATCAATCTAGGTTTGATATTAGTAGTATTGATAACATCATCCAGCAATTAAAACAGATTGCAGAAATTTGAACCAATATTATTCGGAAACTTTGAATATTTTAAAAGGAAAATTTGGCTAACTTTGCTAATATGTATAAATTTTTATGGGCTAATATTGCTTGATATGGTTTGTGGATCAGCTGATTCTATAACCTTCCCAGCTGGTTGCGTATTACTTTCGTTCAGTTGTATGTTGAACGTCTTGGTGGCGGGGTGCTGTCTCATGTTTGGAGCCTGTTTTAGCTGTTGATCGTTGGGATGTTTTGCACCTTTTTCTTCGAGATGCGATTCACATAACCCCCTTTTTGATTTTGGTGTCTTGATAATGCCTGAATAGGCGAAACGTCGACTGGTAAGTAGGTGTATTATTTGAAACATAAGGCTTTGCATTGTGGTTTTTCCCAATTGCATTATAATAAAATTTATACTTGATTGTTGAATTTATACTTTGAATATGTCGTCATTTAATGATTATAAGTGGTTTTATTAATAGAAATGAAAAAAAAATGTTTTTTCAATTTTTCGTTTCATTAAATTTTAATCATCATTTTCTAGCACCCCTATAGCATCAAGAGAATAAATGATTTTTATTTCACATAATGTTTAATTACATTAAGAAAAAATAGAATTAATGTTGAGGAACTGAAAGCAACTCAACACGGAACTAACGCGGAGTGGATGAGCCTTTAACTTTTTAATTAATTAATTAACTCAGAAAGCAGAAACTTAATTGCCTATAAAACTCTATTGAAGAAATATCAAATTTAATTTCTTTGTAATTTATTTATATCTTGTTCCATTTTTCTTTAATCTATTTTATTTTATTTTAGTTTTTATAGTAGAATCAACTTAATTGGAACTAACTATCATTCATACTTAATTATAAGACAGTGAAAGATACTTTTATTCCTATAAGAACCTAAAACCAACGGGAACATTTCACATTTATAACAAAATTTAAGCATTCAAACTATTTATGAGAAAAAAATTATTTATTTGAAGTTATATATATAAATTGCTTTGTAATATTTGCAATATATATATATATATATATATATATATATATATATATATATATATATATATATATAGATATATATATATATATATATATATATATATATATATATATATATATGTATGTATACACAGAAATAATTATAATACTTTTCCTACCCGGAGGTATTTTAAGTAAATAGATAGTATGAGTCCGCTGAAGGCGGGTTCTCTAAACCGGCACAAGGCTGCTGACTCAATACATACAAAGCAGGGAGAGACCGCTTTACTGGATTAGGTGATAGGAAGAAGAAGAAAGGGGGGAGAGGAAGGAAGAAAGGAAGAAAGGCTTGGACAAGATTACTCCCAGAAAGAGTCCTGACCCCATCCCTAGGCCAATGAGAGCACGTCGACCAAGAGGACACTGCCTAGCCACCTCTCAGGTCTGGAAGGGGGAACTATGTCTCTAAAGAGTGGGTTGCTACAGCCCTTCGGCCCATCAAAAAATTGTATGTGTCTCCGGCTAATTTAGTCCGGTATAGACGGGAGTTTCAGCTCCACGTAGATTTTAGTATTACGCGCCCTTTGGAGCGACGTGCCTTTAACTGTACGCCTAAGGATGGAGTTCTGAAACTGCTGTAGACTTTTTAATGTGGTTCGTGTTTAAGGAGCGGCGCACCATGGAGCAGCGTTGGTATAATGATTGATTTATAAATTTGGCATTTAAGACGTAACGACAGTTACGAAGTAATAACGACTGGGGCGAAGTGAGGAGGAGGTAGAGCCTATTGGGCTTCTATCGGGCCAGTTTCAGCCTCCCCCTGACGTGACTCGAGAAGGTAAAATGCCTATCAAGAGTGACGCAGGTAGAGGATAAATTACATATGTATGCAATGAGATTATGATGAAATATGCAGCAATAAATTAAATTTTTCGGCATGACAAAGAGAAAGGAATTTAATTTGCATTTCATGTCTTAACATTACTTATTTTAATACATTTAATACTTCTGTAATCATCAATATTATTTTAAAACATGATTAAGGAGTTCTCCCTTTTAAAAATATTTTGGTAAGAGATACGTTATGAAAATAATTATAATTTTCCTTACTCATTAAACTGTAAAATTTAACTGAGACCTTCCATAAAACGTAGACCGTTTAGAAGCATATCTTTAGTGGAAAACAGTTCCAACTAACACTTTAATTCAACCGTTTAATTCCAACACCTAGTTTCACAAGGTTGTACAATTTCCTATCGCTATTCCCCAATTCCAAGAGCCCAAAAAAGGCCGTCCTCTCAATCACTGGTTCTTTTAAAATGTTGATGTTCTCACTTCTTTATAGCCATATAAATCCTCTCTCAGGACGTTCTTGGTAATCTCTATACTAAGAATCATCTTCACATACGTGCATCCTCCAATCCACATCCTCTTCGGACTGTTCCTTCTCTAGTTTCCATTTCTTCCTTCTCTAGACAGTATAAGCACCACTACTCTCACTCCAGAATTACTGTGTAAGCCTTCCTCTAACTACATTCTTAGCTAAACAAGCCAACAAAATCTGATTATATCTGTATAAAAGTAATTGGTATTCACCTTGCGTCATTGTAAATCGGCAGCTTTACCACATCTGTACTACAACAACAGAATTATTATCAATTACACAATTTGCTAATATAAAGGGTCCATGTGTTGCATTAAATAAATCAGTATTAACTACTAATAAGCTATTGCAAAACTGAGGTATGGAAGGCGTGGGCTCGGAGATGGGTAATCCAGGAGGTCCCGCAGAACTGGTGACAACTGTGGACAGCTGCTGCAGACAGCTGATGGCCCACCTCCACACTCTCAGCCAGGAAGCGCTCGACCATGCAGACCTCCAGGTCCTCACCTCCACGCTCGGAGCCGCGGCGTTGGTTTCCAACGCATTGTGGGTCTACAACCAGAACAAGCAGAAGCTGCCAGGGTGAGCGATCCGTCAAGTTTTTGTTTCCACTCACTGCTGTCTGTATTAATGAACATGCTTCTCTGAATTACCTTTTCAGGAAAACAATCGGGGAGTGGCTCAAGGAGTACCAAGGAATGCGAGAAGCGCTAGCTGAGCGAGTTCTTGATCTGCATTGCAGGCTCGTGTCCCTCTACGTCCTGCAGGACCGGGACTGCCTGCACTGGGAGGACCCTCATCCGTTCTTCGAATCGGAGCGAGGATCCTTCGTCGTGCAGATGTGGTGGCTCTATATGCAAGGTAAGTAACAACATTCTGCCTCGAGACGTATATAGAATTAATAGAACCATTACCTCATTACTGTGTTATTTTCCCACCTACAAAAAGGATTTTTTATACAATACTAGCCAGTTACTATCATAGTTCACCATAAAAAACAATGACCAAAAATTGTAATCAAATGTCTAACTGTCAACAGTTATTGTTAATCTATTCATCACGTATTTTTTCTGGTTTTGGCCGTATCGTCATATGCTTTGCCGACGTTTCGCTAGCCATACTGTTAGCTAAGAAGTCTCAGATTAAGTCCAGAGGAAAATAGCAGTATGGCCAGCAAATATTGGCAAAGAATTTGACTGCACGGCCGAAACCAGAAGAAATGCGTGATGAATAGATTAAAAATATTGGCCGTAGCAATTAAAGAGAGTATTTATCTACAATTCCTAAAATTCCAGTTGGATATTTTTAAAAACAAGTTATATTAGTTGATATTGTTCATATTTTTGTTCCATTTTCTGCTTTCTTAATTTCTACTTGACTTTTTAATTTGCATAAATATGTAATTATCTATTGTTTATCATTATATAATTATTGTAATCTTATTTTTGTTTTGTTTTTATTTCTTGTACTCTGTCTTCTTTTTTTTTTTTTTAAATGTTATCACTGTAGGTAATTTACAACTTTTTTTTTATCATTAATTCTTTCTCACTTATAAGACATAATAATACTTTGTATTAATGTACCCTAAGACGTAATAATACCCTATATACCTGCATTGTTATTCTAAAGGGACTTGTCCCAGAATAAATAAAGAATTTATTATTTATTATTTAAAGTTAGTTAATAAATCGTCCAAAACACCACATCTTTTGAAAAATCGGTTCTGGTGGGTAAATAAAAACATATCTTTTCTCCGATTAATTCATTACGTTAGATTACAACTGTGCCTTTATTTATTCATATTAACAATCCAAACAGACTGTGATTTGATAATATAGACAACAATCTTACTCCAATACGTTCCACAAAAAAATATTTGTTTATATTGTTTTGTTATTTATTGCAAGAACCTGGGCCTCTCGCAATACCTTCCTCCAATCTCTCCTAATCTGGGCAAGCACCCGCTAATTAAAAGTATAATGCCTTTGTCCTCTTCAAGCCTTCATGAAAAGCTTGACTTCCCCTTCAACGTCTTCCATGCTGGTTCCTGTGAGTCGTTTGTGGACTATGTGACATATGTGCCACACCCTCCTACCATCAGATTCGGCTCCATTTTAAGTTGAGGCCAAATTCACTTTCGCATATTTCTTGCCTATATAAGATAAAAACAGAAAAGCAAATTTTAATAAACCTTAGAATCTTTTTGTTTTATTTAAAAACAATATATATATATATATATATATATATATATATATATATCAAAAATAAAACTTGATATAAATTAGACATGATTCCAGCACGAGTTTCAAAAGTCGATCATAGAAAAAGCTTTTTAAAGTCATTAAAAATGCAGGACCTTTTATCCCTGAATGCCCCTGGCGTTTCTTCAGTGAGGATTATTTCATAAATCCATCTTCAAAAGGTTTCAAATAAACTCAAATAGTTTCAAAAAATATTTATAAGAAATTTTCACACTACACGCGTTTTATGAAAGGAAGAAAAACAAAGAAAACTGAAATTTTAATATTAGCATAAAGAAAAATTGTTTTCATCTTTAAGAATCATGTTTTGATAATAAGGGATTTTTTAAATATATTTGTGCCTTCTTCTTGATATATTTTTTTTTATTTAAATTGAAAATAGTGGACTGGATAATTCTAAGAAGGTATGAAACGGTCAGAGGGTGCAGTCAATGATAACACAATTTAAGAATTCATAATTTTTTTAGGTTTCTGAGTTGAGTAGCTGAGCGGTAGTCGTGAGTTCTGTTACTGTAACATGGATGATTTATTTAATCAGTTAGCAACAGCCTGAGGTGGACCCTGAGTTATCTGGAGATCTTCCTGGAGCTCATCCAGCCTCTATAAATTGGGTACCCTTAATTTGGGTAAACCGAAGATAGATCGTGGTTTAGGACAATTCATCTCAATGCACAACCTTTGTAATAGAAACAGTACAGTCTCTACCATATCTGAACGTAATGCACAACCTTTGTAATAGAAACAGTACAGTCTCTACCATATCTGAACGTAATGCACAACCTTTGTAATAGAAGCAGTACAGTCTCTACCATATCTGAACGTAATGCACAACCTTTGTAATAGAAACAGTACAGTCTCTACCATATCTGAACGTAATGCACAACCTTTGTAATAGAAACAGTACAGTCTCTACCATACCTGAACGTAAGATCCTTCAAGGGTTGTAGTAACATTTCTTATATCGTGTTAATTATTCCTTATTAAATCGTTCTCAATACTTATATTTTAACAATGCCAATTTCAAACTGCGGATTTGGTTCAAAACCTTTGAATTTAAAATAGATTCTTTATATAATAACATCATAGTAGTATGATCCAACTAAACAGAATTGATTAAGTATTCTTAAATCAAATGTACTTTTTTTTTATATGGAGAGAAATGATAAGTAAGGTAATTGTTTAAAACACAATTATTTCCATTAATTAATGTTGCGCATTACTTAAATCAACTACAAAATACAAATTAACATTGTTGCTATATTCAGATCTCGTCCCTGCTATAAAAGGATTTGATTATGTTATTTAATGTTATTCATTGTAGGATATCCCGCGCCATAAAACGCTTTTTGCTATCCTATTTCTGATACAGCAGAAGGACGATTTGATGAAAATTCTCCTGATTTAGGGACGAGGCAGGATTTGTGGAGCTCACTTCCTCCCAAGACGGCCCAGAGGGTCTTCGGCGGAATGCTAAGCGAGTCCCTCACGATCTTCACTGCCAGGTACAGCCAGGTAAAGCACACATCTCAATTTTATATTGACTTATTTTATTTAATATTAATATTAATAATTTCTTAACCTTTCTAAACATTTAAATATAAAATTTGTCATAGTATAACTCTGCTTAACTCTCAAGTACTGAGACACGGCTCACACGGGGCGTTTCGAGACTTATTTTCTGGAAAACCCCCCCTTCTGATTATGGGAAATCCTCATATGGCTCCGTACCTTCCTATCTTGCTAGTACTTTATTGAATGTGAAAGTGGAAGGTTGGTTCTAAAGTTTCTTTACAAAATATAAGCAATGCCTGGTCCCGCACGGACCATACTTCAGTGCTTGTGCAACTTCTTCGATTTTATGAAGGTAAATTTCATTCAATATTTTATATTTATTAGTTAATATTAATAAGTGATACTTTTAATTTTATAAATGTTATCAAAATATTGTCTTTCTTATAAAAAATAATAAAAAAGAAGTCACTTCGGAATTTTTGCCATCAAGGAAGAGAACCAATTGCTGCCAAATGCTTGGAATATTAATAATTACATCTTATAATATTGAAAAGTATTTTTATGTTCCCTAATTATTTTTATATTTAAAATCAAAATAAATAAATTGTAATTAATTTGTTATAAATATACAAGTTTTAAAATATATAGTTTCCGATTTTCATTATTTCCTTCATTGATCTTATTTGTTATTTTTTACTGAAATTTGAAAAAATATCATATATTCCTTGAATGTGGGGAATGCAAGAAGATTCATATAAGTTATAGTAAGCAAAAAAATGTTTAAATATTTTATTTTTTATTTGTTAACGATTTTTTTTATCAGTTTATACGTGGGACCAGGTGTCTAGAACTAGCGTAAGGAAAAACTAAGTCAGTACTTGAGGATTAAGGTCATAGTGTATAATATACAATAATTAAGGTCAGAATAACGAACGGTAGTAATAAATCATGACATTCACGATTTATACAATAACAAACATATTCTTTACATTAGTTATGCTTTAGTTACTAATTAGTTTTAGTAGAAGAAATATTTTTGGAAAAATACATAAAAATTAAATTCAGATTTTTTTTCTATCGAAACGGACTGACGATAATTACAATTAAGACGAATTAAGATCAAAGTTTCATTAATATACGAATTTCATGGTTTGTTTTGTGTAAGTTTCTGTTATAAAGTAGAACAGAGTTAGCATATAAAATTAAATTAAAAGTAACAATACTAAACAGTTACTCCACTTTGATAGAATAATACTTCCATTTTTGCTCTTTCGCATTAATGAACTATTTGTAATATTGTTAATAAATATTAACGTTTATATAAATATAAAACGTTAATAAATGCTCTATATTAGCAGATATAAATAGATTTCAAAAACAATTTGCAGGCGATTGCCTCTCCCGCAAGGCTACCATTGATCGCTAACGACATTTGCAACATATTGAAGTGTGTAGCTCACCTGTTACCGGGTAAGTGGTTTTTGTTTATTTATTTAACAGAAAATTAGTTTGTTTAACTTTTCTTAAAGCAGTTTTGATTGATGTTTCGAGTTAGTGCCTCTCCGAATCGACCTAATTTAATTTTTAATCATAAATTATTCTTATAAAATTCATATCTATAAAAATACAATTACGATCGTGAATAATGTTAATCGATTCTCTATAGCAATTCATGAAATTTTTATTTAATCCTTATCAAATTCAACATTTTTATTGTATAGTTGTGACGAAGTTTTAATTCAAATAAACAGCTGATGGATTCCTATCTGAAAAAAATTAATTTTTCGTTTTCGATCTATGACGATTCCTTTAACATTAGTAAATGATTCGATATCATATTCATATTATCATCTAAAAGGCAATCAAAGGTAAAGCATGTAGGTAAAATAATTTTGAGGACTTTGAATGAGCATTGAAAGTTTTTTCACTCTCCTGAAAATAATACTTTTTATGTTTCTTACTTTGCATTAGTATTGACGATATGTAATCGGTAATCAGGTATTGCGAAAATTCAGTCACATTTGTTGAGGTCGCTATTCAGTGTTCATTTTTACTTCTTCTTTTAAAAGTGTCTATCATCTTTGAATGATGTCGATTAAAACAACACATCTTATTTTACTGATCACTGAGGTGATATCAGGTCACCAGACCTGCAGCCTGCCCATTATCTCGAATTCTTCTGTATTCGCTGGTTGGCCCATGAAACTCTGATCATATCTCGAATCCTTGTAGGCGTTTATTTTAAGCATTCATAACAGTGAGATCATGTTACAACTGAGTACTTTGATTCTAGTCCAGGTTCAAATTTAGTTTGCACAGCACCTTTCTGAGTTCGTTACAGGCATTTCTTGCCTTCACTATACGACATCTGATTTCATTTGAGTGATCCCAGTAATCAGTTGTTTTCTATCCTAGATAAGTAATTATCTCAGTTCTTTTTAGCGTGTCTTATTTATTTTGTAATGAGTAATGCAGGAGATCAATATATTAAGTTAAATTAATTATTGTTATCTGGTATTTGATCGAAGTACTGTTCAGAAATCGAAACAACTCGTTTTCGTATGTCCCTGATAGCAGATAATCTATTATTGGAAACAATATGATAGGCCAACTGAAATAATTCAAACCGTAAAGGAAACGTGTTTAACCTTGAGGAAATACATAGTAATGAAACATAAGGTTAAACAAGTATAGTTCGATTCACGCCGAAACGGGATGAATGATGTTAATACGCGCTTGAGCTAGGAGACTCAGACAATGTACAGGAGGCCTTGAGGATTAGAGCAAGTCTGGATCAATTACATATTCATGAATGGACGCCCGATCATCGTCACCTAATTGCTAAATTAAAATAAACTATTTACCTCGCGCCGTCCCATTGATTAAACCTTCATTAAAATTTATCAACAATTGGAAATTGATTAATCTGGCTGTAGAAACAATCAGTAGTTATTAATAACTGACCACACTCCAGAGTTTCGACCACACATAATTATCGTTTTGTGATAATCATCGGACGTGGAATTAGCTATTCTTTAATTTATTATCCCCAAATCTTTTTTTTTATTGAATACGCTGTGTCTAAAAACAGAAAAAAAAATCCTACATTTTTTTTCCTTAGTCAGGTCAACAGAGTTAACGTATTAGTTATTTACAAGTTCTCACCTATATATATATATATATATATATATATATATATATTTAAAAAATAAAAGCTTCCATCCTATCTTATGCATCATAGATGTGGCGAAAGGTTGGGGTTTTCCACCTCTTGTCACTATTTGACTTGTGATTTTTTTTTTTTACATTCTTAAAGTTTTATTATCACTGTTCTCAATTTATTTTATTTTGCCTCATCGTTTTATGTTTTAACAACAAGAATATTATGCTTCGTTCATTGAAAGCAGACTTTAGAAAGATTTATAAGAACATATTTTCAGTAAACAAAAAAGAATCG
Source organism: Arma custos (assembly GCA_037127475.1). Classification (NCBI taxonomy): domain Eukaryota; kingdom Metazoa; phylum Arthropoda; class Insecta; order Hemiptera; family Pentatomidae; genus Arma; species Arma custos. The sequence continues at coordinate 81,468,796 of CM073763.1, read as the reverse complement.
CATGTACTTGGACATATAACTCACTCACTCTTCTTTCCTTTTTTTTTGTGAATCAATAATGTCACGGCCTTTTACAGCCGAATGGGAATTGGAAATATTTGGCTTAGACATTTTTTTTTTCAGATCCCTCAGGAAACATGAAACATAAAAACAATGTCATCAGTAAAACACTTAATGTAAATTATAGCTTAAAATTATCCTTATTCTACTTAAAGTATTCGAAGGTGTACTGACTTATTAAGATATAAAATTATCCATATTTCAGGTACAAATATTATCTGAAGGTGAGGGGCCTTCTCTAGTTGTGTAACCTACATGCTAAATTAATAATAAAACTTAGAACGAAGAAGGGAGTGGGTGAGGTGATGGGAAGAGGAAAGGAGAAAGGAGAGGATAAGAGAGGGAGAGAGGGAAGGGTAATTAGGATGTGATGTTGACGGGGTTTAGGTGCCCCTTCCGACCCTGCCACCTTGGGGCTATGGCTCGGAAGAGTGGGTTGTGGGATGCGGGAAGGTTGTCAAAAAACTTAAGGTGACACCTTGTAATGTGTGACTGTACAGTGTTCAGTTGTAGTTCGTTATGAATGAGTACCATGTTACGTCTTTCTAATGTAGTGCCTCTAGTGATCTTCTGTAGTGACTTCAGGGCTGACGGATATTGGTAATGAAGGAGTGGAGCTTCGTGTAGTAATGTGGGTCTGAGGACTGCTTTGTAGAGTAGGATCTTGAGTCTGAGTGACAGCCCCGTTGAGTAGAGTAAGTGTCTGAGTTGATTGGCTGTGGCTCGTGCGATGTGTATTCTGTGTTGTGTGTGAGCTGTGAATGAGAGGTATAATTCGAGTTTCATGCCTATGTATGTGAGTTATTTTTTGTTCTTTATAGTTTGTCCGTTTAGTGTTGGTTGTGTTTTAGTTGTTTTCCTGTAAGAGAAGGTGATGGCGTCTGTTTTGTGCGTGTTTATGTGTATGTTTATGTCTTGTAACTGTTCTGTGATCAGTTGGGCTGCCTTTTGGGCCTTGCGCATGGCTTGATCCGCATTCATGCTAGCTGTGTATATCGCTGTGTCATCAGCATAGGCGGCGATTTGTACGTTGTCTATTTTCTGCCCCACTATTTGGGCAGTATAAATGTTGAATAATATCGGCGCAAGGACCGAGCCCTGGCTTAGACAATTCTTACCTAACCAATTATAATCGGTTTTGGGAGAAACTTACTCTGAAATCGATGAAGTAAAACATCCATGAATTTTCATCGTAGTTGTTCAGGCTTTATGAGATGTAGGTGTGTATTAATTAAATATCACTTTACGCTACTATGACTAATCGGATGATGTTAGAGCGTGAGCCCTAAATTTTGCCTATCCAGTTATAATTAGGCTAGACATCTGTAGAAGGAGTAACTGTCACCACACAGGTTCGTGGCTGCTATTTTATGTTCTCTCCGAAGGCGGCATGACTAAAGATTTCTTACTCCATTTAATATTAAAGATGCGAACCCCTGGGAATAGAATGTTTTTATGCCAACCAAACATCTAACCCTTAGGTGACCCTTTCAGATTCACTGTGATGTAACTATGAAGACTCTAGAAGAAAAGTCTGGCAATAAAGAATTAATAAGCGCAAACACCTCATTCCATAAATTCTTCATAACTGTATTTCATTCTATCAGTAAAATTGATTGCTCCTATTAGCAGAATAAAATTAGTTTTAAATATCAGCGGAGTGGCTCAGAGGTAGAGCACTAAGTTGCCGGAAATCCTGGTTCGAATCCCGCTGCAGGCAAGACTCTTATTTAGTCTGTTTGCAGCGGGAGATGGATCATATCTAGGACCCTCCTCACTTAGACCCTTGTTCACTATGAAATAACACGATTCCGCTTCAAGAAACGTATAAGTACCAGAAACAAAATTTGGAGATAATTTGACTCATTTCATATAATAAAATTAATATAATGAATATATATCTATTATATGACAAAATTTCATGTAATAAATTTATTGAAATAATTACAGTACAGTATTTACCAATAATGATTGGCATATATATAAAATTAATAATAATAATTAAAGAAAATACATTATTGTATGAAGTAGCAACGAAATTATTAGAGTCGTAGTAAAACTATGACTGCTAATATTTTACTATTTCTTTAATCATTCAATAATATTCTGTGAATGAATGAATGAATAAAGCCTTTTATTACAAAAAAAGTAACAGGAATTATTAGAATAATAAAGAGAAAAATAATTTTACTACTGATACTATATACAATATTTATAACTTTTATAATATTATGAACTTTCTTTCTTTGCTTGTTAATTTATGTAGGCCTTCCCCTTAGAGAGTGATTCTAATGTATGAATATTATTTACGAATGTCCATTAAGATATAATGCCTTATGTGTATCAACTCAATGTACTCGGAGAGTACTTCTTTTATACCGTTTTCCTCTTCCTGAAAATAAAATAAATGGTGTTGATATTGTACAGGTAGATAACTCGTTACGGTTTTATAAAAATTAATGTTAGAGCGGAGACTGATTCGGGCGTTATTATAAACGAAAACTTGGAGTAATCAGGTAGGCTTTGGCTCCAGTTTATTCTGATTAAGCTCCCGGCATTAATAAAAACCTTTAATTAAAACTGGGATAATATTCTCCCAACGACCTCTAGTTCCACTCCTTTGTAACAGAATTAAAAGTTCTTTTTTTTCTGGTCCCATGACTTTCTTTTTCAGCTGTAGTCGAATAATCTTTTCATACTTCGTAATTCTTAAAAACGAAGGTTGCTCGATAATTTAGTTTCAGATAGATTTAACATTTTATATTCGTATAATATATTTGTTCTTCCAATAATATGCTTTAATAATGTGGGAACAAAAACGTATAAATAATCAAGGAGTTTAAGTATCATGGGGGAATGGATCAGCTGGAATTCCCTCGAGAAAAAAAGCAATTGAAGTATGAAACGACAAGATCGAAGTAGCCTTACAATTCACCAAAAACACTGTCCATCACCAATAAGGGCCTAATTGAAAGGTTGGGGATTAAAAAACGGAAAATTTTAGGCCCTACATTCTCAAACAACAAATTAGTCCACACACGAAACGAGACCCTTTACAAAACAGCAGAAAGAATCACCAATATAATGAGGAAAACCAGAGACAAGAGAGTAAGGTTTGAGGCGAAAACTAAGAAGATTAAGGGATACTGGGCGAAGAGAAAGGCACATGCAGAGGACATTCACTTCTGATTCATTCGAAGTACACCGAAGTAGATTGAAACTTTAAAAAAAAAAAAAAAAATATATATATATATATATATATATATATATATATATATATATATTGCTATGTACTGATGCGGGCGGCACCATGAAAGGGATGCTGAGCGGGGAAAATGTGTCATGTCGGGACACATGAAAGGGAATATGTTTGGGACAAAGAACAGACCTTTTGCGTCCCTTATGGAGTTTTATGGTCCAAGATGGTGGAGAAGGAAGGGGATGGGGAGAGAAGAAAACTCTTGAAATAGGAGGCTGAAGTACTAAAGAGATAGATGCAGGGAAGGAAGGTGCTCTTGAGACGAAGGCGGAGCAGGAAGGTACTCGGGAGACGAGGCCGGAAAGAAGAAGGACGGGTACCCCGAGAGAGAAGAGTGGCCAAATGAAGCGGGCGGAGATATCAAGGAAGAAGACCGCCCTGTAACCCAATCTACCCCTGTCCGCAGATAAGTTTAATTTATTTCCTGTAATGTATTTTATGGCAATCCTTTTTATATATTTAAAATCTGATTCATTACCCTTGTTGAAATTAAATAAATAAACGATACTTATTGTAATTCTTTTGGTGCTTACATACCCCAGATACACTATTTATTTATAAATAATATATTGAAGGTATAATAGATAAGTAAATTGGTAAACACAAGAATAGACCTTTGGAAGGAACCCAATTAAGATTAAGGAATATAAATAATAATTTGAGTACTCATCCTAAATGAGACTCTGGCATCCCAAATATCAATATATATATATATATATATATATATATTAAAGATATATTTAAAAGTTGAAACATAGCAATATATATATATATATATATATATATATATATATATCGGACTGGTGGAGGCTTAGGTCTTTACGTCCACATATCCCTAAAATCACGTATCCTAGATTCTTCAATTTTTTATTTTAATTTGTAAAATATCGAGGGAAACTTCAAAAATTATTTCTGCAGCCTCGCTGTATAAGTGGTTAAGTAGAATTTTTTCTAATATAGTTTCTTATTCTTAGGAACCGTGTTATTCTTGTAGTGAATAAGTGGCTAGGTCATCTATTAACTTGAAATGCAGTTATTGATGACATCACAACTCCATTTCATGCCACGTGGTAAGGTGTGGTGGTAGGGCACGATTCATTAATACAATTAACTCGGGACAAAATTCGACTTTACGCTTTTTCACCTTGACTGCAGATTTATAAAGAAATGTTTCACAAATCGTCTGATAATAAACTTGTGCATAAATTATTTGCTGAAGAAATTATAAAAAATCTTTTAAATAGGAATAAATTCTTATAACCATGTGGCCTGCGTTATTACCGCTATCCTTTCTTTTCCTGCTTATTTGGGAATTGATGAGAAAGTAACATCGGTCATGATCCAAGGTTCATGGTTGTTTGATCTGATTAGCATCCTGGAACGCCACAACACAATTTACGATCTAGAACATTTGTAAGTGTGCAACTACTACTTTCCGTCGTTTTGAATTTATGTTATTAATAAATTAAACATAAATAACTGGTTTTATATTATTTGAATGGTCCTTATTGACACATTTTTTCAATGAAGCAATGTGCAGTTGCGCCAAGGAGCTGACAGGGGAGAAGTGCAGCAACCAGGTGGTACTCCACCTCCACGACAAATGCCACCACCTCCTCACCACTCTGCTCTTCAGGGGTGCCTCTTTGGCCACGCTCTACAAGGCCGGTATCAGTACCAGTAGAGCATTCACCGTCCCGCATGCTCGGGCAGGATGCTATTTGCAATTGCACTGCTTGTAGTTGTTTAATTAGCGCATTTACATTGCTTTAATTGCTCCGTTTATTGCAAGCGTCACGGATGAGGTCCCAATTATCACTTGTAATAAATCATGACGGAGTTGATCGCAGAATTTTATGATAATTTTTTATTTTACATCTATACGTCCAGGACTATTCCATCGCAGTGAAGGTAGTTAATGAACAAATGAGAACAAAGGTTTAGCATTGAGACAGAATTAGTCAAATTGTAATAGAATCAACAATTAAGAATTATTATTACATAGTAATTGAATTAAAATAATTATAAACACCAGATAATCGTTAACTCAATTACAAATTATATTCAATTAATTCAGGATTTAATTTAATGTTTACGTTATTTCTTTTTTGGAATTAATTTAAAGGGATTAATTAAGCCTGTTTATTGTAAGGAATTTAACAATATATACATTCATACAATTGTTACAAAACACTGGACAATAGATAATCCTGTCTGTCAAAAATATCTTAGTCCAACTATAGCATCAAATATCATATTATAATATACCAATTAAATTAAAAAATACATCAGGAATGGCTATAATGAAAGAATATAATTTTAATTCAATAAATCAATTAGTAATCATTGCTATAAATATAAGTATCAGCTCAATTGGGCGATGTTACACGAATCATGCATTGGATGTTGATGTTGATTTCTAAATTGTCAAAAACAAAAATAATAAAAAATTTTAAAAATAATAAAAGACTCTGCTTAAAAAAAAGTGATTTTGGAATGGAGTAAAACATGAGTTCTTCAATTTTTAATATATATTCCTTGTTAAAATAAAAATGTACATACCTAGCCGTGGTATACCACATTTGAGTGATGCACAGATTTTTTTGATTTTTTTTTTATTGTTAATAGAATAAAATTTGTAAATCCCTCTAGATAGGAAGTCATGGTGCCAACACGCAGAATCAGGCTTGAACAAACTACTTCAGATACGATCAATTAAATACATACACCAACTTCCTGGAATCACTTCGCCACACACGAATCATCGATCTGCTGTGATCGCAAACTTCTCGCATGAGCAAACTCCGAGTACAATATTCGGACATGGGGTCACCCGAATCTACATATAACAAAAGTGTGTTAAGATAAAACGATTTTTAAACAGTGCACTCGCAATTGTAACAATATAAAAATTAAACTTTGCATTAACGACTAGCTACAATAAAAATGTGAAATATATTCAATTTGAGAAATATAAATATGATAATGCCTTTAAATGCAGCACTTAAAGTGAGTTTTGTTTGGAGCTAATTGTCACGTCGTTTCTTATAATAATAATCTTTGTATTGTAATTAAGGACTATTTTAAAAATATTTCTTGGAAGGTTAAATTTAAATTTATAAGTAAATGTTACACAAATAGTCTTATAATAGGTTTGTACAGAAATCAAATGCTGAAGAAATATAAATTGTTGGGAATAAATTCTTTTAATTGTGACAACAAACATATACACGTATTTAGGGACAATTATCAGCCAAGATGGTAAAATAAACCAGGAGGTTATAAACTGAGTGATGAAGGTCACTAGACAATACTACCAGATATCAAAAGCAATGAAAGGTAATCAAGAATTGAGTAGATAGGCTAAAAGTAAACTATTTCAATCATTATTCCTTCTAGTGCTAGTACTTAGATCAGAGAGCTACTGGACAACCCTCGATAAGCATACAGCCAAGATTTCAGCGGCCGAGCAGAGGCCAAGACCAAAAGAGACTGCGTCAGAAACGACACGATTCTTGAGGATCTAGGAATACGATCGCTGAAGGATACATTAGAGGAGCGCAAATAAAATGAGCACATCTACAGAATGATACCCGATAGGCCAGGTGGTTATTAGAAGCTAGATCTGAAGGAAGACGACCTCGGACGAACCCAGGAGTATGAATTAAGAATGATTTGGAAAACAGGGAGCAGTAAGAGAATATAAAAGAGAATCCCGGAGATGCGTACGCTTGCAAATACAGAGACTGCTGGGCTGGGTGGGCTAAGGCTGCTACTCCACTGTTAACGGCACGGAGTTGGAGAAAATAATAAGAATAATCATGTTATCACATAAATAATTAGTCTTATCCTTCACGCTCTTATTTGGGAATTGATGAGATAGTACCCAATCGGTCTTGATCCACGGTATATGGCTGATTGTGCGAATTCACACGGAGATTAGAGAATATGGAAGGACACCGCAAGATGGCAAGATACCCACTAGTACGAATTTATGTTATTAATAAAGTAAACATTAATAATATAGCAATGCTAGAAAACTCCGTATGCATATTTTATGTTATGGCATATTAATCAGAATAATAGTCTCGAAATTACTTAGCTCTTCCATTTTTTCCGATATATAAAACAAGAATATATAAAACTACTTCTTTTCCTGTTGTTGTATGTGATTGTGAACCCACTATGATTGAAAAAAAACGAACGACTTACGGCCTTTGAAAATAAGGTATTGAATATAATATTCCGTCCCTTGAAGAATTCAGTACATTAATAACGCGGGATTCCATGGCCTGTTAATATAATTGAACTGATAGCATCACCACGAAAGATATGAAAAGTTGTCAAGATTAGTAACGAACGATTACTAAATGGTTATTAAGCGCCATGCCGACTGGTTAAAGGAATAAATTCTCATCTAGGTTGAAGGGGTAATGATGCTCTTGTGGGATTGAGTTTGAAAATATATAATATTTATTTGTGATATCAACATCGAACCTTTGTTGTTTTTAAGCATATTGTTACTATTTTAATAATATTATTCCTCCACATAAGGTCGCCATAAACTATCTATGTTTCGCACTGTTGATATCAATGCACTCTCATATGAAATTCTACATTACAGATATTCTCAAAAGGCCTAGAAGACGTGGAATGCTTCAAACCGCTCCCCGAAAAGACTTTCTCACCTTGGTTTGCCTTCGTCAACGATGACATAGACTACGGAACCAAGTCAGTTTTCGAACTTCCAGCCAAGGTGGCAGTGTTCCTGGAACTGAACATTCTCCAGGCACAGCCGCATAAATCTTGGTGTCTCTTGCTTAAGGTGAAACCTATCATTTATGTTTGATTTTTAGTATTAAAATGCGAATGAGAGAAAATTGTGTTTTATATATGTACAACTAAAATACATGTTTTATAGGTGCTGATGATGAGGAAATGTTGGGTGGCTTCCCGTCTGCTCAAGTTCTTGTTCGACAACGAGAGATACATTGGTTCTGAAGAACAGGAGTCGAAGTGCTCCGGGTTCATGTGCAACGGAGACTGCTACCTGCCGAAGAGCAGCGTGGAGCAGGCCATCTGTTACGTAGTCATGTTGGTCGGCAGCGAACAGGACATCAAAGGAACCATCATCCATACCTTGGAGAGGCGGGATGTTACCTGGGCGGACCCTCTCGACAGGCACCAGGTAATTATTGTTTTACCAACTAATTACTAAACCGTATGATTCTCTATATAATAAAAAGACATGTTCACATAGCAAGGCAGTCAGCTTTCGTAGCAGCTCACGTTTGTAAGTTGATTCGCAGAAATAATTGCAGAAGATTGTTGGTTAACCTTCAATAGCTACATCACATATAACTATTTCAGACAATCATGTATGTTGTTGGGTAGCGATCAAAAATAATTATCGTTGCATATCAGTATGTATTTTTTAATACCAATCTTTCAATCTTCTTTGTTGGTCCCATAGAAATTGTCCCACATTAAGAAACAGTGGAAACAGAATGAGGCTCCCTAACCATTTCTGTTTTGTCCTGCTTCTCAAATACTGTAGAGACTTGATGAAAGCCTATAATGTCGTTCGAAACGTCGTTATTAAATTATTGTAACTATTGTATTATACCCTTTCAGAGGATTACCGCCCAGACAATCTCTTTCTTAATCCAACATACAGAATTACCATAGTACCATGTACTAAAGAAATAAAATATCCCTCCCCTTAGAAAGTTAAAAATGTATTCGAGTATTTAAATAAATACAGAAAAAATAAATTAAATGCACAGAAAAATTGCAGATAAAATTGCTTTTAAGTGGGTGTATAACATTTTATGTCAGGGAATACATTTATGAATATTACGCCATTTTCTAGGACTCTTCTCTTTATCTAAATATTTTTTAGTTCTATTTTAAATTTTATGGACAATCTCTAGGAGTTGTGATCGATTCGGGCTGTGTTAAGCCATATTAACTTAATCTTACTAATATTATAAATGTGAAAGTTTGTATGTTTGTCTCTCTTTCACCCAAAAACTATTGAACGGATTTGGATGAAAAATTACAGTAGTTTCACGCAAAAACTATTGAACGGATTTGGATGAAAAATTACAGTAGTATAGATTATACATCAGAATAACACATAGGCTATAGCAAGCGCGGATTTATGAGTGGGGCCCACGGGGACACGTGCCTCCCCCCACTCCGACAGTTTTTTAGGTACTGTGGAGAATCCATTATAGTACATAATTAAAGGCAAATGATAATAGTTGTTAAAATAACAGAAACAACATGAGTGAAACTATTGTTTTTATATCCTACTAATATTATAAATGTGAAAGTGTTTGTATGTGTGTTTGTTACTCATTCACGCAAAAACTAATGAAAGAATTTAGATGAAACATATTGAGCAATATAGAATACATCCTAATAACATATAGGCTACAGCAAGGGCAGATTTAGGAGGGTTCACGGGGGCACATGCTCCCAGACAGTTTTTTGTGTTCTGTGGAAAATCCATTATAGTACATAATTAAAGGCAAATCAGGAACTTAGCATCTTGAAATTTGCAGATAGGTTCTTTTTGAAACGAAAGAAAGAAATTTGGATAGTGCCACCCCAAGGGTTTCCCTTGGATTGTATAGAATCTGTCAGTTTTGAAGTAAGACGTCTGAAATTTTGGATGTACGAGTAACTTATGGTTAAAAAAAATTAAATTATTCATTTAATTTGACCTTTCACGAACTTTATGTGGCAGACCAAATTCCACGCGAGCGAAGCCGTGGGCAAAAGCTAGTAGTTAATACGTATAAGTATTCATGGTAACATTAATAAAAAAAAATGGATTGAGTATTGCGCCTCCAACAGAAATGAAACACGCCATATAATTAGTTATTTCATTAAACATAAAATATAAATAATATTTCAGCTTAGTCTCTTAAGCACTTAAAGCTCTAAAATACATAATTGTCGAGCCAAATAGAATTTGGTAATTTGTTTTTCATGTAGTGTGTTTAATAAACAGCGCTTAAATTGCACAGTACGACAAAAAGGATTTTTTTTTTTTTGTTTCAGCTAGTAAAAAAGTTTTTTTTTTATGTAGAGTATAAAATAAAAATATCGTACGTTTATACTCCATGGAAATCACGAATGAATAGCAACAAGCGAAGCAATTCCACAGAATACATAGGAATCAAAAGGAAATTTTATATTAAATTCTAGTTCTCTAAAAACACGATTCACAGAGAAAAGATGAAATTTCAGGTCAATAAAAATGTTTGGATTGGGATAGTAAAAAAACCTTTCACCGGGAATGTGCCGTACTAGGATTGTGCAATGCAATAGATCGCATTCAAAGAACTCGGAAATTAATATGTACGGATCCAATTTATGGCCCAAATTCGCTAACTATTCATCAAAATCAATCATTCAGCCTGTTCGTTATGGATATTAGTAAATTCCATCGGACAGAGAAAAGAGGAAACTCTGTGAAATAAGCCATACTGATAAAAATAGAGGTAAAAACTTCAATAACCGTAATAATAGTGCAAATGTATTTAAAAATAATAATATTTCTATTATTTTGTATGAATACAAAATAATTATTGTGATATTAACTGCTTCCTCCGCCACTAACTGTTATATAATTTAGGATACATCTCAATGGCCGTTCACAGAAATTTAATCGGCAATACAGGCCCAATCAATAACCTGTATTATCAAGTGTACTATTATGTTATTTACACTAAAGCATCAGTTCAGAGGCCAAATGCATTGTCCAGTCTCTCATCAATAACGCCAAACTGTTTTCCCAGAGATAAAAATATTTTATTGATTTTTCATTAAAGGTAGTAAAACCCGAAAGGTAGTAAGACTCGAATTACTTGTATTAATTGTATTTGGAAGTTGATTAATTTAGTTTCACTATAATATATGATATGTATAGTTTACAAACAATCTATAGAAAACAAATTAATAAAATTTGTTTTATTATTAATTGTAGATTTGGAATCAGAAAAGGCCAGGCTGGCTACAAGCATTGATAACTCCATTGTTGAAATACTTGGATCCCATCGTTGATATATTAGACAAAGCAAAACAGGTATATTATGAATTGTTGTTTTGTTAAATAAGAGTTATTTCATATATGATTTTTTTGTGCATACACATATCTAATAAATAAAATTGTCGTGTCACAGTGTTTGTAACAGAACTCCTCCGAAACGACTTGACCGATTCTCGTGAAATTTTGTGTCTATATTCAGTAGGTCTGAGAATCGGATGTAAACTGTTTTTCATATCCCTAAGTTATACTTGTCGGCCATTATTATCGGTTCAGTGTCGATCATAGCAGTGACGCTTGATGACGCTGCATTTTTTATATTTTGTAAGCGCGTGTATTAGTAGTGTAAATCCAAGTTCGTAACCGAAAAACGGACAGGAATACTTTTGGTGGCTGAAAAACTTCGAAATTTTCGTTTTTTTTTCAGTTTTTGGCCTGTATCTCTTAATCGGTGCGTTTTTTGGAAAAAACACAAATCACCATTTTTAAAGAAGATTAAATTTGGTATAATTTGAGTCTAAACACAGCTCGGTAGGTTCAACTGTTCGTGAGTAAACTTGCAATCATATAATAATCACCGGAATCTTAGCCCTATCTAAAATATAAAATTGACGTGAACTCCTCCGAAACAACTTGACCGATTCTCATGAAATTTTGTGTCTATATTCAGTTTGTCTGAGAATATTATATAAATTATTTTTCATACCCCTAAGTGTTGGCCATTTTTATTGATTATGTGTAATTTGTATCCACCAATTATGGAATCTTACACGCTTGGTCATCAAAAATATCACCGGGAATGTTATTGAAGCATCAATGTTGACTTGAATCTTTAAAGGAGAAGTCTTCTTGTAGCCACGTATTCCAATGATACCATCAGAACCCATAATACCGTTTAAAAGACTTTCATTTGATATAAGCTTGGCTTTTGCTACGACCATCAACATGTCTCAAGGCTCGACGATGTCCATTTGCGGTTTGGACCAAGATCATCCATGTTTCTCCCATGGATAAGTATATTTGTATGCTCACGTGTTAGTAAACCATCTAATCTATTTGCATTTGCAAAGGACAGATTAAAAAAAATATTGTACATCGATTAGCGCTCAATTAAATTGAAATAAATAATTATAACTTAAAAAAATATGATTAGCCATAATTAAAAATCAACTATGATACACCTCATTCTTTAATCTAATGTTTATATTTTATCAGTTAGGAATTTCGTATATCATTTATTTATTATATACTGTACATAGTATTGTATACTTTATTTTAACGTAATATATTTTTAAAACTATTACGACAGCCACAGCAACGCGTGGCCGGGTCAGCTAATATATATATATATATATATATATATATATATATATATATATATATTGTAATTATGTTATGAAAAATTATTTCGATTCAGAACAGATATTTATAGTTTGGAAATATAGTTTTTGAACCTATCTCAGTACCTATAATTTACAAATTATATTTATTTCATTGACACAAAAGAAATTCAATCTGAAAATTATAACCAGAAAGTTCTGCATTCCATACCATTTGGCCCCTTGAATCACCCAAGATTCCATAGACAGTGTACCCAACCATTTTAATAATAGTTCTAATATTTTGATGTACTGGAGTACAAGTTTTGAAAGATGTAAACTTTCAAGAATGAAATTGAAAGAAGCGTGACTATTAAAAAAAAACAGAATAGAATATTTTAGATGAAATTCAATTATTACTCAGATAAGATATATTGCGTGTGGTCGCCTGCATAATTACCTATAAGCATAGACGCCCGCTAACATAATAATTATATACCACAGCTAGTTTCGAGCACAGTACCAGCAGCCCAGGAGATTAGGGCTCTATACACAGGGCTACCCGGCACCCAATACTAACAGAGTATATATATATCGTTATACCATGGATAACATACAAAGTTAAGATGCAATTTTTGTGTTACGGGTTTTATAATTTACACAGATATGCCTTGATAATGTCGATTGTTGATGTTGATGCCTGCGCAGGACTCAGCTAGCACCGACCAGCTGACAGCACTGGCCATAGCCCTCCTCACCCAGAGCGTGGACTGCCTCCCACAGGCGGTCCTCCGTACTTCTAGGCTGGTCCAGGACATCCTGCCCGCCTCTTGCTCTCCCCTCGGGGGCAGCCTCATCGTTCAGCTCCTCTTCACTGCACTCTACTCCAGAGTACTCGACACCCCGTTGGCGGAGGCCCTTTGTCTTCTGGAGGACAGTAATCTCGTAAGTCTCGTCGAGGAGATCAAGTAAGTTAAGAATAATGTCCTAACCTCAATACTAAATTACCCATGTAGGTTCAGATTAATTTCGTATCTCCAAACAGTATCAGTCCTATGTATCTTTAAAAGGGTCATCATTGGTAGCGTAGATTAAGATTTAGAAAATTAATATGCTGGCTTAAATAAGAATAAGCATTAATAACCCCTTTCGTAGAGTTTATTGCATATGATGCCTGTTCAATGTAAAATAATAATACCTGCTTGATCTCATTGCCACAAAAGTAGAGCCATCATTAATCTGCCTAGGCTTACTACTAAAGAACATATTCAGCTAAACACATACGCTAAATGTATCTCGACACATATCCAAGGTGTCTCATCATGATAAATAAGATCACTGTTAGAAATAAGTTCTTTCTTTTGTCACCGAAATATGAATTACATACAATATATTTATACCAAGGTTTTCTCTCATTTGGATCTAAACTAGGAAATAGTATATTTAACTGCTTTACTAATCAAAATTAGAATTTTGATTACTCAATCTACTAATCTACAGGCCAAAATACCAGAGCGCTAATTTACCATATTCCATAAAAAGGGGTGATGTATTTTTTTAATTTGAACAATGCCTTAAAATTTATAAAAATAAGTTTAAACTAGCTTTAATTACTTATTATTTACTTTGCTCATGAGCTTTGCAGGAGTAATCGCTTATATAGCACGTACAAATTAATTAATATTTATATAATAAACCTCATTGCCTCTAACTTATCCCTCCATAGATGTCCCTAGAATTTCCGAGATAAAAATGGACTGCAACCTTTGCTGATTTCTCTATCAGTTCCACTAGAGCGCAAATTCATGCTTAACGACTTAGCTATTTGGGTGTGATTGACATCTGTATGGAATGATGACATGCTGGACGGTATAAGTTTGGCACGCTTCAAGAGGTTGATGCCCAGACCGTCCTGCTGGAGCTTAGGACAAAACCAGCCATGCCTTGTGATGCCCAGTAGTTCGTGAGCACCACTAAGTACAAACAAGTCAATATAGACATAACGAATATTGCACGTTTGCTGGGGAGTTCACTGCACTTACACATGCTATATTGATAACTGCTATCCTTCTTGGTAATCGCATAAACAGTGGTCCTATGCAGTAATTGGAAGATAATCAACTTAAAAAATTTGTTATCAAGATGAAGGAGAGGTTTTCAGATTATAAAAATTTGATAATCTATTTCTTACATATGGCATTGTGGTACATTAAGCTGTTTTCACCAATTCAATGTTAAATGTAGTAGAAGAAAAAAGTTTAACTACTTGAACTTTAAAATGCAATACTTTAATGTTAAACTTCTTTAACAAACATAAAGACATTGTATATATTTATCAGGCACCTCCAAACTTATATTACAATATTAGAGGACTAAAAAAATAAAAAAAATAAATAAATAAAACGTCTAAAAAGCATTGCTTATAAGTAATCTTTATTCAGAATTTTTCACTTCCCTCATCTAAATTGTGTATATTTTATTATACCTGTAACCACTACGACGGTGAACGAGTCTGGGGTTCATTAAATGGTAGAGACTGTACTGTTTCATGGACAACGGTTCTGCAAGGAGGTGACTTGTCCTAGGCCACGCTCAACCGCCAGGTTTCCCCCCTTATTTTGGTACCCTATTTTTATAATATTTTATAGAGGCTGGGTGATCCCCAGGAGGGCCCTAGATCCCATATGATCCATCTCCTGCCACAAACAGACTAAATAATAGTAACTGCCTGGACCAGGATTTCCGGCATGGCAACTCAGTGCTCTAACACTGAACCAATCCGCTCCTATATTTTATTATAGTATTTTATATTTTTCATCTCGAAAACCTTGTCCAATCAACGATTTCTCCGCTTTATTATCCCAGGTTTTCTAGATTTACATAGCTTTCTTGTTCCATATGTTTTTAACTAAATATAAAAAAGATTGTTATTAAATAAAATGAAACAGGTTTTTCTATCTATCTCTTTCTAAACACTTTTAACATTATTTTCTTTCGCACCGTCCCTACTGATAATAGAGTTGTGTTTTGGTTGGCTTATTACTATTTGTATGGACTAGGAATTGATTTGTTCTTCTGTTTTTCTATTAATCTGCCACTATGTATCATGTATCAAACTTGTTGTATTATTATTATACAGTTAATCATACTAATTAGAATATCTAACGTTGATTAGATGCTCGTAATAATGGGATTGTAAACTTCCAGTTATAAAATCACTTATAAAGCTTGCATTATCTCCCAAAGCTGTTACTATATTCAATAAGAATTAAGTAATATTTACAACTTTTAAGTCTAAGTGATGAAGAAAGACGGTTTTTTTAAGACCGCTCTGAGAAAACCTATCAGCCAATAACAGGGATAAGAATTTTATCTAGAGGCGAAAAGTTGCCTGCAAAGAAACTCTGTGAGAACATTAATCAGCCGTTACATACATCGACCCCAAGGGCCGTCCCTAAGGGCTCCATCCACCTCTTTGTTTATCATTATATACCTCCATCCTTCCTAAAACTGTAACTAAGGACTATACAAAAAAATTAAATTCTATAAAAAAAGCCAATCATTTTTGTGGGCCTATACCTAGATTTATGTTGGAGTTTCCCAGATGATATAATAGTAACCACATATGTATAGCTATGGGCTTTTAGGTTGTTTTATCAGATTTTTAACAATATGAATTCATAAAACACACTCAATTATTATCAAGAACACATACTTGAGCTCAGGAAATTATATTAAAAAACCTGTAGAAAAGATTCAGAAAAGTAGAGTATGTATGGTTTTTAGGACTACTCATAGTGTTTCGATTAGCAGGAGCTAGCTGGACAAAATTCATGTAAAAATTAAAAAAAAAAATATTGGAATACTGTAAACGATTGTTCAAAACCTAGAAATCCAACAACACAATGTTTAGCATCAGTTCCGATTTCGGGTCTTTATGATGTTTTTAGCCGCCAAACATCCAGGTCATCAGCGACTGATCCGTGTAATAAATAAATGGTAAAAATAATAAGTCAATGTAATGGGATGTTTTTGACAATGGAAGTTAGTACATTTTTTGTCACCTGTACCACAATCATTCCCTCTTGAAACGTATCATAATTCCCCCTTTGAGATAACACTATACCTCTAAATTTACTACCAAAAAATTGAGCTATTGTTCCGATGTATGATGAAGGAATGTAAGAGGCATTCAGGATCAAAAGCAGAAAACTCCAAATTTAAAACTTGACGTTTTTGCTTGAAACTTCAGCTTCAGATCCGGGCTAAAACCTTGAGAAATAAGGCGTTAAAGTTTAATGCTAGACAAAATCGCTTGACTTAAAATATGAAAAAGTCAAGTTTTGAAATTTTGCATAATCCGCATTTGATCAGAAACGCCTCATATAAACACATAAAATATTCATAGAAGCCCAAAAACCTTGTAGCAAACAAAAGCATTAATATTCATGGAAATAGATAAAAACGAATTTGAAGTTTTTTCCGTTTTTAATTTGATACACCAACTCAACCAATCAGAGATAAATTCTAATGCGTTTACTTCTGCTTAACAAATTATTTAACAAAATATTTTCTGAACAGTACAGCACAGGAGTTTCCTCACCCGACTTACGATCTCGAAGCTTCACAAGAAATTTGTGAGCTTCAAGTGAGCCAGCTTCTTCTAACAAAGGCTGGCAGAAAATCTTTGATGGTAAGACATCCTACAATTAATATCCATGTATATAAATATTTTCATATTTATTGTAAATTAACATTCTATCCAAGAACTAAAATATTTTGCTTAAAAATAAGAATTTTTAATTGCTCGTGAAGTAAGTCACCTAACTTACCACGAGGTAGATGAATGTGCGCAGAATTGCAAAGTTCCAAGCATCACTCGCATTGTACCTACAAAGGTTTCCAAGCGTCCTCAACAGCAGAAGGTAACTGAATTCAAACTGTAAAGTTGAAAATCCATGTAATATTTTCAAAAGGAAGGCTTATGGCCCCTAAAATTTAAATTTCTTGAATATTTCGCGTTGAAACCATTAAACCACTTCCGAGTACAGACAAGAAGAAAATGTCCTGATGTAAACTTAATCACGGAGAAGGGTACTATGGACAGGCGAATCCATTTTCTGAGTATTTGGTTCAAAAAAACCAATTCGTTCACACTGCAAATGATCGAGAAATCGTCCAAATCAGCAACATTTCAAAAAAAGAAAAAGAAAATACCTGATATTTATATAGACAAAGTAATAATGTTTCTTATGGACATAAAGTGATCAATTCGAATTTCACCATACTAGAGCGAACTCAAGCACATCGCAAGTCGTGTAAGATTGTTTTCTTGGAAGGAAAAGTAAATGAGGATATTGTGAAAACTATTATGAAGTGGCAAGACAATCATCCGATCTGAATCCCATCAAACTTCATCCTTAACGCAATCCTCCCACCTACACCTCAGTCTAATCTCACGGGTATTTACCTGTCGGCTTAGTACTTATTAACTTTTTAGTATTTCAAACGTACCTTACTAAGTCCAACTTTAAAAGCTCAACTCAATACGGCGCAAGCTCTGCAATTCCGCATTGTTTCTTTCCCTCTTATTGGCAGAATTTATGAATAAGAAGTCTAACTAATGTCGCAATTTTATAATCATGGAATATACGAATCAAATCAAATCTTTTCGAATAAGTCCATTTATTCAACAGAAATGCCGTGTTTTTTTGTTTCCTCGGAAATGTATGTCATTTTCAGAGCGAGCCCTTTTCGAAGCTCACTATTGTTTCTTTGCATTATAATTATTAAATGATTTTCCAAATAATAAATGCAGAGTGCATCCCGGTTAATAAGTGGCCAAGTAGGATTTTGTCCAGAAACAGTTAATGTATTGAGGGAAGCCAACTTATGTACCTCGCTATATCACAATCCCGCTACCTTAAGTACAAGAAACACATATTGGAAAAAAATCGATTTTATATACAACTATACCTCGATATGGCTGGAGATATAATACTGCATTAACTCCCAATAGACTGGACTAAATATTCGTCAATAACTAAAGATCCGAAATATGATTAGTGTTTATTATAGATACTGTTGTAATTGTATATTGTAGTTGCTTACAACAGAGTTATTGCTTAATTAGCCGAACTGATAATTTGAACTAATGGCCACAAAATTAAAAACAATTCCCTATGGAGGTATGCCCGCAAACGCTTTGTTTAGGAGATATTCACATCTAAATATTTTCATTGCTCTGAGTTATTTGAGCATAGTAAAAAACACAACTTTATCTTGTTTGTCCCAACTAATTTATTCATTAAATGTAAACACTAACATTCATAAGAAATGCTGTTCGAAGTGATTTCCTTGAGCATTAAGACAGGCTACGCATCCTTCTTCAACAGCAGCAGTGGCAGAACGGCATTGGATATGTGTGTTAATGTTTCACAACGCTCAATTATCCTTCTACGCAAAGAATTACAGTTATTGGCTTCTTACATAGACTTCCAATGGTTTCAGGTCTGGAGTGCATGCCAGTGGTTCTCCACGGCCAATCCGTTTATTGAGATATTTAACATTTAGCCTGAATTTTTTTATCTGGTACGAACAAATATTTGAAATTTAAAATGAAAAAATTATAATGTAAATGTTTAGTTAAAAATTATAAAAAAATATTTGTACCTAGTCTGTTCAGATGTTTTTTATATATAAGAAAGCTTTAACGTTAATTTATTTGATACTTTCCTATTGTCAGGTGCTGTTCGAGTTCGTGACGAAGGACCAGTGGATCAACGAGGCATTGGGAAGGGAGGTGCCACACCCCAACACTAACACACTCCTCTTCACAATGTTCCACATCGGCCAGCGCCCCTTCGATCAGGTGAGCTCCTATCCGTCTTCCTTCCCGCCCAACTTCTTTCCTAGCTCTGAAGGCTGCGAGTGATTGCTCTCGGCCTGCTTCTCAACGCCTGCTTTATCCGGGCTCAGCGCTTTCAGCAAACTTCTTAACTTACTGCTAATCCAAAAGAAATGTCTATGTTAATTCAGTAACTGGTTATTAAAGACGTACAGTCCAATTTTAATTATAAATAAAACTGTGAAAAAAGTTTCCTGAACTATAAGTAATAATAATAAGTCCTAGCGAACCCGATGCCTCCAATCTCTGGTTACAAAGTTCCATCCACGGGACACTATCCAAACCCAAAGCCGCCAGTTAACGCAATCCCCCCACCTACGCCTCGGTCTAACTAATAACTATATGATGATAATTGGATTAATTATGAAGGAATTAGTACATCAAGAGAAGAAGAGGCCATTTCAGGTATAAACAAGTTCTTTCCCATTAAAGATACTGAATCCCTCCTGATGGAAACTCTTTCAAAAGAACTTTTTTTAAACATGCCTATACGTACATTACAGTTTCAATATATATGTACAGTAATTTATACTCCTTCTAACATACATCCCTCGATTGGAAGCGAGCAGCCACATTTTTGCCTACATGAGATAGATTTATCTCTCTGCACGAGCAGTTAAAACATTTCTTTTATTAATTACTCTCATACAGACGGCATATCTATTTACAATATTGGAGACTAGTCTCACTTTCTATACTACATCGTTCTAGTCCATACGTTTCCATTTCTCAAACCCTTTGTTATTCAACTTTTTTTTTATTTTATTAAAAATTATTTTTTTATTGTATTAATTTAAATTATATATATTTATATATATATATATATATATATATATATATATATATATATATATATATATATTTCGGTCTGCTCTACAGACCTTGTAGATCTTTGGCCGTCTTTACCAGCCTTCTCAACCTCTGTCTATCCTGGGCCGCTGATTTCCATTCTGCTACATGTAGGTCCTCAGCATCTTTGTTGACCCTGTCCACCCATCTGGTCCTTGGCTTCCTACGTGGTCTCTTGCCAACTATTGTGGTATTCATAGTTGTGTAGGGGCGTTCTGACGGATTTCTTCGAGCTACATGCCCCGCCCATCTTAACCTTCTTGCTTTTATATCTTAAGATATCGCCTGACTAGTTTCCGTGAGCAATTCCTTGTTGGTCCTTCTCCTCCAAGAGACTCTCATCCCATACCGCTCCGGTTATTGTGCGAAGTATTTTCCTTTCACATCCCTGTTTTCTGCTTTCAGGGTGCCGGTGAGAGCAAATGTCCCACAGCCGTATATCAGAATCGGCTTTATTACAGTATTATAAACCCTTAGTTTTAAGTTTCTAGAGATGCTTCGGGATTTCAACACTCTTGAAAGAGCGAAGAATGCTGTGTTTGTGCTTGTTATATGCTGATCTATCTCAGTTAATTGGTCATTCGTTGAGGTTATGGCGGAACCAAGGTATTTGGAGCAATCTACTTTCAGGAACGATTTGCAATCCACGCAGATGCTGTTTCCGGGGTGGACTTTACGGCTTACTATCATGTATTTGGTGTTTTCCTCATTTGTAATCCGATTTGGTCTGCTACTCTCATCAGGGTCTTAGCGAGTCTCTCGATATCCATTTCATTTTTCCGAGGATTGCTATATCATCGGCGTAAGCAAGAATTTTATGCTCCAACCTGACGTGCACACCGCCATTCACTCTTGAAGTTGTTCTTATTACCTTTTCAAGGTCTATGTTGAATAGTAAAGGCGAGAATCCGTCTCCCTGCCTTAGGCCGGTTCCAACTTCAAAAGCCTCAGACACATCTCCCTGTACTAGGACTCTTTATCTAGAGTCGTCTGCACACGCCATAGTCAATCTCACCTATTTTCCGGCAATACCCAGCTATGTCATGATCTTCCATAGACAGTTTCTGTCGACGGAATATATGCAGCTTTGAAATCGACAAATAATGCGTGTACATCCCGGTCTACTTCCCATCCTTTTTCGAGTACCTGCTTCAGTATGAGTATCTGGTCTAACGAACTCCTCCTCCTTCTGAATCCTGCTTGCTGATCACCTGCTATTTTTTCATAACACGAATATATCTGATTATGTAATACTATATGTTGGTCATTATCTTGTAGCCGATGGGAAGTAGCGCTATGCCTCTGTAATTCCCACACTCGTACATGGACCTCTTCTTTAGGATAGGGCATATTAGACCTGTTTTCCAAGCCTCTGGTATTTTCTATTTCTCCCTTATCTTCTGGATTAGTTCTTATACATACAAAATAAAATTAACTAAATTAATTCGTTATTGCTCATTAGTAATAAGTAGTTCATTTTTTTATAATGTTATAGTAATTTTTCTGTATCTTATATATTTAGCACTGAAGAAGACCTGCAATGTGGGTCGATACGTCGGCTTACCATCAAGCCCTATCCCTTTTTTTATTTCTCTTTCTTGTACGCATGCCGAGCACTCAAGTATAATATTCTTACGGGTCTCTTTAAGATTACATTTTCCCCATTGAATTTGAACTTTAAGTTAAACCTTGAGCAAATAGTTATTGCTAATTCCATGATTCGTTCTTGTATATACTTTTATGATGCACTTGTGTTTTCCTATGTTGGTATGTACAAATCACGGGTTTCTAAAGATATGAGAATATGTGGATTCATAGAACTCTCCAGAGGGGTTTCCAATATTGATTCTGCCAACTTTTCATCTCATATAATTTAAACATTTTATGATCGTCCGTATAATGTATTTTAGTGTTTACTTGTTGCCCAGATGTAACATCAAATATAGCCATTTTATCTACTCTACTTAATCCATTTCAATATTATATGATTATTTTCAATCATTGCTAAAAACGATTTTGGATCAGTTCCCTTCGAATATTATTTACATTTTGTTTTTAATATTATTTATTAAGAAAGCCCTACTTATTGCAATGCTTACATCGGCTTTGCTAAAGATTTTTTTAATTAATACACCTCAATTGATTACGTTCCTTTCACTGAAAATGTTAAGAACGAAACCGCGTAAATATATTATAGAAATATATTATAAAAAAAAAAAGTTGAAAAAACAAATATAAAAATATTTCTCTGTGTGGCAGTTCTAGGATCTTTTAAAAATTGAAGCATATTTTTATTTCTTCCTTCCTATAAAATTAATTCCCGAAATAAGCATTTTTATCCATAAAAACTCTTTCGAATAGTATAAATATAGATAATAAATAAAAATATAATATTTTCTACTGGATATGATTTCTGGCTCACGGTGGAATTATTCATAACAAATTACAAATATAAATAAATATGGGTGTATACTAATATTATCGAGTCTAATATTGTTTCTACAAATAAGCGTTAGTATATGAATTACTAAAAATGTTTTGTTTTTTTCATTTTTCATAATTATTAAACTTCTAAAAAGACGATAAAAACTATTATTAATAATTATCTTGTCAACCAAAACATCGAATTGGAAATTAATAATTTTTATCAACCTGAAATGAACCAAAGAATAAAAAAAATTTAAAATAACATGGAGGCTAAAAGAAAGTTCTTCCTCCTAAAACGATATTTTAAATTCTTCCTTTCCCTATTTACACTCAATTTCCTCAGACGGAACGAATCGCTTCGAAGAGACTATTAATACGACTTAGTTATGGTCCAATGGTTCCAGGGTACTAAATTACAGTATAGATTCTGGGGCTGGAAAAACTATATTCTCTTTTTATGGGTAAGGAAATTACATATGTCACTGTTTTTAAAAAATAGAATTAAAAAAATATAAATAACATGATTATTGAATCTTCATTTTATCTAGTGATTATTCGTTAAGAGTACGAACTGATATTTTTAAAAGTTCATTTAAACATTTAAACTAAAACCAATTTGTATTTATTCCGAAGACTGGAAAATTCAACGCATTGCATACACTGACAACGAAGAAACAGAGAAAAATATTTTCAAAATTTACAACAGATAGCAAACTTATCATCAATCAAAATGATTAAATGAAAACTTATCATGATTGGACAAATAGATGCAAGTTAGAACTCACCATAAGGAAAAGCAAATACATAATTTTTAGTAAGGAAAGGTATATACCTGATTTAGTTATAGGCAATGAGCAATTGGTGAATACTCAAACATTGACCTTTCTAGGCGTTGTGTTCGATAGAAAACTAAGTTGGTAAAAACACATGGAAAAGGTATATATAAAGACTAAGCAAACAGCTAACTCTTTGACTATTTTCGCAAGGACAACCTGGGACCTTGGAGCCGAATGTTTGAAGACAATTTACGAGGGAGCATTGATTCCCAAAAGGCTCTACGAGGTGCCTATTTGGCATACAGCAATTGAGAACAAATGCCATCTTCAGAAACTTCAAAGACTACAAAGAATCATTGGGATTAGGATTGCCAAGGGGTATAAAACTATCTCATATGACGCAGCTTGCGTCTTAGCAGGAATTGTACCCATCGATATTAAAATTAACGAAATTGTACGACCTTCATCGATCAAACTACGTAACGAAAACTTTAGAGAAATCGACAATGCCATGATAGAACGGGAATCTGAACCTTTAGATCGGTTACACCCATCAACGTTGGTCAAACTTTACACGCTCTTGACAGGACATAACGGAACGGGTACAGAAATCACTAACATTTACACAGACGGAAGTAAAGAAGGCAATAATGTAGTGTAATACTATATAGACTTTGAAAAATAAACGTTCATATATTCTTAAAAATTTATTGACTGATAGAATAATGATTCTATCATTGATTTGAAATTGAGCTATGAACGCACACTTAAAAAGTCAACTTTTTCTTAAATTGTTGAAGAAATATTTCTTGGTGATGGTAGATAATGATTATAAATATTTTGCTTTAGAAAATTGTACAAAATTAAATTCCCAAAGAACTTGGTCTTTATTTTAAATTATATTATTTTTAATGTTCATATTTTTATTTTTTATATCAGGACACATACCGATCTCACATTGTAGATCAAACCAATACTTTTTGTCCTCATAGGTTTTGTTTTTAATAAATATTTTAAAAATAAAATCTTGTTTTAATATTACGGATAGTAGTTCGATTATGTTAAAAAAAATGTTTTATATAACTAAAGATAAAATTTATTTTTCATTGAAAAGAACATTTAGGAGCTTTAGTCTTTCGTCGTTTGTATTTAAATCGCTGGTTGATTTGAACCAACGTTTTTATGACGGTTCTTTATTACTAGGGGGGGAGGGGGATGTGTCAATATCAGTCTCTTTCATCAGCAAAAAACCGAGATATTTCATCTCTCAGCTTTCAGGCATTGATGTTATAGAACTACTTTAAAGCAGTTAATCTCTGTGCTCTTTATTTAAGGTCTTCATTTTACATTTTGTAATTCTATCATGCAAATTATTAAGAGCATATGATTAACCTAGTAAATAAATAAAATAAAATAAAAATTATTGCGTTAATTGATCTCAGCTAAGGCAGAATATATACATTCAGATTCCTGTAAAGCCCGAAGACAAGTTGAATGAAAAAGAAATGTCATATGGAGGTTACCAGGAAGTCTGTAAATTGAGTAACCTATCTGTGTGAGGGGAATGACTTGCACTAGACTAGCAATAGTAGGTTCTAGGCTCAGAATTATGGAATCATAGAATATAATTTTTTTTTTTTTAAAAACACCTTATTGAAACATTACAATCTGCCATTTGTGGGCAATAAGTAATGGTGCGACCTATGTAACTTACAATCATTCCATAACAAAACAATTATATAAACAAAATAAAATAAATAAATTTATAAATAAATATATACATGGCGGAACAATATTACACATGCGGAACAATATATACATACTGTAAAAAAAGAAGTTAATGCAAAAATGATAATAAAATAAAGTAAAAAAAAAAATATAATAAAAACTAATAATAATAAATAAAAAATATATATTGTTACGGACTACTGGGTGTTAAAGTGAATTAAACAATTCCTTAATTCAAGATACTAATATTTATTAACAAAATGATAAAAAGGATACAATTAAACTATTAACAATTAAATTATTGAACTAATATAAATGTATAATAACAATATTCTAAATATTTATTATCTAGGCCTAACTCCTATTTAATTATTACAATAATATAAGATATTACTAATTCTAGATAGCTCAACTAGTTACAATAGTTTCTATGAATATATTACACTACAATTTATAAATAATAATTAACACTTACAGTTCACTAGTCCACCGACCGTAAGATTCTCCAAGTATGACAAACTGACACACAGTAACAAACAGAAACAGTTTATTACACTCGCGAGACTGTCACAGTTCACTGATACACTTATTACACTGGCCGGTTCAACACTGACTAGTTTATCACACTGATACTCACTTATCACAGATCTTCACCATGCGTGGTCTTCTCTCAGACTAAGACTAAGACTGACTCGCTCGAGGCGAGGGAAGTATTTGAATAGGCAAGGCCGAACCTTCTAGAACAAGGAAGGGGTGAGACAATACTGGAATCTTCTTAATCCTTTTCCGACAAAAGGAGACGATCTAGAAGGTCCTAATCCTATTTTAACTTCTCCCGCCGACGGATTTAAGCCGCTAATCCCCTTGCTTCCGTCCTCCTGCCGGTGACCGTAACAATATAATATACACATTCATACCCTATTTACAATTTACCTGGGGTCCCCGAACTGAGCTTCTTCCCCAGGAATGAGGGCAAAGTAGGAGTCCGGGAGGACCCAGCCCCCTTTATATGTTAGTTAAGGAATTGTTATCTGTGAGTTTTTCCCCGTAGAAAAACACCCTAAGGAACAAATAACCAGCTTTCCACAATAGTTAATAATATTTTCTGTATTCACTATTGGGAAGAGATAACGTATCTTCCATTATTTCACTCGCACTCTAACAGAAAAAAAACATATGATTCTGAGACGATAGAGAGGATTGAACATTTTCTAAGCCAACTATTGTGGAGATGGGCGATTTAGCCGATATGACCCTCAACCCCTATCTTCCTGATTCGAATGGTGCCTGGAGCGTACAATGGGCCGAAAATACGCCTTAATATTTTCCTCTCGAAAGCCCTTAGTGCTAACTGATTTGAGACTTTCAGTATACAAGTGTACTTTTATTTATATGACAAAACAATGAACAGGTTTGTGAATTATTGTAATTAATTAATGTTCTCATTTAACGCAAGATATTGGCCTCCAGGTGCTGAGCGGAGAGTGGTCTCCTGACTGGGACTCCCTGCTGGCCACTCCGCTGGGGGTGGGCCCCGCAGAGGCCTGGGGGCAGATCCTGCCTAGGCTGCCGCCCCCAGGCAGGGCCTCCGTCCACGACCGAGCCGCCTCCGCAGCCCTCATCAGGATATTCACCGGGTCCGTCGAAGAGGACGCCTAATGTACCTGCTGTCATTACCAATAATGTGCAGTCGCTTCTTGTATAC
This sequence comes from Arma custos, assembly GCA_037127475.1. NCBI lineage: Eukaryota > Metazoa > Arthropoda > Insecta > Hemiptera > Pentatomidae > Arma > Arma custos. The sequence goes on along the minus strand of CM073763.1, from coordinate 81,441,707 downwards.
ATACCAATAGATCGATATTTTTTTTTAAATAAAAAAGCTTATCTTGTTGTTTAATTATTAGCCCTCCGGTTGAATTTTTTGCTGAAAATCTGCAAAAATAATTTAGCAAAAAAAAACCTTATTAATCATATGAAAAAAATTGTCAAGATTCAAAATATGTTGTGCAAAAATTAATAGGTTTATAGCTAATTTTGTAGAACATACTTTGTCTAGGATTTATATCATTATATATTTAATAACTACATTAATATTTAATGTAGTATGATTTCTAATAAATATTAACACTTTCTATATTAAAAATAATTTTAAAATTCTAAGCAAAGACAATCTAGTCGATTATTCTACTAGAATAATTTTAAAGAATATTGGAACACAAGAGATTACAAGTTTCCGAGAAGAAAAATAATAATTTAATTAATTAAGTAAATTGAGTTCATTAATTTAACATTGAGGTAGCAAACTTTCTAGGAACTTTTTATGGCCACTAGTCGAAAAAGAATCTATTTTTATTTTAATAGCTAGAGTTCATTAATTAGAGCAAGTGAGGAAAGAAAATTCTTTTGCGTTGGAAGTAAAACTCATCTTGGAGCCCTGAGGAGAAAAATCCCATTTTCGGAAGTAAAAATTATGCATGACTTATTAACTCTGAATACTAAATTTAATTAAAGTTCTGTAATTGCTTTTTTTCATTCTTTTTTCCGATCCCTGAACGGTTTTGAAATAACTAACCTACTTCGAAAACAAAAAAAGAAAAGAAAATTAAGGTTCCTCGTCGGTTACGGTACAACAGTTTTATTTGTCAGGACCTGTATCTGCAGGTTATGAGAAATTATAAAAGTTTTACATTGAACCTTTGTTAAACCTTTTCTTTTGTCTTTTGAAAACATTCGGCTGAATATTCCAAAAATAGAGAGTAGTATTGATAAACAATCTGTAGGCGGAAAAATCCGACTTTCTTCATTAAAGTTTCCGTTACCTTGTACGTAGGATACAAAATATAATGAAATCAGATAAAAAAAACCGGTACCACTTCAACCTATGAAGGCTCTTAGGGTTCAGTGTATGTGCATTTTTCCCTCTCAGTTTACACAGGCTGAATGAACCTCAGGAAGGTCGGCAGATCCCATCTTAATATATTGATTAATGTATCCGCTAAACCGGATTCGAACCCAGGACCTTCGAGACAGCAACTTATCAGTTCCCTAATAAAAGCTAACTTTCATCAAGTCTGTAGTTGTCCTGAACCTAGGCCCTTCACGTGGCGTACTGGTACATGGAGTGTTTTAAGTCTGTAGGATTTTTATCTTATTATAATAATATAGATTATACATATTACATAAGCATTTGTCGCTTTAAATTAAAATTATCACATACTGTTGGTGACTGAACTTCGATAACGGTGTAAGCAACGTACAAACTGAACTGAAATGAGGTAAAAACCTGTTCTACTACAACTCAGACTACTGTTATAGCTATTATAACAAGTTATAGAATCTACTATTATAATTTATTTTATCTTTATATTATATAATTTTTTTTAATATTTTATCTGAAAAGAAAAGATATGGCCAGGAGCGGGACTCGAACCCGGGACCTTCACCTCTCCGTGGTGACGCCTTATCCATTTCGGATATCCCGGCTTCGTTTCACGGCTTCGTTCTCACACTTTGCGATGTATACACGGGGAGAATGTTACTTTAACATTATTTTATTTTGGATCTAGTTGACTTTAAATCGTTAATATTATTATAATTTATTTTATCTTAATATTATAATTTTTTTTAAATATTTAATTTGAAAAGAAAAGATATGGCCAAGACCGGGACTCGAACACGGGATCTTCACCTCTCCGTGGTGACGCCTTATCCATTTCGGCTATCCTGGCTTCGCTTCATGGCCAGCCATATCCCCTCGAGTCCTAATATTCCCTCGATATTTAAAAAATACTAAGCCAATGTTTGTGCAGGAAGGTGACGTGGCTAAGATCGCTCACTCACATAACCTCCAAACCTTCCCACAATTACACCTACTGAGGTTTCCCCCCTTTTTATATAAACTGGACCTAAGGGAGGCGAAGATCTCACAGGGTCCGTCTATGGCTGTTAATAAGCTTCGATATTTATGTTTTACAAATATCCATAGATTGACTGTAAGTAATAAAAGATTTGCTAAAGGAATCTAACTAAGGAGATTGCCAATCAAAAGGCTATTATTAGGTATTTAATGAGTTGCTTATGGATATTGGGTTAATAGAATTAAAAATGTAGGAATTGATTTTTATACTAAACTATTGTAAAAATGTACTTAAAAATTTACTATATGAAAATGAGGAAAGTGGTTGGAGAAATGGAAGCAATCGGAAATCCCAAGAAGGGATAACTGAAAAATAAATAATCTATTTATTCTCATCTCCAACTAAACAAAAAAATCCATAGTCAAAAACCTATGTAGGGGAAATATTAGAAAAGACAGGAACTGACAGGTTTTCGGCAGATTAGCATGAAGAACTTATAAAAAAAAACAATGAGATTGACCCATGAACTGTAGACATTGATATCACTGATATATATTATAAAATTTCATTAACTCGAAGGAGGAGGCTATCTCTGATAACTATGGATTAGATATGAGGATGATTTGTAACATTTTAAAAAATCAGCAAATTTTTGCTAAAGGCAAACTATTAAAGGTACTGTTAAAAATATCAATATTCATTATCCAGTTCTTATAGACACACTTGCTGTGCAGTCCTCTGATGTTCCAAATTATGATATCAAGAAAAAACAAACAAATCTTTAATATAATTATAGAAGAATCATCGGTTCAAGGTATTACTACGTACTTGCATTATTTATAATAATAATATTTCCCTATCTTTTCCAAAAGTTAAAGTGTTGCTTGACTGGAAGTTGTGTAATAAAGTAATATATCGCTCCTTCAAAAGAACAGCCACACTAGCAATTGTATTGGTTGAAGCTTCTTCATTCAGGAACGACATATCTAATATCCCATTTCCAACAATTTTTTTTTTTTTTTATAAAGTCACATTATGAGTAGTATCATGCTTGAACTTGAAGTTTTGTGGAAATAATGGCTTAAGTTAAAATAAAAAAAGAACTCACATGGACCTTTCAAATACCTCTATTGAAAAATTAGATTTTTTCAGTTTACATTGTTCTTTTGAATGAGAGATATTTTTAAAACAAAACCTTACTTTATTTAGTCTTGCTTGATTTGCTGATCATGTTTACAAACATCTATTTACACAATTCCCCTTTTTTTGTTGATATTATATATGTGGAAAGCCCTTCAGATGTCTGTATCCTGGATCTTCGAGTGAAACCTCTCAAGGATAAAACTGTCCTTTTCCTTCATTTTCTACCTTTCACAGGCACAGTTCCTGAGAAACCCGACGAGGGTTCACCCTACCTGTCTTATCACCCTTCTCATGGTATTTCAATATTCTTCATATGTAATATATAATCGCCTACAGCGCCTACATATAACACACTCCAACAGAAAAAAAAACCTTGTACAACCCAATAAGTACCTTAACATGAGTACTTTTACAGTAGCTACAGTACTGTTCGGAAGCTAACAGTTGTGCAGATAGGCAATTTCGTCAATTTTTTTTAACTTCGTATATTTTTAATTGTTTTTAATCCTCTTATTTAATGGTATTTATGGGCGTTGACATAATAAAGAAATACCTATATTTTTGGATTATAATAGCGCAAGGTTTAGCTTTTTTTCTTAATAGTGAAATCACCTTTTATAGATATTTTAATCCCAGCAAGGCTTTAACCATTTAAACTAATAAAAATGCATGTTTAAAAATCAAATTTCAGAATTTCACAGCTTTTTTCTTTTTTAAGAATTGGGTAGTGAGACAGGGCTACTTACAACTTTATCTTTTCATATCTTATATTATTTTATCACTTCCAACAAGGATAATTTTGCACTTCTCGTTATCAGTAGGAGATTTTCATTTCGAACTTATAATAATGTTTACCCCATACTTTTATAATTAATAAGAGAACATCAAATAAACAACAATTTTAAAAAATACAAAGAAATTTAGAACAGAAACATATTAAAAATAAATAAATGTTTATTTAAAATAAATAGAATATTGTTTTATTCTAATAATGTAGTCTTTTGGCCAGATATATATTTATTTAATTTTGTGCATTTCTGTTATTCTTATGGGACCTGGTCCCAGAATAACATTATTTTTTCTATTCTATTCTATATAAGCTCAAGCTTCAATTTGATTTAATGAAGTTTTGTTCGGTAACAAGAAGTGAATATATATGAATCCATAGAAAAAAAAAACCTATTCATTCATAAATTTACAAAATGTGTTTGAAATCGTAAATTCTTAGATTATTTAATAAATATTTCTTATAAAAATTACTAGTCCGTAAATACTAGCTCAATTCCGTTTTTTAGCAAAGTTGGTCAATACACTAAACATTAAGCTTCTAGCAATTTAGATGACAAAACTGTCCATCAATATGCCTCCAATAGATGTTAGGCATGCAACGCTATCGTTAATGTCATTTTCTCCGCTTGCAAATTACTTCCTCTTCATGTAAATAAAAAATAATAAAGAAAAAAGAAACAAGAACAGAAATATTAACAAAGAAAATATCCATGTAACTTACAAGTTAGAGGCACGGGGTCATTCACTTCCACTCACATTATCATCAGGTATCAGGGTGCTTTCCTAACAGCCAAAAATCCGAAAAAAGATTTAATATTCTCTCTCTTTGCTTTGTGTGACTAAGTTCATAGTTTGTTTTTTGTAAATAGTAATTTAAGAAACTTATTCCTATTTTAATTATTAATTGATGAACCAAAATATATATTTTTTTTTAAACGGTAATTACAATTTCACACAACAGCCCATGCTACGAGACGTTTCATCAACGCGTTTCTTTCTGCATGCTCATAAAAATAAATCATTCAAATAAAATTAACTAATAAAAATAAAATATGCCTTTATTCCATTTATTTATTGATCGCTCTGGATCTAACCTGAAAAAATAGCCATTATTAGTTATTAAATCAACAATATATTTATAATAAGTAAAACAAATTGAATGAAAAATTTACATTTAACAGGCCAAAAAAAAATTCAATATTGTGATTTAGTTAATAACTACGAAACAGTGGTCACATGCGGTGTAGTATACAGTAGAATAACCTACTATGCCCTAGATTGAGGGTTCGGATCCCGGTAGATGACCTTAGGATTTTTCAAATGGAGTAAAAATTCCTTGTTATAACATCCTTAGGAGGAGATATTTACGAGACCAGCCACTCATTGAAGATTTAAAGATACAAACCCGAATAATACCTGGATAAATAAAATTTAGGGCTCTATTTATATTAAAAATTCAATAAATTATTTTAAATAAATACATTGTTTTGATAATATATGAAACCATTGAAAATATTCTAAAACGACTATCTGGGCCAAAAATACTAAATCAATAATAATAAAATGATAAAAAATAAATCTAAATGTCAGCTAAAAGTAAATATACACAGTACTGTGCTAATCTCCAAGATTTATGGTATAAAGTATTTATGAAGTATTGCAACCATATTTATACTATAAATAAATATGAGAGGAAAATATTTGAATGGATGATAAAATAGAGAACGGAGATAGTTGGGGGGTGCAGCATAATACACAATAGTTATTGTACAAATAGCTCCATACTTATATTTCAAATTGTTTACATTTCTAACTGTCATTCTTCGAGATACCTATTCATTTCTTTCTACATATTCTTGTATTATTATGTTTCATACATTTTACTTATGTAACCTCTAGAAGTCCATTATCATACATTTTATATCTTTAATTTACTAGTTTTTTTCTAAATCCCTCATGTTCCAACCTTTTTTTTATATGTTAATCTTCTCATTTTGTATCTTTGGTTTACCTCCTCATTTTTATTTCCCTTTATATTATGTTTACTTTTCTATCCTTTGTGTACATATATTTTCTGTATTTTATTTTATATTCGCTATCTTTAATTATTATTTCTGTCACTATTTTAATTTCTGTTCATTACCTTTAATTTTATTAAATCTGTCAATATCTTTATTTGTATTATATTCTGTCACTATTTTAATATTCGTTATCTTTAATTTTCATATCTGTCACTATTTTAATTTTCTACATTACATGTCACTATATTCTTGTTACTGTAACGTTTTTATATATTTTTTGTTCTGTTTGTTTCTCACTCATAGCCCTGAAGATGACCTACACTGTAAGTCGAAACGTCGGCACTTACTAAATATAGGTCTAATACTTATTTGGTGTTTTTTTGATTGCACCCCCCAACTATCTCCTTTCCCCATATAAATAAATAATTTACCATCCATGGAATCTTTCTATTTTTTTTTTATAGAGATAATAATATTTTTTATTTATAGTTGAGGAAATTCGTATCGAAAATAAGGATTCGTGATTCTTTAATAAATCATAAGAGAATGAAAGAGTTGTAAGAGAAGTTTCCTTTTGTGAAAGAAGGTCGGGGAGGTTAATTGGAGGACAAAGTAAATCCAGGGGGTTGGAAATCTTTTGAAATCTTTATTGGTTTGCTTGTTAACCTTGTAGCTATAACTTTCTTCAAATAACTTATAGCTTTTTAGAATATTTAGATTAGGAATAGTCAATCCTTTTCCGGGAAAAGGCGAGTTTTTCTCGTCGTCTCAGTTTTTATCATTTAAATATAATTATTTAAAGTCGGATTTTTATTGTATTAGAATTTCATTTTCAAACAAATTTCCTGTAGTTTTTTTGGATCATTTTTTTTCTATTCTTTTACAAGTTTTAAAGAATCTCTCACTCCCTTCAATCTGTGAGCTGCCATGTTGAATGTTCCAGGTTCGAATCCAGTATTTAATCTGTTAACTGCCACGAATAAACCCTGCGTGATCTACAGACCCTCTTAGGGCTCAACTAGCCTCTAAAAATGCTTACTCATAGTTGGGAGCAAAACTTGGCGATTGAGCGTAATGTTGGACAAATCATTTTATCAGGCGTTGATAACCATAGCTGTTTTTCACCCCTAAACAACATCAAAAAAACAAACAAATCACTTTCCTGCACAACCTATATACATAACAACCCAACACTGTCATAGAAACAGTACAGGCTCTTCCAAGTAATGAACTTCATCGATTGTAGTGGTACAGTTTTTTTTTTTAAGTGTGTACCTAAACTAGCTTTAAAAAGTCCCACGACCTTTTGTACAAACTTAAATCCCTAAAATGAGAGTCCTATTTCGGTCGTGGTTCTATCTACGTTTGTATGTCTCTCTCATAACCCATAAATGGTTAGTTGCACAAAAGGTTAAATTATGTAGTTTGAGTTGGTTTAACTGATGGTTTTTCATAGGCGGATGGATAAAGCAATAGCATTTAAATTATTATATAAAACATTTCCCAAGGTGCATAAGCCAGATCCCTTGGAAATAACATTTGCGTACTTAGTACAAAAAAAATCATATAAATCACTAATGCAAGGAAAAGCGAGTGGAAAAATTTATATTTTTTAGTTTCATCCTCTTTCAATTTAGCCAATAAACTAGTCTTCTTTTTTTAAACGCTTTTATAATCAGGACTCGGACCTTTATTTTTTTCCAGTGTGCTGATTCATAAAAAAGAACTATTGCATTGTAGGTAATCTTTGTACTAGTTAAAAAAATTTAATATCATTAACTAAGTAAAGAAACTGAATAATTAATGACTAATAAATAATTACGTAATTGGTCAGGTATGATAATTATTAATAAGCTACAGTTCTATGTTAAACATCATAAAAAGAGAAAAATTAAATTAGCTAATGTATTTTTATTATTTTATAAGAAGTTTTATCATGGTTAATAATGAAAGTGTTGTAAGTCATTTTATCCCACAAGTTAATAAAAAAATATTAAAACTTATTTTATCAGGCCCCAAAACTTCCTTGGTTAAAATTGAAGGATATTACATTATAGCCTGCTCGTATAACTTTTAATAAGTTAATCTGGAAACATAAATTGCCTCGATAAAACCCTTAGTTATTTCATAACTTTTATGTAAAAAATAAAAAAATTTAAATTAGAATGAAATAGGAAAAATCCGAAAAAGCATAGCCTTAGTGCTCTAAAATACAGAAAAAATCCTCCAATTTGTGTTCTTTGATGTAAATTTTCTAATTTGAACTAAACGTACTCGTCAGAAAGAGAAAGAAACCTTGTTCCGACACGTTCAAAGAACACGTTTTTGCTAATTTTTATTTTAAATACTGTGGAGTTAAAATTTTTTCTTGTTGAAGACACCAATTATATATTTTACACATGATGAATTTCTGTAATTATAATGAACTCTTAACTTAATTGCATTATTTGTTTCATTTTTCTATTTTGACAATCTAATCATTTTGTAGCAGCTTCGTAAGAAGGCTATAGGTTGAGGCCTAAAAAGGAAATATACAAAGAAGTAAATGATTTGGAAAGGGACATAAGAATAAGAAGATTAAGGTTTTACGGACTTATAGTGAGGATGCATCCAAAGAGAATAGAGAAATCTCCTATAAAATGAGAGGATACAAGAGTTTCTTCCTTCCTTATCAAAGAATAATGAAGGAAGAAACTGAGAGCCTGACAATAACAGGCCAAGACTGTTTCGATAGGGATGACTATGGGAAGAGACTAAAAGAAATTAAGGTCATTGTGGGCAAGAGAGATGCGAGAGAAGGAATAGCGTGGACCGAGGAAAGAAGAAAGAACAATCGGAAAGAATGAGGAAAAGGTGGGAAGGAAGAAGGAAGGATAGAAGGGGTTTGAAAAGAAGTGAAAATAATGATAATATTCGCGTGGTCCCAAAGGCCGTTGAAAAAAAAGATATAATATAATAATTTTTATTATTTCATCTGCTCAAGAAATAATAAAACAGACAGACACACACACACATATATATCCGAAACCTTCTGTCGCTAAAAGGAATATAAGGTTCATTATAGGTAGAGACTCAAAGCATTGTTACTGCTTATAAGCAGATGATACAGCAAGATTATGTTAAACCTACAATTCAAAACACAGTGCTCTACACACTGAAATACCCCCCGCTGCTTTATTAATTTATTATATCCAAAAGCTATTAAATCTTTTACTAATGTTTAACATTTTAAATTCATGCGCTAAATTAAAATAATATAATTAATAATTCTGTTGAAATACTATTCAAACCAACAATTGTGCTTTAAATGGCATACAGTTTATTTAACCTACGTTATAGCAGTAGGATACTAAAAGAACCATTAAAATGCTCAATGCGCCTTATATTTGCTAAAAATAGTCCCGTTTAAATGTTTTTATTTAGTTTTGTAGAGAATGAAATTTTCTTGCCAAGCACGTTTTATAATTTTTCCATAACAAAACTAAACTTTTCGAGCTAAGCGGGAATTAAATATTCTTTTGGTAATAGATTCTCCCTTCTGAGTTTGAGAGTTACAGTTTAGGGAAAAGGCTATTTCAATATAGCTAAATTTTATTCATGGCAACCCATTAGGGGGACATGATAATCATGCAGATAACACAAGATAATGATTTCGCGGTTTAGCAATTACAAATGGGCTGACACACACACACACAACCCATGAAAGGTATTAGGGGTACGGGGTGGAGCTTGTATTGTTGTAGAACGACGGTTGTGCAGGGAGGTGATTTGTCCAGAATCACTTTCAACCGCCAAGTTTTTTCCCCCAATTTACAGTGCATGGGTGAGCTCCATGAGAGTTTCCGGTCAACGGGATCCCAGGCTGCAAACTGATTAAATAAATTATCTGCAACAGCCCCGTATTTGAACCCGGGACCTTCGGAGCGGCATATATTTGCATTAAAATTATATATACATATTTATATGTTATCTTAAGCCCTATGCTCTCGATAAAATATTTCTCTTAGAAGATAAAATGAAACTTGTTTTGTTTATTGCCTTGTTCGGAACGAAACAAGAATATTCTTTTACTGATTTTATGTTGCACTGAAGACAGGTGGAGACTTTTTCAATCGTCAGAGAATTACTCGGGAGAATCCTTTCGAATCGACTCCTAGCCTCAAACAGCTCACCGCAAAACCGCAGTCACTGGATTATACCTCCGAGCAGGTGAAGGAAAAGCCTAACCCTATGCAGTCAAAATAAATAAAAATATGGAAGAGATATGAGATTCAGCCATAATTCACATAATATCACTTACACGACTAAGAACCATTTTAAAAAAAGAAGAAGAATCATACAGTCAAATCACAGAAAAACAACTCGAGTATAGACAAACAAATCCTCCTTCGTCTTTGATATTCAAAAGCTTCCTTATCTCAGTTATAGGATCAACCTTTTTATATCTCCTATAAACCTTCCATAACTAATAGCTTTTTAAATTGGTTCTTCTCACCATCGAACTATTTCCTTTCCTATTTTTCTCTACTGAATCTATTTGATTATTATTATTAAAATCATTAATCTGCTAATAGCCAGGAATCTAAAGAACCTCCTTATCCACGGTACAACACACAACCTCCTTACGGCGCTTACCCAGCTTTTAAAAACCTCCTGGGTACCCTGAAAGGTGGAAAACTTGGCGGTTGTTTCAAATTATTTTACTCCCCATATTTTTTTCATACTTCGGGTCAGATCCTTATCGTTCCTTAAGGAGTAAACTCCATTTTTTTTGTTCTCGATCAACAGCGTTTGCATTGGCATTGATTAATTTTTAATTTAATCATCTAATTGCCACAAAAATAATGTATAATGATATCAGTGGCGTACGGTTGACGACACCCACTAATTTGAATCAGCCTTTTTTCACTCACTTAAAAAGTGGTGTTCTTCTTTCCATTTCTAGCGACAATATGTATCATTTTCTCCACCTTAATCTTAATCCATCCTGATAGTCAATGCAATCGCAGCTGTGATTCGAAAATTTATCAAAATAGTTATAGTCGGGTGATAAAGAGTGACGGGCCTGCGATAAGAGGCGGATAGCAGGCTAAAGCCGCATGTTAATTGTTAATTGGAGTTAGACCTCGCTTGGGGACAATCAATTTAGTCGAGAAGAGTAAGGTTTGGCCTGGGGTTGTGGTTACCTTTGATCTTCATTACGGCTGCACCGCTCCCCAAATGCTCTTCATTAAGCTAACAGTTCTCCAGCCTTCATCCTGTTTAATTAACCATATTCACAACACCAATATTGTTAATATCTCCATTAACTGTTTTCGCTTTGTAATTATTTCCTTCTGTTACGATTGTATTAAACATTATATTCTATTACCTGACTACCTGAAACGTCGTCAGCCAAGCACTGTGGGTCAGCTGCAGCTTGCATAACCGACTGTTATGCCCAAAGTCATGGGTTCGCAGGCCAGCAGTTGATCCTAGGATTTTTTTAAAGGAGGAAAATAAAATCTAGGAAATGTCGTCCTTCGGAAAGGGCGTAAAATAGGTGTCAATTACTTCTTAAAGAACTCTATCGCAACTATGCCAGGATAGATAAAGTTTAAGACTTCCATTGTATAAAGCATAGCAGCCTGGAATGGGAATATATATATATATATATATATAGAGAGAGAAAGAGAGAGAACAGAATAAGATGCAAAAAGTTAAAAAAAGAAACAGGGCTCAAACATCCTTGCAGATAATGGAAGGCAAATGGAAATGGGCTAGGCATCTATTGCGGTGCTGTGACAATAGATGGTCAAGAGTAGTCACGGAATGGACACCATATGACCGAAAAAGGATGAGAGCAGAAAATGGAAGAGATGGAGAGATTCATTCGGGCTTTTGGCAGGACCCCTCTTGCGGAGAGATGCTTGGATAGAGATGAGTGGAAAATAAAATGGTTGGCCCTTAAAAATCCCGCATCCCAGTAGAGCTAGTCACCCAGGGAGGTGTTAAAGACTATTACTCCAAAAGGAAGGCCTATGCAAGAAAAAATGTGTATAAATATTTATATAGTTAAGAATTGGTTTTATGTTTTTTATAAATTTATTTTTTTTATAGTATTTGTAAAAAGCACGCATAAATAAAGGCTATTTTCATTTATTCATTCATATATATATATATATATATATATATATATATATATATATATATATATATATTTTTTTTTTTTTTTTTTAATGTGAAAGTTACTTACTAATATTATAAATGTGAAAGTTTGTATGTTTGTCTCTCTTTCACGCAAAAACTACTGAACGGATTTGGATGAAACTTTACAGTAATATAGTATATACATCAGAATAACACATAGACTATTGCAAGCGCGGATTTAGGGGGGGCGCCCGGGGGCACGTTTTTTATGTACTGTGGGAATTCATTATAGGACATAATTAAAGGCAAATCACATGATAACAGTTGTTAAAATAACAGAAAGAACATGAGTGAAACTATTTGTTTTGATATCCTACTAATCTTACTAATATTATAAATGTGAAAGTTTGTATGTTTGTCTCTCTTTCACGCAAAAACTACTGGACGGATTTGGATGAAAATTATTGAGTAAAATAGGTTATACATCATAGGCTACAGCAAGGGCAGATTTATGTGGGGGCACGAGGGCATGTGCCCCTCCGTTGTAGTACATAATTAAAGGCAAATCAGGAAGTTACCATCTTGAAATTTGTAGATAGGTTCTTTGTACAGTTTAAGAAAGAAATTTGGATAATTCCATCCTAAGGGTTTCCCCTTTAATATAATAGGGGTTCAAATGTTGTAATACAATCCGTCAGTTTTGAAGTTAGACATCTGAAATTTTGGATGTACCAGTAACTTATATTTAAAAAAAAATTAAATTATTTATTTTAAATGACTTTTCACGAAACTTTATGTGGCAAGCCAAATTCCGCGCGAGCGAAGCCGCGGTCATAAGCTAGTATATATATATATATATCAATAACCACACACATTTTTTTCCTGATAAAAATGACCGGTTTAAGAAATAATAAAATTGTTCCCAGCTATTATTTTTATTTTTAAGTGCAATATTTTTTTTTTGTTTCAGAGAAAAATTATTGGGTAACTGGCATATCATTTTTTTGCCATTTTTGGAATTTCAGATGGGCCTTATTTTATCTATTGAGCCTCCTGGGGTTCACCTAGCACCTATAAAATAGGTACTCCTAATTAGAGTAAAAACCTAGCGGCCAGGTAGTAAACTCGCTCAAATCACCTCCTTGCACCACCGCTGTCCTAGAAACAGTACAGTCTATTCAATACACAGAACCCATGATCCTTAATGGGTTATAATGATAAGTTTTTGTTTGAGACATTTATTATTTCATGTCCCTATGTCATGATCACTTAATGTAGTAGAGAAAACATAAGTAGCTTTTTGGAACATTCATATCAAAGCCATAGGATAATTATGTTAATTTTTTAAATGCATGTGTAAACAATAAATTACTATATAGTGAGATTTTACATCAATTGGTTAAATTTATATAATCGATTCCATAAACAATTTGGTTCATTCCCTACAAAAGTATAATTAATGAAGTATGTTGGGTTCAGTACGTGGTAGAGACTGTACTGTTTCTAGGATAACGATTTTGCAGGGACAAATCACTTATTTCAGATCTCCCTCAACTGAGTTAGTTTTCTCCCAATCTAGGATACCCACTTTATAGAGGCTGGGTGAGCCCGAGGAGGTTTTCCAGTTACCACAGGTTTCACCTCCCCGCTGTTGACAGTTTAAATAACTTTAAATAATAATTTAAAATCAAAACCAGAAATACGGCCTAAATAAAATAAACAAAAGATATCTCATGACGAGCTGACAACTACTTCATTAGCACTCCTCAAATTGAACAACCTCCATCAACTTTCGGGTGCATTCTATCGCTAAGCCCAGACCGAGCTCTTTAGAATACCCCGTGCAGATGGATCTGGTACCAGAGCAGCCTTCAATAGGTCGTACTCCAAACAGCCGGGCTTAACCAACTTCCGCTAGGTGTTCTATTCTTCAGGTGAAGACAAAGCTGGAGCAAGATGGAGAGAACTCACAACGGAGCTTGACATTTGTAAACGGAAGAGCAACTGTTGTAGGAAAATCTTTCGTGCCAAAACGTTGATATAACGTACTAAGTACACTTACTGTCTTGACTACTTGTCGAATATATTGGCTTCTAATTAATTTTAACATTTTTATTTTAAAAACTAATAAAAAGAAGTGAACAAATTACAATGAAAATATTTCGTTAAAATATTAATATTCTTCAATATTACTTTTTTTCCAAGAAGTATGACATAATTTCTATATTTTACCTCAAAAATAATGGCTAAAGTTCGTCAAATATCATTCACAAATTACAGAAAAAAAAGATAGTTTGTAACATCGTGGGCATTATTTTTCTGTTGAAAATGAACAAGAGTAGCATTTAAAGATTAATATTTAAGATATAACGGGAACGGGGTAGAGCGTTGAGTAGCTATGCTGCAGTTCTATGGTTCGAATCCAGCTGTATCATAGAAATTATTTGAACTGTTTACAGCTATAGATGGATCCCGTAATGTGTGGTGGCCGAGCATCCTGCAGCAGCTCGAGAGACACGAGGCCTCGAGCAATGTTTACGCCCTGGTGAAGAACTACCTCGAGGACAGACGTGTGACGATCCGTGGTAGCTACCAAAAATATGAGGACAGGGTAGAAATGGGATGCCCACAGGGTTCGGTCTTAAGACCGGCTCTGCGGAAGCTAGTCTTCGACGAATTACTCGGCGTCTTGGAGGAAGAGCGGTTCCCTGCTACGGCATATGTAGACGACCTCGCGGCTATTGTGTGCTCAAATAGCAGAGCCGGTATCTCGGCAGAGGCTTAGAGATGTGCCAACTTGGTGATAGTAAATCCTTGGTGGGAGCATAAGCATGCGAGGTGGTCACTTACCTAGGAGTAAAAATTGGAAGGAATTTGGATGTGACCCCTCTCTTGGACCACCTTGCTTCTAGGGTGAGCCAGACACAGTACGGCCTTAGTCGGATTGGCGGTGCCTTTTGGGGCCTCCGATACTCAGTGAGCATGACAATACACAAAGCCTGGGTCACCCTGGGTATCTTGAGGTACGCGTCCTCCTTTTGGAGCAGAAACCTCTCGCAGTGAAAGAAAAAGAAGTTGGCAACGGCACAGAGAACGGACAACATCTCATGAGCCGGGAGATATGCCTCTTGACCTCCTGCTGAGGGAAGATGCCATTAAGTAAGAAGTTAAGAGAAGAGGCTTGGCAGCTCTTCCGGAGATACTACAAGTGAGGATCCAGGCAAACGCAAATAAATGGCAAAACGAGGTAGGGAAGGACTCACTGACGGGCTGGAATAGACAGTGGATGACATCCGAAAAAGGGAGCACCCTCAGGAAATATTCCCCCACCGTTGAATCAAGGTTAAAGGCCAAGTGGTTCCTTCCTGATTACTGGATGTCGCAGATCCTCACGGGGCATGGGGGCTTCAGATGGAAGCTAAGCCAGCACGGATCTGGACCCCAACTGCCCCAACTGTGGAGTTCCGGAAACTGCCTACCATGTGGCAGCATCCTGCACTGCATACGACGATGAGAGCGAGATTGTCCACGGACACCGGACTGGACGTGATCACGGAGAACGTGTTCCCAGAACTTGTGGAAGAGGCAAACTACGCAAGTTTCAGGGAATGCGTATACGGATGGAAGGAGGCAATAGGTCCGGCCCACTTCCTGATTACCAGGAGAGGACCGGCACCGAGAAAGCCGCCGGACCAACCTTTTGAGGACTCTCACGTAGGATAACAAACTGAAGGAAGAAGACGAGGACAAGGAAAAGGTGCAGCCCCAAGGTGCACAACCGTGCACCGGGCTACACCATAGTTCTAGTCGGTTTTTTATTAATAAACAATAAAAACAGAATAAAAAACCCGAAATCGTACTTCCATTGGACCCTGTAAGAACTTACAGACCTTCGGGAAACTCACCCAGCTTCGGCAATGTAGGCACCCTTAATTGAATAAAAAACGTGACAATTGAATCGTTCAAATCACCTCCTTCCAGAACTGTTTGGTAAGAAATAATATAGTCTTTATCATGAACTTAACCCAGGACGTATCATGTTTTTTGTTTAGTTATATTTTATTATTATTATTATTATTTAAGGTGAAATTTATTAACCGATTACAAACTTGTAACGGTATTATTTTCACATGCGTTAAACCCCTTGTATTAAACCCTAAAATATATAATAACCTTCACACTAATAGGGCCTTAAAGTTTTTATAAACAGCAATAAAGTTTCACATAAACAATTTAATTTTTCTAACTTTTTTTATTATCCATCACTCTTCCTTTTTATTAACAAAATAACAGTTTTTCATACTTTCATATTTTTCAAATAATAGAAAACTTATTAAAAAGTTTACGTAATCAACTTACAGCCGCGGATATGAAGTGATAAAGGCAAGCTTGATTTTTGTTTTCTCTAAGAAATTTATTTATAGTCACTCTTCTGTCTCTACCACTCATAGCGCAACGATATAAAGACTAAAGCCTTCTTCAATAAACTTTCTATCTAAAGCATCAACATTGTTGAAATCAGACAGGTAACTCTAGAAATTACATACTTAGTTGTACTATACAAGCTCTATAATCTTTATATTTGTATTTTTAGATTTAAAGTACTGTACTTAATGTTATAAGACATATATCTCAAATCAAATATCATGTTTGTAAATATATCCTTTTGTTTTTAGTTATTCTTTCTTTCTAATAATAAACCTATACCCTAAGGGTAATCATTTTTCCTTAATAAAAAAGCTGAAAGCCCCATTTTATAAAAATATTTGTGACTTTTTTTAGAAAACTTTCCTCATTATTTAAATTATCCTTTGTGAGGAAAGGAAATGCAGAATACATCATTATCGAAATTTTAGTTTTGTTTCCCTTAGATATCTGAAAAATTACCAGAGCAAGGTACACTTCCCCAAAACTTGTTTTCTGTAAAATTTAAAATTGTAGCAAAAAATAAATAGATCTGATTCTGATTAGTGTTTTAATAACTCTATTTAACTTGAAAATATTAAAGAAAATAATTAATTATATTTAAATACAATAATGAAATTGCTTATTTCTTTGTACCGGAAAAAATGTAGCAAAATATTCAAAAATGAAACAACTGCTGTCCCGAAATCCCTGAACTCAAACAACCGCTCAATCTCAGAGACCGGTCGTCTTCTCTTCAATTTTTCTCAAAATAGCCATGAATTAAGACTTTATTATTATTTTATAAATAGTATTTAATCATTTTTAATTTAATTATTTTCATAGTTTATCTGTATTATATAAACAATTATTTATTGATTATGGCGTAATATTTTATTTTACATACATGGTTTAATAATAAAAATTGGTAATAAAAAATATAGTTAAACCGATGAATATACCATATTATATATAGCTTAAATGAGGCACTAAATTGAAGAAAAAGTTTAAATGCTGGGTCAAAGAAACTTATTAATCTTTCTTGCTCACTCAATAATAAAAATAATACAATCTGATTTTTTTGTTTCAAAATCTCCGTTTATTATATATATATTTACAAAAAAATATATATATGTATATATATTTATATAATTATAAATAATATATATATATATATATATATATATATAAATATAATATATATATATATATATATATATATATATATATATATATATATATATATATATATATATATATATATATATATATATATATATATATATATATATATATATATATACGAATATATACAGCAAAAATTACAATTTACTTGTACTACCCGAAGGTATAATACAACTAAATTAAATATTATATAGGTATAATAGAACTATATTATAATACATAAAAATTACACTTATACATATTGAGCAAAGAGTAGTAAAATTAAATGTACAAGAGTATAATATAATAATATAGTAAAATATAAAAAATTTAAATTTCGAGAAAAAAATATAATTCAGATAAGATGATTTTTAGTATATTGATTAAATACAATTGTTTCTTCTAATCAGAATGGCCATTGAAAAGTTCTTTATTTATTTTTTATTTATAGGAATCATTTATATGCTTAAGGGATATAAAGTCAACAAAAATGTCCATAACAAATAAATCATGATGAAAAATAAGCAGTAAATAAACATGTGGTAAATTGCATTATTTTTCCCTTCAAATAAGTTACAGCCAGTCTAAACTTCAGAAATAATAAAACTTACGGAATTTCAGTGGCTGGAATATGTGAATAAATAAAGGAGATAAGACCAATATGGAAAAGAACTATTGAACCGAAATAAGAGATATAGATTAATTCTACATATTGCCTTATCTCCCGGAGCGAGGGTCAATTCCGGCCAGTCGTCAACAAGAGGTCAGCCATGAGGGCGTACACCAACGCGGTGGACTACGTTTTGGATACCATATCGTCCAAATTGGATAATGTTGCACAGGTAATTAATATAGTTTTGATGTTTTAAAAATAAAATTACAATAATTAAAAGATATGACAATCAATACGAAATCGGATCGTAGACATTGTAGTTGTCATGTGTTATAGTCTTAATTATATATTTTATATATATATATATATATATATATATATATACACATCATTATATACACCATATTATACATCATCTAATGTAAGAGGCACTAAATTGGAAACTAATTAAAATTCTGGGATAAAGACTTGAAATTTATACATTTTTTCCTGCTCACACCATATTAAAAATAATACCATCTGAACTATAGAATAATGTAAATTACAGTTAAAAAATTAAAAAAGCTATGAAAAACAACTAAAAATCCCTTTTTATCAACAAAACGTATGCCGGTGTCTAATTTAGCTAATATATTATTAATATATTGTAGAGCAAATAATATTTGGCTAGTCCAAAAACATTTATTTTTTTTTCTAGAATTGTTTCAAATTTTTGAACGATACAAAAAAAATGAAAAAATCATCTATTCAATGGAAAATCTTGAGCGCTTAATATATATGTTTAATTTACCACTTTGTCATTAACTTATCTCGACAAGATTCTTATTACTTATTATTAATTTAAGGTTACTTAACTTAAATATTAGACATTATACTGCAATTGGGAAAAAACACAATGCAAAGCCTATGTTTCAAAAAACACACCTACTTACCAGTCGACGTTTCGCCTATTCAGGCATTATCAAGACACCAAAATCAAAAAGGGGTTATGTGAATCGCATCTCGAAGAAAAAGGTGCAAAACATCCCAACGATCAACAGCCCAAACAGGCTCCAAACATGAGACAGCACCCCGCCACCAAGACGTTCAACATACAACTTGCATAAGCAACATAAGCAGTTGAACGTCTTGGTGGCGGGGTGCTGTCTCATGTTTGGAGCCTGTTTGGGCTGTTGATCGTTGGGATGTTTTGCACCTTTTTCTTCGAGATGCGATTCACATAACCCCTTTTTGATTTTGGTGTCTTGATAATGCCTGAATAGGCGAAACGTCGACTGGTAAGTAGGTGTATTTTTTGAAACATAAGGCTTTGCATTGTGTTTTTTCCCAATTGCATTATAATAAATAATAGTGTTTCTTTTTGAGTTTTTGGCTCTATTTTAGTGGTTTAAATATTAGACAATATTGACTTTTTTTCCTTATTGACTTTTTTTCCTTATTACAGGTTAAGTATTACTTTGGAATCTCTAATATTACATTTTTTATTTTATTTTTTATTATTATTATTATTTTTGCGAAAAGGCCAACAAAGGACAAAGGAGATTTCATGTTTTTACATATTTCTTTCTTCTCCTCCAATTGTCCTTCTCTTTCAACATTCTCTTTAAATGTTTTCTTCTTCTCTTCCTAGTCCATCCCCCATGCCCATGCTTCGTTCTCTGTTACATAAGAACCCAAAAGTTGTTGAGTTTGCTCATAAATCTCTCCTAAATCCTAAATCTCTTTTTGTATAATTATGCAGTTTATTTCAACGTCCACTTTTATTCCCTTATAAGATAAAAAGGTCAGAGAAATGTATTAGTTCAAAAATATAAATTTGTTAGGGGTGGTTATTCAGAGTATTATTATGTCTTATTATACGAATGACCATTTTTATTGACTGAATGACTTTTATTGAATGACATTTATTAAATGTAAGTTGCGAATTGCCTTCAGTGATAACATTTAAAAAATAAAAAAGTAAAAGAAAACAGAGGACACGAAATAAAAAATAAGATAAATAGATAATTACATATGTATGCAAATTAAAATGTCAAGTAGAAACTGAGAAAGCAGCAAATAAAACAAAAATATGAACAATATCAACTAATATTACTTGATTTTAAAAATATCAAACTGGATGAGTGAAGCGTCAATAATATAGATATATATATATATATATATAAATAGTGATATAAATACTCTTTATATTTCTCGTTGTACCTACTCCGCCTTAAAGCATCTGAATTACCTTTGTCACCTGTTCCCTTTTGAAATCAATAGACTCCTAGTTTCTTCCTTAATTTTCCCTCATTTGGACTATTGTTGTACAGTGTATGGGGGGATCTCGAAGCATTATTAAAACGGTTGCTTAATTGCTTCGTTCGATTCATCTTTGGGATCACGAGAGATGCCCCGGTGACCCGATATTACGAAGGATTGAAATGGCTCTACCCTTCCTACCGCCGTAAGTACGTCCTAGCACCTTTCCTTTACCAAGTTATTCAATCCCGCCGACCATCATACATACCCCCTCTCTTTCAATTCAAAACCACAGTCCTCTCCCGTAACACCCGTTCTCGGCTCTCAGATCTATATACAGCTTCCCACCGAACAGCAGCTTTTGACAAAGCTTTCCTTATCCGATCCTCCTCCCTTTGGAACTTTATACCTTCTTCCATTCGTCGTTCCAATAATCTTCCAACCTTCAAATCCCGTATATTTCATCACCTATTATCCATACAATCCCAAAAAATATATGAATGTAAACCAAGAACATATTATTATTAACGTATTAAAGTATTAAAATCTTCTAGTAAGATATTAAAAAAGAAAAGGGATAAAAGGCATGAAGGGATTAAATGTAAATCTCTGATAGTATTGTTTAATTTTTCTTCATTTTTTTTTTGTTTCTTTTGTTTATAATAAATTGTTTCTCTTATATAACTATTGTTAACTTATTTTAATTTTTTTTCTTTCGCTTCTTCTAATCAGTTCTTAAAATATTGTTATTGTAGTTAATTCACATTTTTTTTCATTCTTTCTCACTTTCTAAATTACTTGTAAAAATTAATTAAATGTAATTATTTTACACTCTAAGACATAACAGCTTACAATACCTGTATTGTTATTTTATAGGGACTTGTCCCAGAATAAATAAAGGCATTATTATTATTATTATTATGTATAAATAAAACACATCACTCATTTATCAGTTAGCAAATTTTAATCTGGAAACTGGGTATGTTATTTCCGATTTTTGGGAAACGTTAGGATATAAGGTGATTTAATATAGGGGATTTGAAGGTTGAAAGATTATTGGAACGACGAATGGAAGAAGGTATAGAGTCGCGAAGGGACGAGGATCGGATAAGGAAAGCTCTATCAAAAGCAGTTGTTCGGTGGGATGCTGTATATAGGTCTGCGAGTCGAGAACGGGTATTACGGGAGTGGATCGAGGTTTTGAATTTAAGGAGATCGGAGATGGATGATGATCGGCGTAATTGGATAACTTAGTAAAGAAAGGAAGCTAGGAAGTATTTACGGCGATAGGAAGGGTAATTACCAAACAGTCCTTTAGTTATGTTAAGTCCTTTGACATATATGAAGGAATATTAAAACTAGATCTTGTTTATTGATAAAATAGACCTTGTGCACGTAACCTACCTATATACATTTATGACCTTACATGAGATCAATCTTATGAATATGCAAGATCTCCTTGTCATCATTATACGAGTATATATAAAACTCGGACAATGGTAATAAGATAAAATTAAATTTCCATAGAGTATAAAATTCAACCAATTATGATACAGTTTTTATTGAAGACTGCTCCGAAAATTTATTTAAGCATTTAAATACAACTTAAAATTATTTTGTTCCATTGGTAGAATTTATGATTCTGTAGCCAAAACTAAATGGAGTTGAGATGATTTTTTATTTTAGAAAATAAAAATTAATTAATGATTAATGTAAAAAATCTCGAATAATTATAAGTTTTTTCCTTAATTTATCTCCTTTACATCAAGGATCCCGATGATATCTCCGATCTTGATTGATAACATTTTTTTATTTAATTATGTAATCCCTTTCTTTTTTCATCTCCATCAGTTTTTCAAATGTTATGAAATTTTTGCAATAACTACATTGAACCAAATTAAAATAAATATAAACATAAGTGTATATATTATAAATATATTATAAATATTAAAAATAAATATAAATATACTTAATTCCTAATTAATGACATATCGAGGTTTTTGAGGAAAAAATTCTCTATATTTAACGCAAATTCTCAGCTCATTTTTCCATATTAGTGGCTAAAACGCCTAAATCGAATATTTTTTAAAATGAAAATTAACCAATTTTCCGAATTCAATTTCGGTGTTTTTATCACTAATGGGAAAAAGCGATAATAAATATTTATTTTAGCTGTGCATTTGAATTAAATATCTCATTTCCAGAAAAATATGAACTTGGGTATTTTTACCTCATAACCTTAATATTACCTTAATTGTTCATTGCTACTAATAACCACTAATAAATTATTGATAGCTGTAATTATGTGATTTTTTTTTTGATTTTTTTTTAAATGAGGTACACTGGTGAAAAAAATTAAATAATTCGTAACCTATTCTCTATACCTCACATCATTAAAATAAAACCAAAAAATTATGTGCATACATTTACATAAAAAAGAGTAAATAAGACATAAATTTTATTAATGTTTATGACTCGAATAAATTAGAAGCCAGTATAAAGAAAGAGCTTTAAATTGAGGGCAAGGAAATGCGAGGTGTACACTTTCTGTTGGCTTGGTGCCTGCTCCAGAACTATTAAGATTAAAACAATGGCGGAGTAAATACTTCAAGGTATAATTTACTCTGTAAGCAACTCGATAAAAAAATAATTAATTTTTAAAATATCGTCTGTCTAAAAATTAGTACTGACAAGGAACATTAATCGCTGTTGAGAGATCATTGAATTATTAGATGAAGAGAATAGTAGGACAAACTCCTTTGTTGCCGCTATACTCTAGATCTTTCTGCCCTGATGATGGCATACAAATTAAGGCGAAACGCAAACACAAAATAAAACAGTTTTTTCTTATTTATGTAAAATTAATTCTAATGAATTCTTACGGCCGTTTTCGAAATAGCTCCAGATACATACGGTCAATATATATATATATATATATATATATATATATATATATATATATATATATATATGTATATATATATAGATAGAGAGAGAGATATGGCGTCCCTTCACCAAGAAAAAAATGAGCGCAATACCAAGGAATGTTACCGAAGAACTATTCATCCCAGAATTATCAAAATTATTAACTTCCGAAGAACTCAATTTTTCTGAAAACATTAAGACAGCTTACAGCACCCTCGAAAAGGCAATTATAACTGCAGCACTAAAATCTAAAACGTCAAAAACCAATGTTGGCTTTAGATTTCTCGAAGAAACCCTGGCATTAATAAAAAAAAACGAGAAAATCTCAAACAAAAAAGAAATAAATCAGAAGAAGAAAAAATAGAATACAATGTTATATGCGAACTTGTGATATATAAACTTTGTCCTGACCTCGAAAGACTTAACCAGGCCATTGTCGAAAATTTTATTTAAAAAAATACATCCGTTAAAAAAGGTAGGAAGTTGATAACTCCTGAAAAAACTGGCTTTTAAAACTTATTAACGAAAAAGTAGAAATTCTAACCAGTAGAACTGCAATAATCCACACGGCTACAAAATTCTATAAACAGCTGTATTCTGAAAAATATTCAAACAAATTTAGACCAACCAGCGGAAATGAATATAATAACGAGGTGTTTGAAGATTTTCTTGAGGAGGAAATAACAAAAATAATAAAGGAGCTCAAAAGAGAGAAATGAAGGAAATGATAAATATAATTGATAAAGTGTTGATGTTTGTTGAATGATAATAGATGTTAATTTGGTGGTACAAAGGTTACTGTTAGTTTGTGACAACTGAAATACCATACTATAAATATCTCACACTATTGGAATATTTAAGTAATATAAATGTACTTTTCGTTCCTTAGAATAGCTTTAAATCCGTTAAACATAAGGAACCCCCGTTTAACGTCCCTTCCGAAGGACTACATAACCAAGAATTCAATTTCCCGTTAAAAAGTCCTAGGGCCAACTGCCAGGCTTCAAACCCGCGATCTTGGGCTTAGTAGGTTGTTATGCTAACCACAGGACCACAGGTCGTCCCATTATCTGCAGTTTATACTGTTCATTAGTTTTTGAAACATTTAATAGAACGACTACAGTATGACCTTATCTTTGACCAGGGATATTTACACTGATTATTGGTTCCCAGCAGATTTCCAGATTCTGTCAAATTTCTATAATAAACCAAGGTTCGTTAGTCAAAAGTAAATATGAAAAAAATCAAAAATTCGATTTTGATCCGCCGTTCATGACATCACGGATAGGTATTCTGTTAAGGATTGAAGGTTGAGGTTTTGTGGATCTGTAGTAAGAGATATACATTCTGTTATTTGGTTCATTATTTTAGACCACTTTATGCCGCCATGGCTAATCGGGCGATGCTACAGTGGGATTCCTAAATCTTGCTAAATGCGCCGAGTTGCTAAGCTGAAGGTCCCGAGTTCGAATCCACCAGTTACAGATAAATTATATTCTCTTTTTCTCTTTTTCAAGCCGTGAATCTACAAACCCACCTATGGCTCACCCAGCCAGCACAAGGAGCTGCTCTTAATTGGGGGTGGCCTGGCGGAAGAACTGTATACAACTGGTGAACTGTACAACCGTTGTCTTTTAAGAACAAGACACTTTTCCTCCTCATTATACTTTTTTTTCTGAATGTGATATTGTTTCGTGAGTCGAAGACAGAATAAAGTTTTTCCCCCTCCCTCACTGTTTCGAAAACAACCCCTTTCCCCTTTATTCCCCCACCACTAGCGCATAATAGCCAATAAACTGACAAAGTTGGAGGCCGGCCAACCGGAGCGATAATAACCACTAGCGAGGACAGATGAAGCCATCAGCGACCCGATTGGTCTCCACGGCCTGCCCTTTCTGACTGATTGTGGTCTGCGGGCAACTATCTATCGTTTTGTGCAAACATCTATTACCAAAACAAACTTATCACCAGTTCATAAAGATTGCTTACAGTAAACTTGATTTTCTTGTTTTTTCTGAGAATGAAACAGAGAAAACGATTTGTAATATAATACAAAAAAAATCAAGTTATTATTCTTTACCATCAAACAATTTGGGTTTTGAAGTTAAAATTTATTTAGCCTCGTTTAGCTGCTTCTGGTAAGGGAGAAAACTTATGGTTTAGCGTCACCGACATGTTCGACATGCTCGTGACGTATTTCTGCCACCATTCTTCTCCATTCCTCGCGGTCACCAGTGAGGCCCCTCCAATTTCATACCCCTATCCTTTTCAAATCTTCCTGAAAATAATCTATCCACGGACATCTGGGCCTGCCACTTTTTCTTTTTTCTCCCGGTGCACCTTTTAACATTGTATGAGATATACAAACAGTTTTAATAAACTTAAGTTTAAACGTTATAATCCCAGACTGTCAGGCCTAGACTTAAAATGTATTGCTTAAATTAAAACTTGATTTCAAGCCAAAAACTACGATAATGACACGATTCTGCTTCCCTTGACAGAATTAACTAATTCTGGACAAAATTGAATTAGCCAATTATTCACCGGGACTGCAGATAACTAATCTTCATTAGTCAGTCTTACCGACATTCTTCTTACTATTTGAAATATTCTCTGCTATGTTCACTTTATGTTTAAACTTCCTCTTTATTTATTATTCTTAATAAACAAAGGTGATGTATATTTATAATTTTAATTTGCCAACTACATAAGCAAACTGTCTGCTGCTGAGGTATCGATTTTCGGTCTTAAAATTAACATTAAAATATTTGAAGGTGATCCTTGATATGCTTCTCTAATCAACTCAATGCCAACCTCTAACGGTCCTCCATTTAATATTTTAATGTAAATAAATATTGTAACAGTCGAGAACCGAATCGATGGAGGAGGTAAGTGAAAAAAAAAAAAAACTTTATTTTTCCTTGTGAATTATTGAACTCAAGTTTTTCTTCTGGGAAGGTTCAATTAGTAAAAAGAATTACCCTCGAAGGAAAGGAAACCAGAGATAGCAGGGAGGACTCAGGGCTTAGTTTATTGAATTTTATTTTTGAAATAACTCCCTCCAACCCTTCTTCATCTTCTTTTCATTTTTCTTCCTTAAAGTTATTTATATATTTATAACATGAGAAATATGATTTTTCATTTCCAGATCGACTCGACGACCGGTGAGACCATCACGTTCGCAGACATCCAGCGGATGGCGAACACGGTGTCTTGGATGGTCCAGTCGTCAGGTTTTGGTCCAGGCTCGGTGGTATCCATCTACGCTGAGAACTGTTTGGAGTACGTTGGTGTACTGTTGGGGATCCTCAAGGCAGGCGCCACAGCAGCCCTGTACCCCATTTCGCTCAGGCCGAGTGAGTCACGTTTTTTTGTTATAATTAATAATAAGAACGAAACCAAAAATAAATATTAAATAGGCAGTCTTGAGAACTGCCAACAGAAGTGAAAGCTCACAACTTTGGAATAACTAACTGTGTTCATTTCTGATTTTCTAAATCAATTGTAGTCTGAATGATTTATATTTAAAATTTGTAAATTTAAATTATTAATATAGAAGATGGTCTCGAGACCATCTACTATAGAACTTTATCGGAGTGCTACCAATGGGTAGTTTCTCCACAAGTGTTTTTCATGTCATATTGTACATGTTAGCAGATTTACTTGTTGTAATATTATTATAGTTGTAAATATCAATCAATTAAATTTTAAAAAATTATTAACATTAGTCTGGTTTGTACATATACTGGCACTTCGACTAATAATTCCATTTATTTCCATGTAGTTTATTTACTAAACAAAAGATATAATGGGATGCACAAACTCAATAAAAAAATATCAACAATTTAATGGAAATAATAATTACTATACAGTTATATTATTTATACCTAGTAATTGTATTTGGGGAAGGAGACTTACGAATCAAACCCCTGGTCCTTCAGGTTGGGAGTTGATTCATCAGGCCAATCGCTCGATCATCTTTAAAAAAATTAATGAAAAAAGCTACTTGCTACTGAGATGGACTACATAGGTCTGCAAAAAAAACTTTTTTTTTATTTAGTTAACTGATCATTATGTAGCTCTTTGCGCTGATTGGTTTTTTCTATCACGTAAGGCTTGTCTACAAAATAGTTGAAGTTTTTGGAAAAAGTACAAAAAATGGAAAATTTTGGATTTGTTTTTATTAATTTAACGCAGTTGAAGTAAAAGCAAAAAAGATATTGTAGCTAAAATGAACATAAAAGTGATGCACAAGTCTTCGTAAAAACGTTTTCTTTTTCTATGAAAGCTTCTTTTGGTACTTTTTCGGCTGTTTCTTGTGCATTTTCCCTTTTTAACATTCAACAATAGTCTGCCTTCATGTTGACACTCCATCGACCTTGGTATCTGCGCTATATTTCTATTATATCTTGATGGAAACGTTCTCCTTGTTCCTGACTTACAGCTCCAAGATTTTCTGGAAATTAGTCCTATGAACTTTGACATTCATGTTGCAATCCAACATTATGTAGTTTTGTAACAATGCAGCAACCAAAGTTCTGTAGATTGGGTCTTTTTTGTTTCCGAAAAAGCCTGTTACAACAAGTTTAAATGAATTCCAGGCATTTTTTCTTCCATTTCCATTTTAGTGACAAAACTTTCATCTTTTAAAAGTTTTCTGATGTCAGGCCCAACAAAGCCTCCACCTTTCAGCTTAGCATTGGATATACTAGGAAACTGTTAACAAAGATTCTTGTAAGACTCTCCTTCTTTGGGTAATGCTTTCACAAACTGTTTCATTAGCCCCAATTTGATAAGAAGTGGTGGAAGTATTTTGAGGATCCACTAAACTTTGTCTTTCTACATTTTTAACTCCAAGAATAAGAACCCTTCTGATTGGTCACGTCTGCATAGTGTTGTTTCCTGTCACGGCTATCCTATTCACAGAGGAAACATGGAAACTTTGTGTAACCACTTTGTTGACATAGTAACATGGGAATAATTTTCAAATCCACACAAATGGTCCATTTATGGTCAGAGTAGCCGAGCTTATTAAGAACAAACTCAAGATTTTCGTAGCATTCCTTCAAGTGAGTTTATAACAGGCACAGAAGCATATCGGATACCATAGTGAAGAAGTGCAGCTTTCAAACTCCTTTTTGCTGAATCAAATAAGAAATTTTCAGGTGAAATTTGCGACTTATCTAAGGGTGATGGGATTTTTTTACTATTTTTTCCGTAATCATCACAAAAAATACTGTTAAACCCACCAGTTAAATATGCTACAATGTTTTCATCGCAGATCTGTGCTATTGGAGAAGAGCTGCTATGTATTTATTATAAACACTGAAAATCGCAAATAGTTCACAAACAAAAGCTTTGAAATGCAAGATGAAACTGTATTTATAATTGAATGGTATTGAATCTACATTGCTTATACAAAGATCTAAACTAAACTAAATGCCCTCCCCTCAATGGACTGAAGACTGGAGGCTTTAAACAATCATATAACGTATACCATTCTAATCTCTACTCTGTTTATTATGTGCTCTGTACACATTCTGTGTCCAATACTCAATTCTATCTTCTCGATTCTACACCTATCTCCTCTTATTTCCCTAACAAAATTTATATTTAGAGCAAGGTTATGATCATGAAAACGGCTTAGATGTTGAACTATCTGCAGGCTTAATCAAATATTTTTATTAAGTTTGACCCAACTTCGGGGTACATACGATCCAACCATAACTGAATCCTCTTTTCCTTTCTCTCCGCCGTGTCTTCATCCTCTCCGATCTCCTCCTATTCCTTTCGTTATCAGAGATTTTGAAAGTTCTCTTAGCTCTCGCCTCAAACCTTATGCTCTTGTCAACCATAACACCGAGCATTGGCGGATCCAGGATTTTTTTCTTGGGGGGCACAACAGGCAGAGGGGAAAAAAATCTACAATAACTTAGAAATAAACTTTTAGTATTTATAGAAAGGTTTCAAAGGTTTATTAAAATATCAAAACAACAACTATTTTCAAAAAAAATCAAAAAACAACTATTTTCCTCTCATATCAAAACAATAGTTTCACTCATGTTCTTTCTGTGATTTTATTCATATATTTCAATAACTATGACTATGTAAAGTGGCTACAAGTATGTACTGCAATGGATTCTCCGCACTAAACAAAAAACCTGGGGGTGCACGTTCCCCCGTGTTCACCCTCTCCTGTATTCGCCTATGACACCGAGCTCTCTTAAGTCTCTCCCTGCTTCCTTAAACCAGTTTGGTTTAGTTTTTTTTTGTTTCTAAGGAATTCAATTTTTTTTTTGTAAGCCTACTTACATTCTTTCGCAGTATATGTCAATAGAAATTAACCCTTTTTTCCTCCTAGTGTCCGTTATTCTTTCTGTTGCTCTATAAAGGGTCTTATTTCCTCTGTGACTTACATTATTGTTGGAGAATTTAGGGCCTAAAATTTTCCGCTCTTTAATCTCCATCTTTTCAATTAGGCCCTTATTGGTGATGGACATGTGTTTTGATTGTGACACTCTTTCCGACGCATAGAGGGCTTCCAGTTTAATCGCCTTATCATAACTTTCTACTATAGACGTTTGGTGAGCTGGAAGGCTACTTCCATCTTGTATTTTCTAACTTCAATTGCTTTTTCCTCATTCCTCCTCCTTTTTATCTGAAAGGTCCCTCGTGAATTTAATTACCAAGTGTTTCTTTGATCAAGTTTCTGGTTTTGTTATCAAGATTAAGTTTCTTCAGAATATAAAAGAGAGAAGCTCAGTCAATTGAGTAAGCTTTCTGGAAGTCAATAAAACTGACGAAATAAAATTTTGCTCTTGACTTTTGGTACGCCATGATATTCTTGATATTTAGGATTTGTTCTGAGCAGGATCTTCCTATTTTTATTTTATATATTTTTTTTTTAATTTTAATTAGTATTCTTTAATAGTACTCCACTTATCTCTGTTGAACGGATTCGCTACCTGGGGCTCAACTTAGACAAACGTCTTACTTGGAACCCTCACACAAGACTGAAAAGACAAGAAACAGCTAGACGCTTCCGACTACTTCAACACATACTAGACAAACGCTCAAAGCTTCAGATCAATTACAAAAGACTTATTTATGTGACTGTTATAAGACCTATATGGACTTACGGAATTGAACTATGGGGCTCCACCAAACCATCGAATTCCTCTCGTATTATCGTATAACAAACGTTCCAAGCTCCCAATTAATTACAAAAGACTCATTTACATGACAGTTATCAGACCGGAGCATAAGGAGTTGAGCTTTTGGGCTCTACTAAACCATCCACTTCATCTTGTATCCAATCATTACAATCCAAAATCCTTCGTAAAATCCTCAATGCTCCTTATTTTGTCACAAATAAAACCATCCATAATGACCTTAAAGTTCCATATGTTACCGATTTAGCACATTCCAGATACCTATCATTCCATAATAAACTTCAGACCCATCCAAACCCACTAGTTTCCATCCTTGCATCCAATTCCATCCCGGACAATCCTCCTAGGCGTCTGAAGGGAAGATGGCCTCGGGACCTTCTATTATAGAAATTTTATTAGAGTGCTGCCAGTGGGTAGTGTCTCTACATGTCCTATTATGTATTATTTATTCTAATAGCAATTGTACTAGATGTATATATTACAGTTGTACAACTCAATAAAATAATTAAAAACAAAAAATTTAATTAGAATTATAATTCATTTTCCTTATATTATAGTCGATCTCCGATACAAAATATTCAGTATCGAAAACCTGTATTATCATATTCTGATTCAATATTTAACAGCTTCTGGTAGTCAATATAATTATAAACAATCTGCTTAATTTTTTACTTTTTATTTCACATAAGTATTTAGTCTTGCTTCTGACACATCCAAATTCTACACACCATAGCGCTGCACTATACCTCACAGGGAACCTCTACTCTTCTAGAATCAAGATAGTTTGGAAGTTCCGAAATACACCACCTAGCATTTTGAAACAATGAAAATTTATCATCCTATATATCATTCAAGAGTAATTCATATTTTTTCCCTCCCTCTCGCGGTGGATACAGAGTCACTTAAAAGATTAAAAGCTATCGACAAAAGATCATCCCTTCGAAATCCATTAATCCTTCCAGTGAAATAGCCCTTGCCTCTCTATCATCACAATACCCTAATTCATAACTCTTATACATTTTATCTTCAATATAAAAAATTAAAATTGGAGCTGATTCGTCGTACAACCTTATCAAATCATAAAATGGAAAGCAAAAAAACTGCATGAATAAAATATATATATATATACATATATATAATATTTGGCATCAGAACCTATTGGGGTCAAATCGAAAAAAAAATTATTAGTGTACTCAGTTCTCTTTTTCGATATAATAATATAAATATTTTAACAATGATTATGACCATTGTAAAGATTACAATATTTTATAAATGAATATTGTCGTATAAACAAAATACTTTTAAATCATCTTAAACCTGCAATGTTTATCATATCTTGATTCATAGGAACACTTGGTATTGAAATGAGAGTGATTTTTTATCTATCTGATTTCGGTTATTCATTTCGATCTATCTATCCAAAAAAAGAAAGAATTTTTTTTAAGGGTTTCCTCAGATTGAGGTTTCCTTCAATTCATTTTTCCACTTTTAGGATATCCTAAATGTGCTGTGTATATCTCCCTCCCTCAGGCCATGGCCGTGCATACTTTCCTCAATGCCTTCTATCCATCTTTTCCATGGTCATCCTCGCCGTTTCCTCCCTTCGGCACTCCGATTGAAAACTAAGTTAGACAATCTTTCTTCATTCATTCTTCTGGCATTTCAATCTTTTTTTCTTTATATTTTGGAGGACGTTTTGTTGAATTTGCATCCGTTCTCTAATTTCGGCATTAGTCCTCCTTTCTTGTCTGGATACCCTGGCCGCTCTCCTCCAAGAAATATTTCATGACAATTTATAAAGGCTTGCCGCTGAATCACAAATTAACCGTCAACGTTTGGTAACATTTTATAAAGATTTAGCATTTAATTTAATCATCGACTGAACAAACAATTTACACTTTTAACTGGATATATATTCGGAAAACGAGATCGAATACATCTGAGGTACTGAGAAAGAAGCATTTCAAGTATAAAAATTAAATTTAAAAAACGCGTACTAACCAAATTTATTTTTACATAATTATATAAATAATTATGAGGGATTCTTCGCGTTTTCTTTTTGAACAGAGGCTATTAAAATACATTTAAGAGTCCTTTCCAAAACAATTTAATAATATTTATAATTTTTAAAATAAAAACAGAAAAAACATAAAATATAATTCTGAGTTAATATACAAAAAAATACATCGGTTGCTTCACGTTACCGTAGATTAGTAGAGCAGCAAAAAGTAGCTTAAAATAATTATAACTGAATTTCATTTAACCTAACGGATAAAGTGGACTTAAAAACTTCTAAATAAAATTTAAAAACCTTCTTTCCATAAAGCTGAGCCTTTAATTCTATTAATTAGCCTTATTAAAAGATCAGTTGGCAGTAATATCCCCTAATTTCTCCAAACTTGTTTTACTTTTTATTCCTAATTGATGGAAGCTCTTTGAGCCATTTAATGAAAATATTCAAAATTGTTGATTAATGATTCAAGAGTTAAAATAACCTAAATCGGCTCCAACTTCAACTTCCTTTGCAAAGATTTATACTGCGCCAATAAAACGAATCAGAACTAAACAATTTTACCCAGAGTTCCAATTAGCAGGAAAAAAGTTGTGTTGATTGAATTCTTCTTTGGACTTAAGTTGAAACCTAACAGATATTTGTAGAAACAGTCAATATAAACACCCATTTACAGCCGAATTCTGAATAATATTAAGGTACCAGTGAGATTCAAATAAAAATATCCAGGAGAGAAAAGGAATATCCTAGCCGCAGTGAAGGAACTTCCTCTATGGCTGGAGAAGTGAGGAAGTCTAGTGTAAAACTCTAAGTCTAAGTCTAGCGTCATCATACAGTCATCCTGTATGGTTTAATAACATCCCACTGATTCCTGCAGAACTGACCCGGTACTTAGGATTACATCTTGACAAAGCCTTAACTTGAAATGCTCATACTAAACTGAAACGATAAAAAAACAGCTCGCCATTTCAAGCTACTTCAACATTTACTAGACAAACGCTCTAAACTCCCAATTAATTACAAAAGACTCATATTCATAACAATCATTGCACCCATGTGGACTTATGGAGTAGAGCTTTGGGGCTCCACTAAGCCATCAAATTCCTATCGTATTCAATCCTTACAATCCAAAATCCATCCTAAAATCCTCAATGCTCCTTACTTTGTTACGAACAAAGTAATTCATATTGACCTTAACTTACCATTTTCTGCTGATTTGGCCCAAATCCGATATCATTTTCATCCAATCTTTTCATGGTCAACTTTATTCCCACTCAAACCCACTAGTTTCAAACCTTTTGCAACATCTTCAATTCCTGATAATCCACCGAGGTGTCTGAAAAGAAGATGGTCCCGTGACCTTGCTATTTGAGTACTATCACTGGGTAGTTTCTCTACTTGTATTTATTTATGTCAATATGTACCATTCTGTCATTTAGTCGTTGTATTGTTATAATTGTTATAAAAACAATTAAGAATGCAGAAAACAGGAATAGTCAAAATTGACGGTTTCAAGAACGAGGTCACTCAGGTAGGTAGCAAAACACCATTGTCAAGGGGGTCAAGAAATACCAAAGAAGGGGAGTCCAAGACTCTATGTTTGGAAAAAGGACTTTTTGAAGAGAGGGCATAGAAGCCAGTTTGGGCCAGGAGATATGAAGCGAAGCGGGAGAGGCTCCGCCATAGCGGACACTAAAAGCTCTATGAGTACCCCTGTTTTACCTAATAAGTTGTAATTTAATTTCTGTATGTATTTTATATATCTATCTAAATCATTAATTTTATTTCAAAATTTATTAATAATGTATTTTCATTATAATGTTTTTTTATTAATTGTTATTATATTTAAATTTTTTGTTTTGAAGAGAAAAAATTTGCCCAAGCCGGGATTCGAACCCGGATCTGCTTCACCGTAGCAGTGCTCTAACCAACTGAGCTACCAGGGGTCGTATCTAAGTTAGACAAATCTGTTCTCTTCACCGATCCTATATCCCTCTGTTCTCGCAATGGAAACAAATGCAACTCAGTTGATAAAGTGTTGCTAAAGCTGAGTACCTTACAAAGTAGCTTATTGTATTTGACTTTGTAAAAAAATCTATATGTATAACACCTTAAAAGGTAGGTAAGAGAATAAATGAAACAGAAAAGAAAAATGGTTTGAAGAAAAATATTGAGGGGTTCTTAACCTCCAAATAAAATTAGGATGATTGAAAAATGAAAATAGCAGAATCACCAAACATTGCTTAAACTTTTTAATGCCTTTCTTAATGTTGTAATACCAATTGTTATGCTGATTTTCTTATTTTTTAGGGGAGTTAGAACACTCCATATTCATCACAAAACCATCTGCTCTGTATGCTCCTAAACTAAATCCAGAACAACTAAGAGTAATAGAAAACTGCTCTGAATTAAAACTATTCAGATGGTCTCTAAAGGCAATTATGGAAGATCATGATTTTGGTGAATTCCAACTTCAAAATACAAATGAGTCACAACCGGCAGTTCTGCTCTCATCATCTGGTTCAACTGGTTTACCAAAAGCAGTCATTATCAGCCATTCAAATCTTATTTGGTCGCTAGCAGAAATAAGGTGAATAGAACTGTCATAACTAATTAATTGAAATTGATTAATATCTTAGAAAACATGATTATTCATAATTAAATAATTATCTCACGATTATTTTCTTTTTTTAATGTCTTCTTTCATCGTACATCACTGTGTGGCAGTATCTAGGTTCAAGACCACAAGGCATCTTTAAGTCATTCAGTCATGAACCACAGCATTCATTGAATTTAGACTTTTTTCTTACTTTGGCCCAAATCTGAAATCCATGATCCGTCCATAATATTCTGAACCTTCCGTACAAGGCTCATGAACGTTGGGCCCAGCTTCAAAAAACTTTATTGAAAACTAGCTTTCATCCATCTGGCACAAATGACTGAGCAACTTCAGCCGCTTCTTTCCAAACCGGGTCTCTCAAGGAGGATACTTCAAGTTCCTCATATATCCACTTATTCTTGGCCTGATCCCTCCTTGTTAGGAGGGAAAAGCTAGTCGGATTAAGTGCGATGACCTTGGAAAACACCAGATGTAGGGTAAAAATCCAAAATATGCTATCAGGAGAGTTTGAGGTGGAGAATGGTCTGTGCCAAGGAGATCCCCTCTCACCTGTGTTTAACATAGCACTAGAACAAGCTGCGAGATCAATCAGGACCAACCCAGGAGGAACGATATGCAACAGGATGACCCAACACCTGACGTATGCTGATGACGTAGAGATATCAGCAAGGTCAAAAGCGGCGCTCTCGGGAGCTTTGCAGGAATTTGAAGAAGCGGGGAAAAAATTGGGTCTTGTAATAAATAAGGAAAAAACCCAATACATGATTTCCACAAAAAATGATGGACAGGAAGAGCAGAGTCATGTGCAACTGCTCCACCACACATTTAAGAAAGTGGACAGCTTCAAGTACCTGGGGGCTTTAGTGACACGAAGGAATGATATCACTGCAGAAATTAAAGCAAGAATTTCAGCAGGCAACAGATGTCTCTTTGCATTGCGAAAAGTATTAGGATTTCGGAACATGTCACAGAGAGCAAAATTGTTGATCGATAAAACAATCTTAAGACCGATTGTCACGTACGCTGGTGAAACGTGGGTCCTGACCCAGGAATGCGAGAAGTTGCTGCAGATCTGGGAGAGGAAGGTACTTCGGCAGATATTTGGGCCAGTATGTAACGAAGGTCAATGGAGGTCAAGAAATAATAGAGAGCCTCGGGAACTGTACAATGAACCAGACCTAGTCACCTATGTCAAATCAATCCGTATAAGATGGCTTGGGCACGTTGAGAGAATG
Organism: Arma custos; assembly: GCA_037127475.1. NCBI lineage: Eukaryota > Metazoa > Arthropoda > Insecta > Hemiptera > Pentatomidae > Arma > Arma custos. The sequence continues at coordinate 81,405,226 of CM073763.1, read as the reverse complement.
GGAGAAGATAGGTACCCGAATAAACTATTACATAGCAAACCAGGAGGCAGAAGAGGAAAAGGAAGGCCCAGGTTGCGATGGCTGGGTGATGTGGAGGACGATCTGCAGAGGATGGGAATCGGACAATGGAGAGGTCGAGCTGCTGACAGGGAAGACTGGAGAGGCGTTGTTGTGGAGGCCAGGGCCCTACAAGGGCTGTAGAGCCATGGAAGAAGAAAAAGAAGAAGAATATTCATGTAATATGTCACATCTTCTTTTCAGATCATGTCATCGTATTATTCCTCTTCCATTTTTTCTTCTTCTACCATTCTCTGTTCAGTTAGATCAAAGATCAATTTAGCATTATCATAGAAATTCATCCGAAATTGCTTTACATTCCTACTTCTTGTGTTCTACACATTTCGGATAAATCTACTCATCACTTCATTCAATGGTTTTTACTCTTTAATTAAAAGATTTTGTGGTTTTGTTTATTTTTTTTGTAGCGCATTTTTGATGAAAGACGGAGAAAGAGCATTAGGCTTGATGCCATTTTCTCATGCCTACGGATTGGGTCTGATGCTGATGGCACTCTGTGAAGGTTCACCGTTAGTTTTGATGCCTAATTTTACACCAGAGAAATTTTCTGAAGTTGTTGTTACTTATAAGGTAAAAGGTAACTTGATTTTTCATTAATTATAATTATTTTTGTTTTGAAGAGAAAAGATTTGCCCATGCCGGAACTCGAACCCGGGTCGTCTGCTTCTCTGTAGCAGTGCTCTAAACCACTACATCATTTCTCATCAAAACAAAAATATTTAAAAATAATCACCATCTAAATAGCAAATAATAAAAATTAATTATAAATAATATATCGGCATATATCAACAAGATCCTGTTTAATATAATGTTCTGAAGTTGTTGTAACTTATAAGGTAAAAGAACAAGAAAAATTAAATGCAATCAGGATATAGAATGATAAATTTCAATAAATTAAAGTAAATAAACTGCATCAAGAAAGAAGTAATTTATAAGTAAAATAATTGGATATAATTTATTTTTATTAATTGTTATTTTGATGGTGATTATTTTTTTAAAATTTTCTTTTGAAGAGAAAAGATTTGTCCAGGCCGGAATTCGAATCCCGGTCGTCTGCTTCTCCGTAGCAGTGCTATAACCAACTGAGCTACCAGGGGTCGTATCCAAGTCAGACAAATCCGCTCTCTTCACCGATCCTATATCCACATTGGGAATTGGTCTGGATCTTCCCCAAATAGAACGTGAAGATGATGCTGTAACATTGTAAAATGGCCGGAATAGAGTAAGAGAGATAGTTATTCTGGGTTCGAATTCCGGCCAGGGCAAATCTTTTCTCTTCAAAACAAAAATATTTAAAATAATTTGACTTTGGCAAGTAAAATAATCCCTGTTATTATTAGTAGTGACAAGCTGTTTTTGTGCATATGAATGATAAAATTATTCTACTGTTTTAGGATTTTTATAGTCATTGTAGTTGTAAAAAATTGATTTTACTAAAATTAAGAAAATGTACTATGTTGAGGGGAATTAGGTTTCTAGAAAAAACTAAAGAAAATGTATATAAGTAATTATAAATTTTTATTTACTTCAAACAGGTCTTATTAATGTTTTGAGAAGACATGATATCCCATGTCATACAGCAAAGAACAAGAAAATTATTTTGAAGAAAAATCAAGGCTTATTTTTACATTTGAGACTTCAAAATCAACCTCATATTACAATTAAATATATTTTCGACATTCAATAAAACTTCTTGTTGTGAGAAATTTATTTCAGGGGTACTCACAACCTTATATGGTGTGTTAAATGAATAATATGTTGAATTCCGATTAATGTGGGACTCTAAAATATTATATTATTTCTTACTATGAACATAATGTATATGGTTATATGGTATACAATTATTTTAACTTTACTAACCTTTTTTTTATGAAACTTTCAAACAAACATCCCACTTTGTTACAAAGTTTTAAGAGTTAAACATGGAAAAAAGATTAAATTAAAATATTCCTAGGCAAAAATAACAAATTTGAAACCCTGTTCAGTGACCTGTGAGTTAACGAAAAAATGAGGCAACCATTTACCAGGTCTGCAAGTTTAAAATGTCGTTTTAATTCCAATAGAATGCGCTCTTAGCCTATTGAAGGATTTGCTTATCTCTAAACGCTATTTTGTTTGTTAGTCATTTGTTTACAAAAGTCAGTTGTTTTTAAGTCGTTTACGTGGACGTATCATACCTTTCTTTGGTGTTAAAAATGTCTAATTTTAAGCCAAATAAAGAGCATTTGCGGCATGTCATGATTTTCTTATTCAATCAAAAGAAAAAGGCATCTGAATGTCATCGAATTCTTGTTGAGACTTATGGCGATCTTGCTCCAACCGTCAAGACATGTGAACGTTGGTTTCAAAGTTTCAAACGTGGTGATTTTGATGTTACTGATAAAAAACGAGAAAATCGACCAAAAAAGTTTGAGGACGTCGAATTGCAATCTTTATTAGACGAAGACAATACCCAAACCCAACAAATGATGGCAGAACAGTTGAATGTCACTAGACAAGCCATTTCCGATCGCCTGAGAGCTATGGGAAAAATTCAAAAGGTTGGAAAATGGGTTCCACATGAATTGGACGAACGACAGATGGAAAAACGAAAAATTGTGTGCGAAATGCTGCTTTTACGCCACGAAAGAAAGGGTTTTTTGCATCGAGTTGTAACTGGCGATGAAAAATGGATTTATTTTCAGAATCCCAAACGAATAAAATCATGGGTAACGCCAGGACAACCATCCACATCGAGTGCAAGACCGGATCGTTTTGGGAAGAAGACAATGCTGTGTGTGTGGTGTGATCAGAAGGGAGTAGTCTACTACGAGCTTCTCAAACCCGGCGAAACAGTCAATACCGACCGCTACCGACAACAAATGATCAATTTGAGTCACGCATTGATCGAAAAACGCCCAGAATGGGCTCACAGGCACGCCAAAGTCATTCTTCAGCATGATAACGCTCCTGCACATTCAGCCAGATTGACTAAGAAAACGATTTCTTCGCTTGGTTGGGAACTCCTACCCCACCCGCCGTATTCACCTGACCTGGCGCCTTCTGATTATCACCTATTCTCATCGATGGGACACTCATTGGCTGAGCAACACTTTAACAATTTGGAGGATGTAAGAAAATGGCTCGATGAATGGATTTCAAATAAAGATGAAGCACTCTTTTGGAATGGTATCCATAAATTGCCCGAGAGATGGACAAAATGTGTAGAAAGCGAGGGCCAGTACTTTGAATAAAATATATTATACTTTTTTTTTTTTTAATTAAATTATATTTTAAGAAATAAACGACATTTTAAACTTGCAGACCTGGTAGTAGAGAAATGCTATATTCAACACAGTCTATTAAAAATTAACTTGTTATTTGATTTATCTTCTAATATCATATTTACCATATGTAATGAAACTTAATGCATAGCATGTTATATGGGATGTTGGAAAGTGACTTGTTTATTAGTATTCATTAGCAATAATAATTTAAACAATAACAATAATATTATCATGTTAAATTTTTAATTTTAAGTAAGATTTCTTTTTTTTTTTTATACATATAGGTAAAGCTCCTCCATGTTGTGGCCTCATTCTTAAACAAAATAATGAATGGATCTATTAATCGAGAAACCCTGAGTGAGATCCAAGCTGTATACAGCGGTGCTGCTCCTGTTACACCAAAAACCCTAGCTGCGGTCCTGGAGCGGTTACGGCCAGGAGCAAAAATGTACCACAGCTATGGGATGACAGAAACTACTCATGTAGTATGCTTTGCAGAAGTGCGTTTCGACAAGCCTGGATCCCCAGGGCCTATTCTGTCTTGCATGAATGCCAAGGTAGAATAATTTCAGAAGTGGTATTTTAAAAATAAGAATATAAGTTTATTACCGTTATTATTTTTTAATAGATTACAACAAAGGAAATATAGGAGATTAATTCAACATGTTTACTACCACATGTAAATATGTAATTTCTTTAAAGAAAGAGGTTAATCACTAAACTATATTAAGGTCACCTGTGGTCTAGTGGTTAGCGTAACAAACTACTAAACCCAAGATCGCGGGTTCGTAGCCCGGCAGGTGGCCCTAGGATTTTTTCAAGGGAGTAAAAAATCCTTAGTTATGCCGTCCTTCGGAAGGGACGTTAAACGGGGGTCCCGATCCTGTACGATGTCAGGTACTCATTAAAAATCCCTATCCTAATTATACCTGGATAGGCAAAATTTAGAGTTCCCAATGTAGTATCGTCCGATTAGCCATAGCAGCATAAAGTGACGTTAAATGAACAAACAAACTAAACTATATTTCATAATTCATTTATTTTTATTCGGCAATTCAAAATTCTATAGTAAAATTATGTTAATAGGTCATCAAAATTCTTAATATACAAAACCCTCATAAAGCCAGTGTTGAACAAATTAGTATTGTAAACTTGATCTCGCTACCTATGTTTTTCATTTATTTTTCTAACAACAAAGAAGATACAGACTTTGTAAAATGTTATTTATTATTATTTTGTTAATATCAATATATTTATTTTCAACAATTAGATAAAATCCTGTCAAGTTTTGTACTTTTAATTTATTTATTTTTTTTCTATTTCTATTTGTTTATGTTTTGTTACTTTTGATTATTTCATGATTTGTATAATTGCGTAGCCTTCTGGACAGATGAATATTATGTTTGTTTTTTTTAGTTCATTATTGTTATTCTAAAGGGACTTGGTCCCAGATTAAAGTTTGTTTTCTATTTCTATTTTTTATAAAATTAATAATAGTTATTAAAAATAATGTCTACAATCAATATCTTCATAATATCATAGACTCTAAAATGAAAGAAACTGCGTATTGAATTCCTAAAATGTGAAAATTGAATAAAATTTCAAAAGGTTTAAATAAATATCTATAGAGGCTATAATAGATATTTAAAGTTTTTATTAGTTCTCTAAAGAAAGAGTCTATATATTTTTTTTATCTTCAAAGGCAACAATGTTTCCTCATCTAGGATTGACCCAAGTAAAGATTAAGAACTATCAAAACATACTTGGCACTAATTACCTAAATGTTTTGCACCTTAAGAACCAACAAAAATATACTCATCACCTTAATTGCAATTAAAATAATTTGTTTGACCATGAATATTTTCTATTTTTGCCTAATTATTATTACTAATAATTTATTAAGATAAATTCTACAATGAAATAAAAATATTGGTGATTATAATACTTACATTTTCAGGAAATTTGAAAGTCATTATTGTATTGATGACTTTAAGTAATACTTTTCTGATGATAAATATAATAATCACAGGCTCTACAACCCATGAAGGTGTCGCCTTCACTCTTCTGTGTCTTGTGCCAAGGTCCTCCCAGCTCTGTATCCAACAATGCTACCTGCATCCCTCTCGACTTTCGTCTGCCCATCTTAGTTGTGATCAAGTTTCCTTTTTCCATCAACTTACCCAAACAGCAGTCTTTTCTGAGTAGTGGCGTCCTCCATTCTGGCCACATGTCCAGCCCATCTTAGCCTAGCTATTCTTATATGCTGCATGTCAGGCTCCTGATACATCCGATACCGCTCTGCTTCTGCCTGTCTCTAAATGACCAACTCTTTTTCTTTCAAAGAACAGTAAACTGTTGGGATCCGCCAATGACAGAGGGCAAGGTTTCTGACCCATATGTTAAAACAGACCTGATAATTGTTTTGTACAGCATGACCTTGGCTCTTCTTGATATCAGAAGACTTCATAAAATTGTTTCCATCCCAAAATAGCCACTAATGGCCAAAATTCTTCTTTGAACTTCTGGGCAAGTTGGTGTTCTTCCCAATATGTCTATGTCATCCGCATAGGCCAGTATTTGGATGGACTTAGAACCGTACCAGTGACCTGTAACCCTAAGTCTCTTATGACATTTTGGAGTGCAAAATTGAATAACAGGCATGAGAGTACTTCCCCTTGTCTCATATCATATCATAGTTATCATGAATACTACTTTGCTGATATAACACCAATCAAATTCAATAAGAAATAACCAAAGTCAAAACACATAGTTTGCACTTATAGGACTTGATACATGTTAACAGAAATTAAAATCTGTGGAAGGTCTTGGATATCAATTGGCAATCCTGGTCTCAGCAAACCCTTGTTTGGAGATTCCTACTTTAACAATAAATAATATAATAAAAAATAACTAAATAAGCATTTATCATCTCATTGATAATGGTCTAAACTTATATATATCTTAGTTCCTAATTGGCAATTGTTATTCGGCATTTATTAATAACTTTTACTTTAAAACAGATAATTGGAAATGACGGTGAAACATTAGAATCCGGGCAGAGGGGAGAATTATGCCTCAAAGGCCCATTGGTAACACCCGGTTATTATGGCAACCCAAAGGCTACTAAAGAAACCTTTACCGATGACGGATGGCTAAAAACTGGAGATTTAGCATGGATAGATGATGACGGCTATGTGTATATAGTGGATAGAATAAAAGACATTATCAAATTTCAAGGCTATCAGGTAAATTATGTATAGTTTTTTAACCTTGTTATTAAGAATCAATATTTTATATCATAAAATTGTTTGATGAATACATATAATATGCGACTGAAGTTTTATAAGCATATTTTTGTAAATATTTAATATGTAAATATTTACTCACAAGATACATTTTTATAATTTCAGGTATCTGTTACTGAATTAGAACAAGTAATTGGTGAACAGTCTGGAGTTTCTGAGGTGGCCGTTGTTGGGGTTCCCCATGATGCTTACGGAGAAGTACCAAGAGCATTTGTAGTACCAAATGGAAATGAAAAACCCGCAGAAGAGGAAATAGAGGACGCAGTAAAACGTAGGTTTTAGAATACCATAAAAATAAAAATTCTTTGATAATTGATTTTATACATCAAATAGTAATTATCGGTATAAATAATTGGTATATTATTCCCCTTGAAAGTCAAAAGTGTAAGAGTTGCTTGTGAATCTAAAAACTAATCATTTTTGCAATGCAATTCAAATTAATCAGAAGGTAACTGATAAATAATGGGTCTGTTAATTATTTTTATCTAAACTTACTTACTTAATCTCTTCCTCTCTACCGCTTTAAGCAGTGTGAGGAGCCTGCTTATAGAGCTTGATCCATATGTCTCGATCGTGAACCAACAACTTTCTCCTACTCCAGTCCAGGCCTCTCCTGTCAAAGGCTTTCTTAACCCCGTTCTCCCAGGTTCTTCTAGGCCTTCCCTAAGGTCTTCTACCTTCCACTTTAGTATTGTAAGTGGCTTTAACCAAACGATCATCAGCCATACGAGAGGTATGTCCGAACCATCTCATCCTATATTCCTCAACAATGTCTGCTGCTGGTCGTATGCCCAGATTGGTTCTTATCGTCGCCTTCCTCACCCTATCTCTTCTCGTTTTCCCCTCAACTCTTCTTAGATACCTCATTTCCATTGCTTGGAGTTGACTTTTATGCTTGCTGCTGAGGGTCCAAGATTCACTTGAGTATGTCAGGATTGGGAGAAAGGTATTTTTAAACACTGTTTTCTTGGTGCCTTTTGTAACTTCTCTTTTTCCAATAAAGCCTTTCTTAAGCGACTTTAACCATTTTCCTGCACATTTTATTCTCTCTTGTACCTCTCTATCAATCCAACCATGGACACCAAGATATTTAGATTCTGCGACTTGTTCCACAGGGACACCGTCTAAGCGGAGTATTCTGTCTCCTCGCTCTGCTTTCCCATCTATTATCATTATCTTGGTTTTATCAACATTTATCTTCATGTTGATTTTTCTTAGTTCCTCCTGAAGGACTCGAAGTTTGAACTGTAGGTTGCTACATTTATTGCCGAATACTACCAAATCATCGGCGAAAGAGAGCAGTGTGAAGAATGTGGGTTTTAAGTTTCTATAACCCAGGTGGTAAGGTCTCATTTACAGTTGGGCTCTTCTGAGAGTAGAATCCAAAACTATGATGAAAAGCAATGGGCTGAGACTGCACCCCTGTCTAATACCTTGAGTGGTCAGGAATTCCTTTGAAGTATGATTGAATGTCCTGACAACATTCCTCTGTTCCCTATACAGACTTAAAATTGCCTTTCTTAGACCCATTCCAATTCCTTTTTCCTCTAATGCATATATTAGGTCTTGCTTTTTGATTCTATCAAAGGCTTTAATTAAGTCCAGAAAGCAGGTATAGACTTCTTTATCCTTCTCTATTATCTTCACGGATATCTGTCTCAATGTGAAGATTAGGTCCTGTGTGCTTCTATTCCTTTTAAAGCCATATTGCTCCTCACCCAGCACTGGTTCCACGATTGCCCTAAGCCGCCTTTCTAGGATCCTGGCGTAAATCTTGCATTGTATGCTAAGGAGGAAAATACCTCGGTGTTATTTTTATCTTTATAAAATATGCTAATATATAATATTTATAGCTCAATGAGTAATGAGTAGTTGTAAAAGATTAAATTCTTTTAAGTAGTAAATAAAGTTCTTATTTAGTAGATATTATGGATATAATATATGGAGCTAATTTTGGAATACAAATTTATTTATAGTTAAAAATATATTGAATGAGTTGTATTTTTTCTGGAAAACAATGAATAATCATCACTTAGCTTGATTTGTAGTAAGAATGTTCTCCATCTTACTGGATAAATCATAATAGTAAGAATTCACTTCAGAGCTAGAGGTCGTAGGATGGTATGATTTCACATACAGAGAGAGTTTTGGAACTTTAATTTTTCTTGTGCAAGTTCTCCCTTTTCTGCCCACCTTAGATATAATAAGATTCTTCCTTCTATTCATTAAGTTCTTTATTTTCATCGTATTATAATACTGGTATTCCTTAGTAACCAAATTGCCACCTCATAAAATAAACCAAACTCGATGGCCTTGTTGAGAACCACAGGTTGGACTACCTTAACTTCCTTACAGGGTATGTCACCAGTTTTCCTCATCATGTTGAAACTTCTTGATGAGATGTCGTAATGAACCATATGTACTTATTTCTGAATAATAAGTAATTTGGAGTAGAAAAATTTTATTTGTTTATTTGGTGAGTTTTTGAGCATATAAAGGATCTAGTTTCTCAATATCTCTTACTTTACTTATATTTCCTTATAATTATCTCTGATAATTTTTAGAAGTCACTTTTCCCATCGATGATGTCAAAATTTTTATCAATCATTGGCAACTTAATTAGCACATAAGATGCTAGAAACATTAGTAAAGAAAAAGAAAACAACTACAAGGAAGTAAAACCATTGATTTTAAAAGTTCTAAAACAACAAAACAATTAAATACTCTTACAAGTTTCCACGGTCACTATTTATACAAAAAACTTCAGTTGTTTCTTCTGGTTTAGACCGTGTCGGTGAATTTTCTGCCAACGTTTCGCCAGGCATACTGCTGACTTCCTCAAGGCTTAATTGAGACTGCATTAAGCCTTGAGGAAGTCAGCAGTATGCCTGGCGAAACGTTGGTAGAAAATCACCAACACGGTCTAAACCAGAAGAAACAACTGAAGTTGTTTGAACAAAACAATTGTTACTAAAGTCAGTCGCAATATGATTTTAGTAATTATTAAATAAATTGTCTTGACACAAATAGAATTAGTTCAATACCCCATATTAACATAAAATCTGTGAGTGGAATTTTTCTTCTTTTTTCTTTATCTATCTTCGCAGTGCTGTTAGGCATGGAGTAGCATCAGTCCATCTATTATAAGTTTCTCCATTCTTCGGAGTTGATCCATCGGGCAGCCATGTTCCTTTCCTAGCCCCTCTATATATTCACTATAGGTAAGTCTTGGCCTACCTACAGGGCGGTTTCCTAATAGCCTTGCTTCCATCAGCCAGCAGCATTACGGTCATCTCACATCCCACAAACATGGCCATACCATTTCAGCTGGCGTTCCTCTATGACGTCTGTAACAGACCACAAACCCATTGTGGCACGGATGCTGTTGTTTCTTACATAATCCCATCGGGCTTTTCTTGCTACTTTCCTTAGGAATCTCATTTCCGCTGCGGTAACTAGGCCTGCATGCTTCTTAAGCATCGTCCAGCTTTCTGACTCATGTAAAAGAACAGGCAAGAATATAGATTTGAACAGGCGTTTAAACTGTAATTAACATTTTATAAGTTTAAATTGTTTTAAACTAATAGATTATTTTATGCTTATAATTTCTTCTATGTATTTTCTACCAGAGAGGGAACATTTCTACTCAGGGCCAATTCTAGTTTTCCTGTTCCTGGTAATAATTAAGAATATATTCAATACATAATTTACTAAACTGCCAACAGTTGAAAACATAAAACTATTCTTCTAATAATAAAGGTACCTCCTGAGCTTTCTGGCAGGCTTTGACTGTATCCAAGGAGGGTTATAATCACATTATTGTCATCCCAACAATTATCATCATGTTATTATCTATAATAACAAGAGCCATTATGGAAATGAGCAAGATGTCTGAGAGTTAAATCTTCCAGATTCCTCATTCTACTGTCCAGATTATCCTCAAGAGTAAGAAGGCTCTTTCATTGCAATAATGAGCACAAAAGAAGAACAACAAAATACCTCTAATTTGTAAATACTTCCATACTAGCAGCCATAAGAAGGAGAGTAATTTATCGGCATAAGCAAGGGCTTGGTAAAGTTGAAAAGAACAGAAGAGAATTTATAGCAATTATATTTTATTATTGCTAGAATGAACCCATATACTAAAAATCAGAAAGCAGACAGTGAAGGAAAAAAATCTCATGATTATTATACATATTAATTTTTTTATAATAAACAAATTGAGATGGGAGGCAGTTATATAAATAAAGAAATGAATCACACTTGCCTTTACATTCTTTTGTCTTTTGCTTCTAAAGCTGTAAGGATAAAAAATTATAATTTATTCTAACTTTGATCCTGGTTCTATAAATTTATTACTTACTTCCACTAGCATTGTATGCTTGATATTGGAACATTGGAACAACAAATGACTTTGGAAGTAACAGCAGTGCTGTCTTAAACCAAGTTAACCCTTTAAATGCAATGGGCGACATATGCCGGCATAAAGGAACATGCCCCATGTGCTAAAGACAATATATGCTGTTGCACTGCTTTTCTATCTATTTGCTAAAGCCGAGTATAGACGACGTGACCTTGCTTCATTCTTATTCATACATCATTCATGTACCGTTTGCTTGGGTTATCGGTGGCTACCTGCTTCGGCCAGGTAACCAATCTCATTCTTTGTTTTGCTCTCTTTGTGAAACAATCCTTAGTTCAACTGCCTTTAGCATTCATTTATTTTCTATCAATTTTATTTTGTAGTAGTTTTTTGTCTCGCTATTTTTTTTTAAATGGAGAATAGAAACGGAAAGGAGGATGGATACAATGAAATACGTTAGCGGATCGTAGTAAAGGGGCATAATGAAGGATATAATGCAGGTAAAAAGTATGTATCACATGCAGGTAGACGGGAAGTTTAGCGCTGTGATAGACATAAAGCTCTTCACTCGTAGCAGTTAAAGGGTTAAAGATATAAAACAGTCCAGACTAGAGAATTTATTTCCTTAACAATTTTTGATTATCATTATTTACAGGAATAACAAAAAATCAATTAAAACTATTATTTTACTTAATAATATTTTTTCAAATATTATTTTTAGAGTTTGGTACTTATAGTGTATTATTTATTATTGCAGGAGAACTTTCTCATTATAAGTGGCTAAGAGGGGGTGTGAGGTTTGTCGAATACCTCCCAAAAACACATAGTATGAAGATAATGAGGAAAAACCTTCGGGCTTTGCCATGATTTTTATATTAATATTTATTTAAATATAATTGTTTTTATATCTATGTAAATATTTTATGGAAGTATGTTGCTAATATTTATTAAATTAATATAATTAATAAAGTTGTTATGTTATATTTACTGTTATGTTTATTTAATTTCCAGTCTGTAAAAAAAAAAGATCTTTTATTGTTCACTGTATGTTCAGGGATTAACAATGGTAATGAAATGATAATTACAGGAATTGAAAAAAATAAACATTCAATTGAAAACAACAACATTACAACAGTAAAAGTATAACCTTGGCTTGATTATTAATATTTTTACTTCAGAGGTAAAATGTAAAGTGTCTACTTCACATGGAAATGAGGTTTATAATGAAAGTTGAGTAATTTTAAATTTCCGTGTTATCCATAGCAAACTCTAAAAAATCATAGTTGATACAGAGTGGTTAAAAAAAAATTATAAAGTATATTAAAATAGAAAGAATCATGTTTTAATCTCTGTTTTTGCCTCTTTTAGAATAGATATGTTTAAGAACTTTTTTAATGCTATGAAGATGCTCTCTCTCTCCCTCTCTCCCTCTCTCTCTCTCTCTCTCTCTCTCTCTCTCTCTATATATATATATATATATATATATATATATATATATATATATATATATATATATATATATATATATATATAGATAGAGAGAGAGAGAGAGAGAGAGAGAGAGAGAGATCTTTTTATTTTTTTAGAGCCTAATCAAATGGTTGTGGAAGACAATAAATATAATATGTGGATCTTTATTCTGAATAAATAAATAAAATTATTAAAGGTTAATAAGCAAGTTGATTATTTAAGTACAATTATTCCAAGTGTAAATGGGCATTCAATAACAACTTACATTCTAATAATTTCATTTATCTGTCATAGAGTACAGGGAAATAATAAGAGAGGTCCAGGTTCAGACCAAAATAAATAAATAAAATATATTATTTTCACTACATTTGGCCACTTCAAGTGCCCCAAGTGAGTTATACCTATAGTATGAGCTGATTTTAAAGTTAATTAAAATAATTTCAAAAAAGCAAAATCAAAATGTCAAATTTAAATGTGATTTTTTTTGCAGCTTTTAAGGTTTTTTTTTTTGGAAAAATATTGGAGAAGTGCTTTTTGAGGAACTCAACTATTTATCTATCTACGGTTTTTAATATTTTGTACACTTCTACAGCCTCATAAATTGGGCTAAGACTCGTATTGAATAGAAGCAGATGTTTGTTTTATGCCCTTTTTTTTTGTCTCAATCCCATCATTCTACTATTTTCAATTTCATACTTCAGTTGCTAATAAACGTAATTTAGAATACAGACTTAGTTATGGAGTTCTGTGGCTAAAGAGATTTTTATCTCCTTTTTTTTTTTTAAATGATTTCATCATTTGAACATTATGGTAAAGCAATTTTTTCACATTAATAATCAATTTATGCTTTTCACATAATAAAATTAGTAGGTTCTTTGTAAGTTTATAATCATTTGAAAAGAAAGTCATACAAGTTATATAAAATTTACTATTTAAAGAACTGATTTCTTATTGAGATAATGTTTTTATGTTTAAAAAAAAAAAAAATTCCTCAAGGTAGTATCCTTGACCCAATCCTATATACAGTTTATACAGCTGACATCCCAACTCATCCTAATACTATCCTTACCACGTATGCTGATGATACATGTGTATTATCAGTCAACACCAATCAAGTTATTGCATCCCAAAGCCTCCAATCCCATATCACTGATCTTGAAGAATGGTGACAAAACTGGAGAATTAAAATAAATTCTCAAAAATCGCATCAAATCACTTTTACCTTACGTCGTAAACCAATGACTTCCTGCCCTTCAGTATCCTTTAATAATATCCCACTGGTGCCTGTAGAACAGATCCGATACTTAGGGTTGCACCTCAACAAACGATTAACCTGGAATCCTCATACAAGACTGGAAAGACAAGAAATCGCTCGACGTTTCAGGCTACTTCAACACTTACTAGACAAACGCTCTAAGCTCCCAATTAACTACAAAAGACTCATCTACATGACCATCATACGACCTATTTGGACTTACGGAGTAGAGCTATGGGGCTCCACTAAGCCATCGAATTCCTCTTGTATACAATCCCTACAATCCAAAATCCTTCGTAAAATCCTCAATGCTCCTTATTTTGTTAAGAATAAAGTCATCCATAACGACCTTAATGTCCCTTTTGTTGCTGATTTGGCCCGAACCCGGTATCTATCCTTTCATAGCAAACTTCATTCCCACTCAAACCCTCTAGTTTCAAACCTAGCTTCCTCTTCAATTCCCGATAATCCTCCGAGGCGTCTGAAAAGAAGATGGCCACGTGACCTTCTTATTTGAACTTTGATTTGAGTACTACCAGTGGGTAGTTTCTCTACTTGTCATTCTCATGTCATTATGTAACACGCATTCTATTTACTTGTTGTATAATTGTAATACAGTTGTAAATATCAATAAATAAATTTAAAAAAAAAAAAAAAAGATTGAAAATTGTTTTAAAATAGCACAAATAGAATGAATTTTTGTTATGTTTGTCTTAAAAGGAGTTGCTGAGATTAGTAAAAATAGTTTAAAACGTATTATTGTTTTAATGTATTATAAAAAAATATTCATTAAAGAAACAATTACTTAAATATAAAAGTATACAAGATGAATTCAATCAATTTCATTTTAAAAACCAACAACAAAAAACGACTAATTTATGTGATCAAAAATATTTATTACAATTAAATAGCTATTTTTTTTATTATCTCGTGAGAAGAATGTTTGAATAGCAGATATCAAATTTTGTTGGAAGAAAAGCTTTGTCTTTAGAAGTTAAATAATAAATAAGTACATAAATTAGATAGATTGTTAATTTCATTATTTCAAAATAGGACTTTGATAATAAAGTCTTAAAGCCAAATTTTCATTCTTTTGAAATCTCCCATGGAAAGTGATAAGAAATTTTTACATGAAAATTTTGTGAAAAAACATCTCTGGGCAAATACTTTTTATTGTTCAATAAATTTATGGATTTGACTGCCTGTCCCAATCCGTAAGATCACCCCTAACACACCGCTCATCTCAATCTTCACAATGCTATCACATCACTGATATAAACAAGATGTGAAATGTAAAGTTTTAATAGTTAAAAATGTAATTAATACACTATCAAAGACTATCAAATCTGCATCATTACCACCTTACATATGTTCCCAAGCGTATTGTTTGTAAGCCAATGCTTGAGCAGTGAAGTGATTAGGCAGCCTATTTTTCTTCCAATATCCACTTTATAGGGACTGCATGGCCCATAAGTGTCTCTATGGGTTTTTAAAAGTTGCAACAGACAACTGATAGAATAAATTTTGTGAAGTATCCAATTTCTTGTTCAGAGTTTACCTAACTAACAGACTCTGTAGTGCTATGGTCCCTCATGTACCTTGGCACCCTCGGCAATCCTCCTCCATTCAGCAGGATCCCCTACTGTGCTTCTCCATCCAACCACTTCCATGACCCGAAGATAAGCCTCAACATTCTCCAGCCACCGCAGTCTTGGTCTGCCTCATCTTCTCTTTCCAACCGGGTTTCCTTCCATTAATTGCTTAGGGGATTCTTCCTTAATCTATACTTGCCACGACCATCTTAGTTTTCTTTGGTCGATAGAGGAGACTTGTACAGGTCCCTAACTTCCTTGTTTGTTTTTATTCGGATATTATATGTATCTTCTTTGCTAACTTCCTTGTTTGTTTTTATTCGGAATGTATATGTATCTTCTCTGCTTGGGCTGCATATTATTCTTTGTATCTTTCTCTCATATACATTCAGAAGTCTCTTCCGTTGTTTAGTAAGGGTCCATGCCTCACTACCATACATCACTACTGGTCGGGGTATAGTCTTATACACTCTTACTTTCATTTTCCGGGATATATTTTGGTTTTGAAAAATTGTCTTTAGAGGCCAGTAGCACCTGGTGCCGCTTAGGATCTTCTCTTTGATCTATTCCTCTATTTTATTGTTTTGTCTCATAATTGTGGCAAGATATTTACTCTACTTTATTTGAAATTCAAAAGCCCCCATTTATAAATGATCTATTAGTTCCACCTTTCCTGTATGCCCACTTGCATTGGGTCTTGTTTTTATTTATCTTATGCCCCTTAGTTTTTCTGATCTTTCCCATTTATTAATGTCCTTGTATTTTTTCCCATGATGACCACATCGTCGACAAAAGCGAGGAGCTGTATCTTTACAAATGCACCCGTTCCTCCTTCCTGGCACTGAACTATCATTTCCAGTGCTAGATCAGGATTTACCTGATATTCCGAAAATCGTAAAACATTATCAGCAAAGTTGGGAAACCAACTTCAAGTTCAACAACTTCAGTATTTACAACGCACGCATTCAAGTTGTGATTTATTTTAAGGACACAGATAACCCCGCTGTTGATTGCCCCACAACCTCATCCTAATCCTACATTTTATCAAGCATTTCTATCTTTAAATGAAACGTCAAATTCAAAGCTTTAACTTAAAATTGCATGTATAAAACACCTGCTTATAGGAGTTGTGTATTCATATGACAACTTCCAGGTAAATTAGTTTCTTGAATGAATCCATCTTCATTTCCTAGACTGAGAGATGAGTATGACATTACTTTTACGTAAAATAAAAAAATCAGTACAGTCTCAAAAAGATGTAAAACATTTAAAACGATTGCCGCTTATAATGAAGGGTCAGCAATTACAATTACAAAATAATAATAATAAATAATTCAGTAATTACAATAAAAAATAATTGTCTTCGTGCAAGTGGCAAATGTGCATTGTAAATGTACCTAGAGAGGGATACATCTATACCTCGGTGACGAAGAAACCTTACAGCAACAGTTGCATAGTTGTCAGTTGCATTGGAGTCTGAATTGCAATCCGTTCAAACCGGAACATATAAAAAAAGGTTTCAGGAGTGTGCGTATACTTAAAGATAAATAATCCACTGACATAAATTTTATTGCAACTATTTCTGTGTTAATAAATTTTTTACTGGAGGCTGAGAGGTCGGATATGATTTAAATCTTTCAATGATCAACTTCCTCTGCAGTAGTACTTAACTCTCCAGTAGACAGAAGTAATGACGTTTGACAATTGATAAAATAATTATAGCGGTTTTCTTGTATTAATCCCATTGTATGTTAATTAATTTATAAGTTCAATGAATCCTATAAATTTGTAAATGCTAATTGATGATTCCGATTCGTATGTAAATGTAAATTATATCTAGAAAAAAAATAAACTGTACAATGCAATTATTTACATTGCTGTTTTCGGTATAATGATTAGTCCTTCAGCGATTATAATTCAAGGATCGGAGGGAAGTGGAACTTCATTATATATTTATATATCCTCTTCGTGGTGCAAAACTTCTAGAGCAACTGGAGGTACAACATGAGCACCACCGGCAACGCAGAGATGTACAACAACGCCGTCGACTACGTCCTCAGCAAGATTTCTTGTTGGCCTGACCGGGCTGCTATGGTAATCAGTTATACTTAATTATAATACAATTAAAATTAAAATGCATTGCTAAAATATATGAAATATGATGTGATTTAATTCTTCATCGGGAATGAGTAAGTGGTCGCAGGAAAGACAAATAAACTCTGATTAATTTCCTTTTGTGTTAAAGCACTTGACTAATAATAAAATTATATGATTTGGCTAACAAATGCCATCCTTGCGTGCCTATCATAATATAAATGGAGGTTCAACATGTCATTTTATTGGCCATTTGTATATCCCACTCTTGTTTTTATGTGTTGTACTGATTATAATATTGCTTAGAATTATTTTAGCATATCCTTAAGTCGATAAACGTTCCTCATTTGTTAGACCTTCTCCCAAATCGATAACTGAAACACAATGTAAATATTATGTTAATAAAATATTTACATACATACAATCTATAATTGATAATAATGTAACATCGGTACATCAGCATTTTTCGCAACCAACACGCCATTTTGTTCTAATCAGTGTACCCACTTTTCGAATCACCATGGCTTCTTCTACTACACAAATTATCGAAGCCACCATACCTTTTCCTGCCGTATGGAGTCTACTTCCAGAACTTCTGCTTCATCCATACCACTTCTTTTCCACCTTGTCGATCATGTCATTTTCGACATTCATTATTTCTTTTTCGGGATAGAGTGGGGTGTTTCAGCCGTGCTATTATACAACTCCGTCGCATAACATCCATTTAATTTGGTCCCCCTTTTTTCTACATAATACAGAGTAGGTATATTCTTTGCCAAATGGATTTTTTTTAAGCTTTCGGACTAAAGCAGACTGTTTAGTTGCTGGATGGCATCTACGCAACAGTCTGTTTTTCTGTTAAAAGCAAATACCAAACATGTAAATTATTCGCAGCAATTTATTTTTATTGCTATTCTAAAATAGATTTCCTACCTAAAATAGATAACATATTCTAAATAGGTTTTCAGACTCAGCTCCCCACTCGAGAATTTGTTTATATACTAATTTATAATCCCCAGGTTTCATATTACTCTATAAACTTCCTTGCCGTGTAAGCTGCATCGTCATATCTGTCTAGTAGTCGGCAAAAAAATAACGTTTATGTACAAATAACAACATAGAAAGATTTATTTTTACAAAAACATGGATATAGTTTTGATTTCGAAAATATGGTTCAAATCTAGCAGATACGTCAGATGCTCTGGAAACAACTTATTTATGTTAATTATGGATACAAAAAATCATCTGCTTTCAATATTTCCATAACATATTTAACTTTGAAACGGTAGCCATCAAGATAACAACAAGTAATAAACTTAAAATTAATGAGTCTTATGTTTGCTTTCCCTGAACAATTAATCAAAAATAATGTTGGGAAATTATAATTAACAGTCATGACAGCTATACAGTATTATGTAGATATGGCTGAGATGAGATAACAATTTATTCTCTACTATCGAGAATTCGAATAAGTTTTTTAAATATTGCTTATTTATTATTTTTTAAATAACAATAAAAAAATATTGCTTTGTACAGAATATTTTGCTCAGCTAACATCGTTAACATCAATTACTGGATAGTACGTGATAATCCTTTGGAATATAACTACCAACCCACAGTTATGGAAATTCCCTACCACACATTTTACGCATAAATTTAAGGTATTAAGAATGCAAATATTACCATAAAAAAGGTCTTCAAAAACACTCCCCATCTATAAATAACCTAAACCTGCCCATTGGAAGAATACGCTGTATAATAATCTTTTAGGTACCTAAACCAATCAAACGTAAATTCTATAATGCAAGTTGATATTTTAAGCTCCTTGGTAGCTATGAGTAATGTTTGCTTTTCTGATCCTGGTGATAAGAGGTTTTTTAGTTTCCAAGGACTTCTAAATATTCAGAGAGTAGCTATAAGATCAAATTACCAACAACATACGCAATATGAAAACAAAGTATGGTAAATACTCTTTTAGGTTTCCACGGCCACTATTATTACAAAAGACTTTGTGGATTTCTTCTGGTTCAGATCGTGTTGATAATTTTTTCGCCAACGTTTCGCCAGCCATACTGCTTACTTCTTCAGGATGAAATTAGAATGATGATGATCCGTGCGCTCTCGGCCTTATATACCAACTCGGGTCCGTTCGGGTCCATTGGCCAATTGTCGGATCCCATCGTTAGTCGATCGGGCCCCTTCGTGTTCTGGGACGGAGTCTACTTTTCCATGAACACGATTGGCTGGATTCTAATGTATGATAAATTATTAACTGCGCGGCATACGTGTAAGTGTGCTTAATCACCAAGAAAAAAAACAGGTACTTACTTTGGCTTCATAAGGTGAAAGAAATGATTTTATTATGTTAAAAACTTTTACCGATCTGTGGCCAGTTAACCTTTACCAAAATATTTTAATATAAATGTGTATAAATAAACTTGAGTAGCGTTGAAAATTCACCAATATTAAAATATAAAAAAGCCTCGTGTAGGAAGGGATATGGAAACGAACCGGAAAACGGAATCGGATATACTAGAATGGCAGACTTGGATCACAAAATAAACCGAAGTCAAGAAGGGGAGGCCTAGACATTTAGGAGTTAGAAGAGATGCAAGGGTGAGGTAGAGGAAGTGTTAAGATGGAGGCATATTATGAAAGTGCGTAGAAGAACCAGTTAGGGACGGTATTTCTAATCTCAAATCAACTTGACATGTTGCGTTCAGTTTTAGTCACATAAATCTCCATGTATTTCTCTTAAGAATTAGAGGTGAATCATTCAACACCATTTCAAAAACTTACACAAAGACAGGAGATAGTATAGGAGTTAAAGTACGTTACATGTGCGTTTACGTTACGTACAATATTTGAAGTTGACATGTGACAACATATCGTCACAAGATATGAAAATAGAAGTTGGAGACTTGAATTCACAAATCGCATTAAAATAAAAAACAAACGAAAAAACTGATATTAAACCCACCATTGTAAATCATTGTATGCATACAGGAACCGGTGCTTGTAAAGATAGCGTATCTTAACATTAATTTAACTTTTTTTGCCTTCTATATGAAACTATACAGTCCCTGACCATATTAATGTGACCACTGGATAGATTCGTTCTTGTTACATGTTTGCATTATCTTATTGTATGCATAATGATGTAAATCGAGTTTAAATATTAGTTTTATGGGTAAGTTAGTTATTTGATAATAATATGAAATTGAAAAAAATAGTTTCGAAAATAAATCTTTATTTTTTTTTAATATTTTGTAGTGTCACCCTTTTTATACCCTATTTTACTTATTAATGAAAAAAAAACTATCAAAATAGTTGAAATATATGATTCAAATAATAAATCTATAATAAACTTACCGAACCCGACTTGTATTTGATGAAAAAGAAACAATAAATCCACAAAAATTTCAAACACAAATTATGCACGCCGACACTCGTAAAACAAAATGGCTGTACTAAAACCAATGCTGCCATTACTAAAAAAAAATAATACTTTAAAAAACTTATAACAGTGTTGCCATTACATAAAACAGCAATTTATTAAGACACGCGAAAGTATAAAAAAAAAAATTAGGAAAAAACAAAAAGAAAATAATCTTTCTTGGAGGTCACATTAATATAGCCAGGGACTGTAAGTACTTATGTATTTAATATTGTTAAGAGTATCCTAAGGTCTCACCATAATGCCCACATTTTCTTAAATAAATCTACTCACAATGAACACAGAAAACTTTTACCATAGCCTCGAAGATAAATTACACGAAGGGCGTCCTGCACTTTTCAATTTTATAGTATTGTGTTTTTTTCCAATTTTTCAGATTTGCTCGACAACTGGGAATTCCATAACATACCAAGAAATGACACAGATAGCCAACTCCGTGTCCAGCAGGCTGCAGAGAGCGGGGATCGGACCTGGACATGTTGTCGGGATATGCGCAGAGAACAGATTGGAGTACCCAGGAGTTATACTGGGCATTTGGAAAGCAGGGGCGATCGCCCAACTCATATCTATAACGCTCAGACCGAGTAAGTTGATTGTTATTCGCTGTATTGTTTACAAAAATAGTATAAATATTTAAAATATATAATATATATATATTATTATAAGTTATATATAATTTTAGATAAAAATTCTGATGTGGATCTCACATTACTTCCTTATATTCCTATTAAACAACAAATCTGTGGTTCAAAGAGTGACGATCACTAAAAAATACTAAATTAAATCATTGCTAACTGTATGATATAACATAATTAACAAAAATAAAAGATAAGATTAATAATGAAAAACCTAGTAGATACATGATGTTATGTATATTTAACATAAATGCAATTCAGAATTTTATGTAAAGTATTACTTCTGATAAATCAACTATAACTGATATTTAACTTGTTTTTTTTTCATTGTTTTAACATACTAAATTACATTTATGTATAGTTATATAATCAATTAAAAATGAATTCAATTTGAAAATATTAATACATAAAATAGTTTTATTAAATTTAATTTTTTACTAACTTTTGCTTCAATCAAAACACCGCATCCGGTTATGTTAGATTTATGAATAATAATAAATAAATATATATATATATATATATATATATATATATATATATATATATAAAAATGTATATATATATATATATATATATATATATATATATATATATATATATATATATATATATATATATATATATATATAACCACTAATACTTTAAGGTTTTCTTCAACATCCTGCATCCATCGCCTGCGTGGTCGGTCATCTCTTGTTTAGGCAATTATAGAACAATGCTTGACGGTACAATTCTGACCAAATCCATTCAAGTTCTTGCCTATGCAGACGACATTGATATAGTGGGAAGGTCAGAGAGAGATTTGGAACAGGCATTTCTTGCCTTAGAGCAAGCAGGACGACGCATGGGGCTCCAAGTAAACCAGTCCAAGACTACACATGAATATAGACACACAAGAAATACATGGCGGCTAACCCTCCAAGACCACCAGCACCTCATATCACTTTTGGTGACTACACTTTTGAGGGTGTTGATGGTTTTCAGTATCTTGGTTCACTGATCAAATCGGACAACACGACCAGCCCAGAAGTACAGAAAAGAATATTAGCTGCAAATAAGTGTTATTTTGGATTGTCCAAGACATTGAGAAGTCGTCTATTATCAAGAAAGACCAAGGCTACACTGTACAAAACGCTTATTAGACCTGTTTTAACTTATGCCTCAGAAACCTGGCCTTTGTCAAAATCTGACGCTAACAGTTTACGGCTCTTTGAAAGGAAAGTGTTCAGAAGAATGTTTGGAGCGGTAAGAGTAGGTGACCAGTTCAGGCTTAGGTATAATGCAGAGTTGTACCAGATTTATCAGGAGCCCGATGTGGTACAGCACATAAGAATTTCCAGGCTAAGATGGGCTGGGCATGTAGCTAGGGTGGACGAAAACGCTACTCAGAAGAAACTTCTCTTTGGGTATGTGGATGGGAGAAGGAGACATGGAAGACCGCAACTGAGATGGGTGGACGAGGTCGAAAAGGATTCAGGTGTCCTCGTTGGATCAAGAGCTTGGCGGACCCTGGCACAAGACAGAGAGGAGTGGAGGTGGCGCCTTGATGCGGCCAAGACCCGTACTGGGTTGTAGAGCCCGTATTGTTGTTGTTGCTTGATCGGTACTCTTTTATCAGGCATTCTAATTGCACGACCAAACCATTCCCTTCATTGTTCATGTATATAAATATATGTTAAACAATATGAAAATAATTTAATTGGTTCTAATGTGAGTATTTAATTTATATGTTTAAATATTTAAATTTGCTCCAAAGAGCAAAAAAAAAATAAAAAATAAAAAGCCTTTAAGCTCAACAAGATACACTTCATTATTTATTATTAATTACTACTACGTCACAGTGGTTTTAAAAAATTGTAGGTACAATACAACAAACACACTTCACACGTTCTCATTTTAGTGCTCAGCGACTATAATACGAAACATCAATGTTTTTTATTTTGAAGGCAGATTTAATAATACAGAAATATTTACTTCAATAATATCAGTGAAATAAATGTTAGTAATTAAAAATGTGTACTTCCGACAGAAATTTTCGAAATCAGACAAAGTAGCAGCATTTTCACTATTATACTCAAATAATTAAGATATTATTATTATAAAGTTCACTTAAAACAAGGCTTCCCCCCCCCCCAATCCTTCTCTAAAGTCGCTAACAAATCATATTTTAATTTAATTAAATACTATTAAGAATGAAACACTGCACCAATGGGAGAACTTCCTATAGGCTCACCAGCCTCTGTTATAGAGGATGATCCTTAATTGAAGGGAAAATCTGGCAGTTGAACGAATTCCTTGAAAGATAATCTTACACAACCGCTAGTGTACAACCAATTATTTCTAAGAGAACGTAAGAACTAGTAACGAACCTAAGGTTCTGCTATAGGTGACAATGAGGGGCCTAGGCCAGGTAAAGTGACCCTTAGGGTTTATTACCTTTACATTCAAGAGGGGGCAGTTGTCGGTAAGCAGCAGTCAAGTCAAGATGTAAGGAAGAGAATGAAGAATGAAGCCACTTGTATCACAGAAGTCACCTATAGCTTCCCATTTTCATTGCAAGTAGTGTATAAGTTTTATAAAACCTTTGTAACCATGATCAGCACCAATAAATATAATTTTATTCTATAATTATTATTATTTAATAAACAACTCCTGCTCAGTCAACCTTTAGAGAAGAGTATATATGTCTCTTATTTATTAATAACATAAAATTACCATATATTAAGTATAACGATCAGATCAAAGGATTTGACGTCCCTGAGATCACAGCTTGGGCAGTAAAGCCAATATAGCATTTGTCATCCCTTATGTGAGGATTTTGAACAGATTGACGGGATTTGTTTATTTATTGATTAATTATGAATAGTACATATGATGCTTGAATTGGTCTAAACAGTTATCGTATTTTTTTGTATCTATTTGAAAAATTTGGTCTCTTTAATGATAATCTCAGTGAAGTGTTAATTGACCAACTTAGTATTTGGCTGTAATCGTTTTTATTTAATCAAAATGATGCCAGGGCCGAAAGCGCAAGGAGGATTAGAGCACTACAGGACTCGGAGAGGTGGTAAAGAGCACGTGATGGAAGAAAGAGAATTAAGGGTAATGAAAAAGTTTGAAAACATGGGAAAATTATTGGAATCTCAGACTGAAAAGCTCTTGGCTTTTTGAGTAATCTCATATCGAGGCTCGAAGGTGCTCCAAAAACAAGTGAACAAATACTTGATATTGAAGCATTGCCGAAGAAAGTAAATGATTTGGCTGATTTTAACTATCCTAAGCATGAGCGAGGAGTCTGCATGACAAAAGAAACATTTAATATAGAAAAACAGCTTCATAAAAATCTAGTAAAACTAATGGAAGAAATGGACAGGGCAAAAAAAAGATATCAAAGAGAAAAGGTAGAACATAAACTAGTAAACAAGAAAGAAGAATTTAACCAGAAGAAATAAATTGTTCTAGAAAATTTGTCTAATGTAAAATTACCAAGAGTTAAGAAAATTGTTCTTTTTTGGGTTCAGTTAATAATTCTTGTGATCTTATTGATAGTAAGAAGAGGAAACTTGTTGATGCTGAAGCATCTCCGTCTAAAAGACCAAAAATTGAAAAAGTCAAATATAGTAATGACTTATTAAATAAGGAAGTGATATTGTCAATGAAAGTAGAAAGGCCTATGAATGACCTATGTGTAATAGAAGAAACTTCGGTTGTAGAAGACCCTAATGAGGACAGTTCTAATTGTAAAAGTGATCGTGAATTAATCACAAACATAGCTACGAAAGATAGTAATAACTTATTAAATAAGGAAGTGATTCTAAAGAAAGTAGAACAAAATAAAAATATGACGCTGAGGTTGGTGAGAACAAAGAAACATTGAACTCTGATGTCTTAAAGTTTAATTCACCACACCTAACTAAGACTCAAGAAAATAGTCAAAGAAGGATGTTAAAAGTGGACCAAGTTATTGTGGTTAGACTTGGTTCTTTTGGGATCTGATGGTCACAAATAAGAGTGGAGGAAACCAAACACCAACCAAAGTTTTAGCTGCAAAATATCAGACCGACAGTGAAACACGTGGTGGAAGTATCCTAGTCTAGATTATGAATGTTGAAAAGTATGTCAACATTTTGCGGTATAACTTGAAGAGCAGTGCTGAAAAATTGGGAATTCAGGATACATTCGTGTTCCAGCTAGATAACGACCCTAAACATACCGCCAATAAAACAAAAGAATGGATGCTGTAAAATGTTAGAAGACAGCTTAAAACACCACCGCAGTCCCCAGATATAAATCCAACATTTGTGGAATTTAATCGACTTGAAAATGCGAAAGAATAAAATTTCATCAAAAACTGACCACAGATGAGTTTTAGCTGAGGGGTGGGTTAAGATCAGACCGGAAATCAGCCAAAATCTTGTCTCATCAATGCCATCAAGACTGCAGGCTATTATAGAAGCAAAACGTATAAAACAAAATATTAAGATTTTAATATTAATTAAAGCAAATATTAAGAGAAAAGATAAAATCGCATAAAGATTTTTGCATAGCGCAAAAGCAGAAGGGTGTGCCAATACTTTTTTGACTTATCATTTTTGTTATTTTCCATGTTAATTAAATAAATGATTTGTTTTAAGAAATATTTCTGTTAATTTACTTTTACTTTCTATGTATACATTTAATATATGTAAATTTAATGTACGTTTAATAACATGAGGGTGTGCCAATACTTTTTTGATCCACTGTATATTAGTTATTATAATACTTTCTAGCCTTCTATAAACGAGGTCTCATTTCATTTGATAGAACTTAGATAAATTAATTATTAATTTAATAAATGTGCTCATTTTTTTGCAGGAGAGTTACATCATCAGCTCTGCTTGGCCAACCCAGCGGCAATTTATGCTCCTCGCATGAACGAAGAACAGAAAGAAGTTTTCCAATCACTTCCAGCAACAAGGACATTCCAATGGTCACTTGAGGAACTGTTAAATGACCGAAGTCCGAACGATATTCCAGCTAAGGGAATATCATCGACAAATGAAACCAACAAGATAGCTCTGCTACTTTCTTCATCTGGCACGACTGGCCTGCCTAAATTGATAACAACAAACCATTCGAGTGTCGTCGCCTCAGTAGACAATTTAAGGTAATTTAATTTTAACTCATAAACATTGTGATCCTTCAAAGAAATACACAAATTTTAATTAAATTAATTTAAAAATTATTAGTAGTTTTTGAGGTCTCAAGGCCATTGTCTTTTTAATATTCTCCAAGCAAGTCCGTGTGACACGGATAAGGAAACAGCAAGAACCAGTATATTTTGCTGATTTTATGCCGACTTGTATTGGTCACATAAAATATAATAACGTATCCATTTCACTTTATTGTTTGTCATATTGTACGGAATGTTCTTCCATACCTGATTTAATATATTTGAAGGATTGCGTGCATAATACTTGGTATTGCAGTCGATGCTTTCCACAACTAAACAAAAATAAAGACTCTTCTTAACTCAATACATCGGTTTAAGTTGTGTATATTTACCTACACGCACATTTACAAGGACTACTTGCTACGGAATGCAGACGGGGCCGACACTATAATTCTATATATTTCAGATACAGCAATATGTGCGAGTAAGGAGATAACTTGCCTAGGTCTTAGACTGAGTAGAGGTTTACTCCTCACTTGGAAATATAGTGAGTGCAGCATTGATACTCTGTAGGATACTGTAGAGTACATCATCCTTAACTGTACAACCTCCAAGATATTGAGAGTCAAACTGCTGAGAGAACCGGGCCACAAGTCCTCAAACAGAGCAACTTCTCTAAGGTAGTCACCGAAGAGAACAACAAGCACTAAAGTTTCCCCATCCCCGATTAATAATATACTAGCTTGTTTACGCGCAGAACTGCATAAACTGCAGATTATGGGGCAACTGGTGGTCTAGTGGTTAGCATAACAACCTACTAAGGCCAAGATCGCGGGTTCGTAGCCATTTTACCTTTTTAAAGTAAGTAAAAAATTCTTGGTTATGCCGTCTTTAGAAAGGGAAGTTAAACGGGGATCGCGAGCCTGTACGATGTCACGTACTCGTTAAAAACCCCTATCCTAGTTAAACCTGTATGGACAAAAGTTCTATAGCTCCCGCTTAGCCATAGCAGTATGACGTAAAATAAACAATAAAGCATTTATTTTTACTGTGACAAGATAAAACATTATAAGTTACAATTTAACATAAAGAAGTACTGGTAAAAGAAATTTAATTAAAACTAAGTGAGAATATGTTTTTATTTTCAACTAACCCCCCCCCCTGATTTGTCTTCACGCCCCCCGGGTCGGGAGCCCTTGTCATACAGGATGGGACACATGTACACATAAGGTAGTAAGTAAGATAAATAGATGAGTAAGCAAAATTGTTAATATATTCATAATTCTTATTTTAAGGGCTTTATTAATCCTGGACGATGGACCAGTCATGGGTATGCTTCCGTTCTACCATGCCTATGGATTAGGTGTCTTGCTCATGGCGCTGTGCCAAGGTACGACCACGATTGTTGTGGCGAAAATAGTTCCAGGTCGCTTTTTTGATCTTTTTGCTACATACAGGGTCAGTATCTAATGTTTCTAAAACGTTTTATCTAGTTGGTGCGAAGTAATATTATACAGAATAATCTCTTTGGCCAAGCTACCCAATAACATTCTATCTTGGAACATGTAGAGTATTGGGTTATTTCATCTTGTATGCGATGGTAGGTACAGCTTTTTCAAAAGAGGCAAATTTATAATTTGCCTTATCAAACCGGACAAAATTGAAAAATATTTGCAGTTTTTTTTAGTCCTAATCTGGATGACTGCTTAAGTTGAAAGCTTGATTTTGAAATATCTGTACCTTCGCATACATGATATGCAATCAAACCATCTTTATCACCTGTGGTATAATAGTTAGACTGCCCTTAAGAATTTTCAAAAGTGAGTAAAAAATTCTTGGTTATGTTGTCCTTCGGAAGAGACATAAAATGGGGGGTTTCGAGCGTTTACGGTGTTTGGTACTCTTTAAAGACCCCTATACTCCCGCTGAAGCATTGTACGGTTTGCTATAACAGAAACAAGTTGCGTTAAATGAATAAACAAACAAACTATCATATCGCCTTAAGATTTGCTAAAATTTTAAATAAAAAGAATGATTATTAAAACATTCATTGATACTGTGAAATGGTAGAGGATTAATCAACTACCATCCGGGGAAAATTTCAAGATTTCGCCTACTCCAATTTCAATGATTGCAAAAAAAGGGTGGAGGGGAAATTTTAAGAGTAAATCTATTTTTGACTAAAGAATTTTTTTTTAATCATCCTTAACACATTTTCACCCGCTAATGTTTTACTGAAATTTACTATAAGACCGGTGATTTTATCATATATCAATATAATTATCATATATATTGTAATATCAATTAACTATGTGACCGGAGCCTATCACCAAAACGAGATTTCTCGTTCCTGGTCACCAACAAATGTCTAATGAAAACGAGAGATCTCGTTCCTGGGCGTCAATGTGTTAAGCGAGCCAACATGATATTTATTAAAATTGAATAATACTATTATTAAACAGTCGCTTTTATTAGAAATGAGGATACAGAGTAGACAGCTGGGGCCAATCCAGTTAATGTATATCTGGAGAAATGAACAATTAAGAACAATAATCACCCACTATTGGATATGTGGATTATTGAATCATTGGTATCCATACCCAAACCAATAGTAGTGATACTTTACTTATACCGGTTGCTAGGTATTTTAATTTTTTTAGTTCGGTCCCTACCATGTACCGAAACCATTAGCAATCATAGGTTGCAATGGTACTTGTTTTTTATCTGATCATAACACCCACATTTTGTTACAGATAACCCACTTTCATACAGTTTCGACGTTTCTTATAAAACTACTTGATGAAAGCATTGATTTAAAAATGTTGAAATCATTACGTTACATATTTACCAGCGGTTGTAAGGCAAATCCGAAATTACAAGCTGGAATTCTCAACAAACTTAAAGATGTCGAAATGTATAATATGTTTGGAATGACAGAGCTTACCCACGTGGTGACCTATGAAAGGGTGAACTTTAACAGGCCAGCGAGTATAGGACGGATATTGCCATTTACGAAAGCTAAGGTAAACTTATTATTTTTAATCACCTGGAAATATGGTAATTATTTTAGGGTATCAAGTCCTGATAAGAATGTGGCGTTGTGGCTGTACTGCGCATGCTTCGAACTGAAAAGACACTTGAGACAGGAAGTTAAAATGATTCAAATCGGCTTAAGGTAATAGCTAACGCAGTAGGTTATTTTTTATCAATCAGAATCAGTACCTGTCTATCAGCTTACTTAAAGTTTCCCCTTCCCCGATTAATAATATACTAGCTTGTTACGCGCAGAACTGGATAAACTGCAGATGATGGGGCAACTGGTATAATTATATTTATACCAGAAAACATGTTTGGTATAGTAAAAAATATCAATGACGTATAAACCTT
Organism: Arma custos; assembly: GCA_037127475.1. Taxonomy (NCBI): domain Eukaryota; kingdom Metazoa; phylum Arthropoda; class Insecta; order Hemiptera; family Pentatomidae; genus Arma; species Arma custos. The sequence goes on along the minus strand of CM073763.1, from coordinate 81,375,172 downwards.
TCTTTTTCTCAAGACAGTAGTAAAATAGTAAAAAAATTCTTTATTATTCTCTTACAATAAAAAATAAAATAATAGTTAATAGATCAATATCAAATAACCTAAATAATTATATTTTTTTACAAGGTAAAAAAAAGTTCAAATTGAAAATCATAAGATAAACTAAAAATTAAAAAAAAATTATACCAATATGGATGCAACCAACGCGTTGATTAATGTTGCAACGTTAGAAAAACAGAAATTAATTGTACAACTAATAAAAATTAATAGTGACGTAATCCAGACCGAGACTAATAGAAAGTACATATGTTCCAACACCGAGACCGATTCCCAAGTCCTGAACCAAGTTCGGACTCGTATTTTTTTATTTTTTTATTTATTGTATAATTTGCTACATTTCACAAAATAAAAATGCTGTACCAATAGACCAGTCTCAAATAAAAATAATTGTACAAATTTAAATATATCTCTCGAGGATCATAATTTACAATGAAAGAAAAAATGACAAGGAAAAAAAACTTCGAACAGAGAGAAAAAAAAGAGAAAAAAATTAGTAATAATAAAATCAACAAAAATTATAACAATACATTCTTAGTAACTTATATGCATATATATAACAATATCAATGAAATGAAAGAAATTGGTATCCTATAACAATAAATATTTAGTTCGTTTATGTACAAACCGCTTTGTACTATTTTTTGTATAGTTCCCAATACTTTTTATAAGCGGGGTTTTATTGTTTTTACACTTTAAAAAAATTCTTTACATAGTTTGTTGATAAATATATTAATGTAAGATATACTTAATTCTTTATGCATCATTTTATCTTTAGTGTCATATGCATAATTTCCAGCAATTCTAAGACATTTGTTTTGGAATATTTGTAATTTTTTGTAATTAGTTTTAGACATGTTACTAAATATTGGGCATGCGTATGTTAGTATAGGTCGTAATCAGGCTTTATATAATAATAACTTATAATCTGTGCTTAATTTAGAATTTTTATTAAAGGATACATAGCACACAGAGCTCTGTTAGCTTTGTTGCACACAGTAATCAGTAATCAAAGTAAAAGTTAACCTTTTGTCCATGTTAAGCCCTAAGTATTTTATATGCGTTGCACAAGGTACAGATGTTCTTTTTATTTTCAATTGAGGGATATTATTCGGTCGTCTCTTTGTCAATAATATAGCTTGGGTTTAAGTTCGGACTCGTACTGTCCATCTAAACATCGGCGAAAGGATGTTGGAATAAAACTATTCTACTCAATAGAAAGAGAAAGAATGGTGAGGGAAAGTGTTAATGACAATGCCCCTTCTTATCAGGATGTAGCACATGACGATAGTTACTTCTGTTTGAAATATTTTTTAAACTATTTAATTTCAGATAATAGGAACACTGGGAGAAAAACTTGAAAGGAATTCCGAGGGAGAACTATGCCTGTCCGGCCCAACTGTCATGGCTGGATATTACTGTAACAAGGAGGTGACTAAAGAAGCATTTACTGAAGATGGATGGTTAAGAACTGGCGATCTAGCGAAAATGGATAACGATGGATACATTTACATCCTTGACAGAATCAAAGAGTTGATCAAGTTTAATGGGCTACAGGTAAATATTGCAAGATGTGTATTCATAGCAGCGTCGTACAGAATGAAATAAATCCGATTTGGATGGGCTAAACTCAGATCATTCTTTTCAACCAATATAATAAGAACTCTTAAGCTCAACTTTTCCACAATTCTCCCATGACCTATCTCTCGGAGGTTTACTAGTCGATTCAGGTCTTATTAACTTTTTAAGAATCCGTTCGTTACTAAGCCAAACAACTTTACAAGCTCATCTCATTCTATGCGACGCAGTCACTTCAACTATATTCACCAGATGCATACTCTACAATTTCGCGTTGTGTAGGTAATCTCTTAAATTCTACGCTCAGCTCATACTTTTTTGGACGAAATACTCTACGCAGTACCTTATTTTCCAATAACTTAAGTTTATGCTCCTTCCCCCAAACATACTCAGAACAAATCGAAGGACGATTATTTTGTAAATCCGAGCCAAAAGATGTGAGCATAATAATTTCAAGACCTTAAAATAAAAAGCATTTCCTGGCTCCGACAGTGTCCTTAATTGCTCTTGATTTTTTTTTTGGTTATCATTGACACAAAGTACTTAAACTTTTCGTCAAGCTCAAATTTATTCCTTCCTATATTATATCAGGAGAATTATCGTCCAATCTGTTTCTAATTATATACTCGTCTTTATTGCCAGAAATCATAAACCTTTTAATTACTTAGGTTTATCCCACGGAAATAGAGGAAGTGATAACTGGTTTAAACGGTGTCAAAGAAGCTGCAGTTTTGGGGATACCTGACGAGGCATACGGTGAAGTACCCAGAGCCTACGTCGTGAAAAAAGATGATTCAATCACCGAAAAAGATGTCATGGAAATAGTAGAACGTGAGTAATTAGTTATAAAGCGTATATAAGCTTAAAAGTAAAAATGCATTGAACTAATATTTCATCTATTGATTTTAAGGTGAGCTAAGTTATTACAAATGGTTGCGAGGAGGCGTCGTGTTTGTCGAATCGATACCAAAATCACCGCTAGAAAAAATAATTAGAAGACATTTAATTAGTTTTCTTTAGTCCCATAAGAGGAAGATATTAGGTTATATGAGTAATTTATTTCATAAGTATGATAACAATAAATAACAGCTAAATTAAAGTCTTAGTTTGTATCCCTAACCCACACCCGGGTGATAGATTGTAATCAAATGGAATGTCAATTGAAGGATTTCACCATGTCTTGTATTTGAAAACCATAATGGAGCTGGATCCATCCATAGAAATTAAACGCAGAATAGTTATTAGAACATTCCTTTGCAAATCACCGCCTCAAAATTGAGACAAGCAATGGTTAAGTGCCTTACTTGGTGTGTGCTGTTGTATAGAGTAGAAGGACTTCAAAGTTGTCGACAATGAACCACATTGAAGCGCAAGAGTAATTATAGAAGAAAGCAAGGGTAATTATTCCGCTGGTTGTCGCTTAGAGTTGAGTAATAACAAGTTTTAACATTTCATTCGTTTCCCTTTTAATATTTTCCACAAATACGTTATTTATCATGCACTGCAGTGTGGAAAAGAGAATGTAATTATGGGAAATGTGTATACTTCGGAAAACATTTCATAAATAAATGAACATTTAAACAACATATAACATCTATACTCCGAAATGTCAGTTAACATTTGTATTTCTTGATGAAATGATGAAATCTACTCGGTGCCCATAATAACACTTTCTTTTCCATATTAAAGCTCAAGATGGCATGTATTCTTGGAAAATATTATAAATAGAATGAATAAACAGTCAACACTTGTTATAACTCAACTCGAAGTGACAACCTGTGGAACAGATACCAAAACAAGTTTCTTGGCTTAAAAATATTCGAGATTGAACCAGATTACGAAATGCTGGAGAACGTTTTTATACGGCACACGAAGAAGAAGCAATAAAAACAAAAATAAATTAGAAATAACCCGTTTAATTTTGACTGATTGGTTTATTGTAATTTCTTCTGAAAACACATTCTTTTTAGTAAACTTTGATTCCCCCTTCCCCCTCTTGTCCATTCCAACCTAAATAGCTCCATTATATTCTCTTTGTAATTCTCATCCTTTCCGTTCAAACACCATACACTTCTATCTCGCAATCTACCCACAACTTTAATAATTAATTTAGTATACATTTTGGGGAAATTTGTTAGTCAAACTTTCTAGTCACTTAAAATGATTTAATTCTACAGCAATTGAAAGTAATAAATTAATTCGCTATGAACATAACTATTAATTATTGCTTTATAACTAATTAATAGTTAATAAAGTTAATTTCCCAGCAAAATAAATATAATTAATTACAAGGAGTGTATGCCCAGTTCGTCTAGCGTCGAATCAACGTTAATTGTTCCATGGAGATAGTTGGGGAGGGGCTGCAGTAAAAAAAACACCGCATAAGTCAAATAAATAGGAGAGGCGGCTGGTTTTGGTGTGTGAACTGTGTGGGTGAACACAGTTCACCCAGCCACCTCTCCTATTAGCCCTGAAGATGACCTACAAAGTAGGTCGAAACGTCGGCACAAATAAAAAATAAGTCTTGACTTATTTGATGATGCACTCCCCAACTATCTCCATTCTCCATTATATCATCCAGTCAACTATATTCCTCTCTAACATTATTTGTTCCAATTGTATAATCGTTCAAATCACTCGCACTCCCATTGTAGTATAATTGTTATATTTTATATACTTTTGTCTGATGAAAATACAATAAAATTATTAACCCTTTTTATTAATTACTGTACCTTATATGTAAAACAAAATATTACACAGCCATCACTAAAAAGTGTTTATACAATAAAGATTTGTTGATTTTATTTCACATGTTCTTCCTATTAATTATCTATCTGTTAATAAAAATTACTGCAAATCAGCTGCTTAGAGGATTCAGCTACTATTTCCATATCAGTAGATTAAGTAATCGTGAAACAACATTTTCTTTTTTTTTCTTCTTTTCTTCAAATAGAAAGATATGTTTTTTGCAGCACCTGTATAAATCCATCTTCTATAGTACCCTTTATTGATTATAAATTACAGATACAATAAAATAATAACAGCATTTTACAAAACTAGTTATACCTAACTGCAATGAAGATAATTACAGACTAAAAGAGTTAGGAAATTAACTAAAGGAGGAAACATGAGATTTGTCTATGTTGCAATATATTTCCCAAAATAAGGATAGATAGAGATGTATAAATGCCATTGAAAAGATTAAATTTCTAGATAACACCAAAAGCGTATGAATAAACTTAAGTTGTGTGATATTTAATGTAATATTTTTTTAGATTTATTTATTGATATTTATAACTGTAATAATATTACAACAAGTTAATATGAACAAATGACATGAAAAAAAAACACTTGTTGAGAAACTACCCATCGGTAGCACTCCAATAAAGTTCTATAGTAGAAGGTCTCGAGGCCATCTTCTTTTCGGACCCCTCGGAGGGTTATCAGAAATAGTATGGGAAGCAAGTTGAGAGACTAGCGGATTCAAGTGTGTATGGAGCTTATCATGGAAGGATAGGTATCTAGTTTAGGCCAAATCAGCAACATATGGGATATTAAGATCATGATGGATGAGTTTGTGACATAATAAGGAGCATTGAGGATTTTACGAAGGATTTTGGATTATATGGATTGGATACGAGATGAACTGGATGGTTTAGTAGAGCCCCAAAGCTCAACTCTGTATGTTCAAATAAGTCTGATAAGTATCATGGAAATGAGTATTTTGTAATTAATTGGGAGCTTAGAGCGTTTGTTCAGCAAATGTTGAAGTAGGCGAAAACGTCTTTTAAGTCTTGTATGAGGATAATGTAATCTAAAAGTAAAATGTATCATTAATATCAGCCAGGGAGATAAAGCTTGAATGATGCCCTCGTCCGATTTTTACTAAAGCAGTAAGAATGTGAAACAATGTGGCCAAAGTTGATCAACAAACAATATCAACTACGAAAATATATTCGGTTTTCACATAGTCCGAACTTTCTGAATATATTAAAAAACATACCTGAAAATTTCTAAAAGCTAAAAAAAAAACCAATAGTTCCAACTAAATTATGCAGATAAGTGTGACGAACTACGATACTGAATTCAGTGTTGCCAAAATGGAAAGAAACTCGTCACAAGAGGGAATTTTTAAAAATTTTGTAGGGAAGTAGGGAAACCTCTCCTTCTAAAGTGCAAAACCATTTGAACTTTAATATTTATTATGGTTTGTTTTTCATAATATAAGTAGACCGATTAATGCTAACTTATATATCAACATTTAACTAGCGTAATGTATATTATTTGGTAATAACCAATATGTACTATATCTAAGTTCAAATACCTTATCTTTTTAATACACATTTGAACTCTGACTAAATATGACATGTTCTATTTTAAATTAGTCACTATTGCTAAACAAATATACTTTGTAGATTTAAAATAAGCAGATAAATAAAAATACTGAATAAAAAGATACCTAGTTTTCACCAAGTGCTTATTTGGTTCTCAATTCCGAAACTAGAAGTAAGGAGTACAGACATCACCAGCTGACATGAGAGCCACTGCCACAATAATTGTGTCAATATTTTTAGATTGTCTTATAATTTATTTAAAACTACTTTTGGCCTGATGAATTATTTTATTCATTATTGTTTTTAACTATAGTTTTTTTTCTCACTTTGTGACAAATCCTTTAGAAACCTTAGCAGCAAACACTTTTCTTATCCAAATTTTATTGTATTCTTATTTTTGTAATTTCTAAACACTCATTATATTTATAATTTGACTTAGTGGCTTAGTTTATTTACCTTCTGACCCAATAGTAATAATATTTATGTATAGTATACATAAATATTATTACTATTATTCTATATATTATAAATAAATTTGTTTAGCAATTTTTTTTAAGTTGAATTAACATGGTTTGTAATTAAAATTTTTTGGCTAAGTGTTCAACAATTTATTTGAAAGTTATTTAAGGAAGAAATAGTTGGGGGTGCAGTCAATGAAAACACCAAAATAAGCATAACTTATTTTTAACTTAAATTAGCATAACTTAAATTAGAAGATATAGTCGACCAACTCTTCTCTATTATTTGAAAGTTACTTTTTAGGTAATATTTTTTGATATATTAGTGGAACAAATTAAAAAATATAAGTTCCTTGTTCCAAAATCTATATTCATTGGTTCATGTTAAACATTGGTTTAATTTTAAGCTGGGGCAAATCGAAGGGATGGTAAGTCCAAATTCATTATTGCTTTTAAAGAAAAAAAACACTATAGGAACATTTCGTTACCACTACTAGTTTCATATTTAGTAACACTAGCTCAGCAGTTTGTATAATCCTCATTCTCATAATTATAGATTAACAATTGTTAAATTTTAAAGTTGTCACTCCAAAGTTTCACTTTCCCTATTATTACAGAATATTTTAAATTTGGCTAGGTACTGCAATGAATTAGTAACTGTGAATAATAGTAGTTATAAGTATGACCTCTTGAAAGAACTCTATTTTGTTGGTTTGAAATGTAGGAAATTTGACAACCCTGTTATGTTTACGTGCTTAATGATATTGTAGGTACAAAGTACACGTTAGTATAATAAAGCATGAATAATACCAATTATTATTGTTATTTTGATTTCATTTTGAAAGACATCTAACTATATTTCATTGTGTATTACTTTTAATATATCTGGATCTCACCAGAAAAAAAATAATTGGAAGTCCCTGTGTCCAAATATATTCTTTAACCAAGTTCCAATGAGTCCCTCATTTACATTAATAATTGAATTTCATTATTTTTTTATATAAATACTTTTTTTAAATTACTGAATTACAAATGCACTTGATATTCACTAATGATCAATTATTTTAAAAAACTCATATGTTGCTTTGAGTTCAGACTGTTTTACCAAATATAGTAAGTAGTTTATAAAAGGTAATTAAAATTGGTACATTAAACAAGCATTAATTTTGATTATGAATAATAAACCATTATTTAGTAGATCTCTCGTCTCTAACAATTGTAAAGTTATTAAAAACTATTCATCTTTTATTTATTTATTTTTTGAATGAGCAGGTCAATTGAAAATAAAATGGTAAATCATTGCAATTAATATATTTGGAAACCTATAAATCCAACGAAAAAAAAAACAAAATGACAAATTCACTATAAAATCAAAAACTTTCTAGGTTCCATTCAACAATAAAATGTAATAATGAACATTATTCTAACAGAAATAAATTTTTTTCATAAATAAAATACACAAAACGTCAAAAAATATTGGCAAAGGCTGTCGTTAATTGCCAAATAGCCAATAACTGACATTTTATGAAATTAAGATTTAGATATATATAAATACCATCCAATTGCTCTCAAGCAATAATTAATTACAAATGCAAGTCTACAATTCAAAAATATAATTGTAGATAGGTTAATTAACACTTAAATATATCATTTATATATAATTTATATTGTCCTTCCTTAAAAGGATATTGTCTGAATAGTCTGAAGACACCTAGATATTTTGTATATACATTTATATATATATTTAAAATTTTCTTAAAATATATACTATGTCAATATTTTATGTAGTGGGAATGAAACATGATAAATTCACACAATCATATTATAAAAGTTAGATTATGAATAAACACAGACACAACAGGGAGAGCATTGTAAAGACTAGTCCGTTATTAGAATATACCACTATTTTTTTTTTTTTAATTCTAATATAATAAATTTGGGTAAAACATACATTTAATTAAATAAAAAAACCCTCTTCAAAAATGGCAGGGATGAATAGTGTGTTTTGCGAGTAAATATACAATCTTATTAACGATTTACAATGAATAATTAAAAAAAATAAATTCTAATAAATTCCATTTAAGTAAATCATACAGACATTATTGGGAAAAAAAATGAAAGGTTATATAATCCTTTTCAGAAAGGTAACAATATTTAGATCCTTTTCAAATATTGCATGTTAAAAAACAAATAATGTATGGATAGTACTCTTCTAGTTTTTTATATATAACAGAGGGGTAGAATATAATTGTTTATATAATTGTGTTATAATTAAATAATGGTAATTAAAAGTGATATATATATATATACATATATATATATATATATATATATATATATATATATATATATATATATATATATATATATATATATATAACATATTAGATTTCTTTAAATTGAATTTCTTAGTAAGCAGATGAATAGATTACTAGAATCCAGTCAGGAAGAATGAGGTACAACATGCAAACCAAATAAATTAATTATTAACAGGAATTAATTAAAAATTAAGAAAGAACAAATTCAAAAATAAAAACATTCAAACAAATAATAAGCCATTTTACAGTGGACTGTTAATTTTGAAGAGGGTGGTGATCTAAAATAAAACAAAACAACTAACCATACTAAGCTTTTGACACTAAAACCTAACAGTAAAAATTGAAACAAACAGCTAAATACTATCCCACGTACATGTACTCAGTCATTTTGTAAGCTAGTGTATTCTCATTAAATAATTACATTTTTTAAATAAATTAAATTGAACCTGGATGGCTAGAAATACATTTCGATAAGTAGTATAATCACCACCAGTAACTATAATGGAAATATCATGTTATAGCAGTTTTATAAGCAATATGGCTTCAGGTAAAATACCTATTTATCACAATTCCCCCTCTAAAAAGAGGATCAGCATTAAAATGCAGAAGAGAGGTAATTAAGTTATACCGATATTATTTATAGGCCGCTTAGAAAGGAAGTTATAGTGATTAAACAAGTATTTTTTCCAAATAATGTACAGTTTAACCTCTATATATCAAATTTTATAAGTCACTACTTTATTTTAAGTACCTCGAACTTTTATTAGAAAGAATTTTATGCCTAAGCCATTTTGTTTGAAAATAACATACTTAACTAAGCAACAGAAACTTTTTGTATTTGTATAAGCCCATCACGTAAGATGCGAGAAAAGGAGGTCTTAACTATTACTATATGAAACTCGTTCAATAAAAGAAAAACAAAGGCATAAAATATAAGAAGAGCTTAAAAATAATTTTATTAATTACACTTCATGCCAGACTCTGCAAGGGACAAGACACTGAAATTCACTAACATACATTGGGATTTCAGTTGTCGCTTGAGATGGTAGTGATGACCATGGAAACAAAAAAAGATTATGGACCAAAAAGTAAATAAACCGTGAACTAAACATTCAAACCTGTGCGACATAACTATAGATTTATTCTTTCTATTTCCAAGCTCTCGGTTAGTGTAAGGGATGATTAAACAATTCATATAGAAGAAGTACCAGTAAATAAATAAAAAATTTAATCTATAAAAAACACTTTCACACTTCCCTGATCCTAACTTGTAAGTATGTAAATCGTCTTTTAAAGAGAATTCAAGTTAGCGAGAACATAGAATTTTAACTTCTATTATTTGAAGATAGGAAATAAGGAAGAGAAGTGTTGTGATTAATTGTATTTTAAAGAAAGCAGTACAGTATTTATTTACAATACAATCATTCACAACACAGTAGTTCAGTAGGCTATAGTAATACTTTGCTCAGCTGAAGGAGGCCAAGTGTGTTCCTGAAGAATTGCTACATCTCTGAATAAAATCGAACATCACTTTGAGACAACTTGGCAGCAAATACCAAAAAAATTAAAGGATAATACTTTCTTTTTTGTTTAATAACAATTTACAAACATGCATTTTAGTTTTTATATCCATCCTATAAACTCTGTCATTTTTTAACATGCAAAATTGCTAACAGGAAAAGTTGCAATTTTGCTATACATAGACATACTGAATATGTTTACATTGGATTCAGATATATAGAGGTTTAACTGTAATAATTATGCGTTTCTACTAAAAATTTATATCATTAGTATTAAATTTTTATAGTGACTGTCTTTAGAAAATTTTAGTAATTGAAATTAAATTAATGTCTGAAATGCTCTCCTAATATGCAGCCACATAAACACACATATTAACATAGAGAACGATGCAAAGTCACAGGATATGCCCTAATCATTGATATGACTTTTATAATCATAAGCATAATTATAGAAAAGAAATCAAAAAGATAAAAAATATACATTTACTTTTTTTAATATTTGTAATATAATTGTAATGCAGAATATATTTTTATATACATATAACATCTTAAAGAGTGTGTACATAGAAATGATAATGGCATTCAGTGAGACAATCACAACAACTGGATAAAAATTGAAACATTAACAAGATAAATATATATACATAAAGTGGTAACAAACAATTTCCAAACAGCATTTAATGCCACTATGTTTGAAATCAATTATATCTAACAGCTGTTTCAGAAAAAAAAATTTAGAACTATCTTTCTTTTTTCTAAATGACAATCCGTAAATGTCTAATCTCAGCAGTGAATATAAAAAGCTCTTCTTACTTTTATATTGATAAATATATATTTTTTATTGCTTTCGGTTATGACAAATTGGCATTCAGCATTATAATTTTTATGACTCTTCAAAATTTTAAAACATAATATATTGAAGATTTTTCACAAACAATATAACTAGTAATTTTTTATTAATTTTTATAATCTTTAAATATTTTATTTTGAAGATAAAAGATAACCAGTAGTTTCCGGAGAACATTAATTAAAACTCAACAAAACCCGGAAAAATAATTTACACTGTAAGACAAAATGAAATAAGACAATACAGTAGACTCTCTCTTATACAATGTTGCTAGGCAGAAAATAGCATTATTAGACAATCTTTGTCTTTTAGATTTAAAAAAATTAAGTATTACTTGATACTGTATGGTGCTGCAATATTTTTTTTACGATTTCTCTTGACATTTTAATATATATATTTTTTAAGCGACTTTATCTTAACCTTTTATAACTTATAAAGTCCTAATTTAAGGACACGGTTATATACATTATTATTACCTTTACTGATTTGACACCTTAGATATTAGAGCTATTACAAGTTCTATTTAAAATAACATTTATGATGAATGATAGTATAAAATAAAACTTGTTTTTTCTCAATGAAACCAACTTTTGCCAAAAAAAAATTGTAAATTTGTTGGATTGCATTCCATTGTAAAACATCATAATAATGATATGAATGTATGTATGTAAGAAATAAATTTGATTATTGATCTTACTGACCTAAATCTTATGCATAAGCTTCTTTTATTTATATATAAATACATATATGTAAATAAAATGCTGATTAAGAGAGAATTTACTGCATTGGCAAGACTTGTACATAAGACAAAGGAATGTCATTGAATTCACAAATGTCTTCTTTAGTTGCATCAGTAGTACGACTTCTAAAGTATTATATTCCTTCCTTCCTAATAAACCAAATGTCATTTAAAACAATTGTGTTCACAAATCTGGATTGAAATTGACAAAACTCCAGAAAGCAGTGGTCATGGATGAGTATATTTTATATGTAATTACCAGGCTATAATAACTTAATAACTTAAGAAAACTCCATATCGAGAAGGACAGACAAAATATTTCAGATTTGATCCATTAATGAAATCAACAAACCCAGGGAAAATTTGCCTATTTAGATAAAGTTTAATCAAATGACACTAACATCATGAGATCAATCATGTAAGCAGGATTTCACTGCATTCATATAGGCTTTTAAACAGCCAAAATATTATGAAAATTACAGTCATTTTATTTAATGATTATTATTATTAGATGTTAATTATCATATGAAGGAACCATAAATGAAAATAAAGAAAAAATAATACGTTCTTAACAAAATTGCTTCTTATTATGTAAAAGCATTCATTTAGATAAAAAATAAATGGAAATGGAAACCTTACAACGCACAATAAAAAGCCTATCTTTTAGAGCAATATATCTGAGAGATTGGGTGATCAAATTTACAAGATTTTCCATTATATCGAAATATAGAATTTAAAAATATCAAACTAGGTAATCTAAGATATTGTGAGTATATTGAATATTAGTAATGAACCACAGTAGATATGATTACATCACATTTGCATAAATGCACAACCACGAATGTTACTTCTGAGTATTCAACAATATAAAACAGTTGTCTGAGCAAAAAAAAAATTATCCAATATAGGTGTTCCAGGATTAGGATGCTAGTAGAAAGCTAGGATGTTCATCATGGAAGCATGAAAGTATAAAGTGTATAGAATATGTAGAATAATGTAAACCATATCAGACAAAAATATGATAGCCCAATCTCACAGATCTATTGAGCCTGAAAGAAGGTTTAAAAAAAACTTAAGGAGAGTTAAGAAGACACTTTAACAACTAAAATAAACTAATCAATCCTTAAAAACCGTCAAGAGTATTGTCATATACTAATATTAAGGTGATGGCCTAGCAGTAACTACTTCTATGGGATATAGGGCACTATAAAGAGAATGCTTGGAAACATCAATCCAAAAAAGTTTTACATATACACTGACACAGAAAATTGCCACTTTGAGGGTGGCGGGCAAGGTAATCTATACTAAGTGGGGTAAAGAGATTTAAAATTGACCATAAAATTACGACGATTCACTAAATATTTCAGAAATAGGAAAGCTTGTTTTTTAAAGGCCCGGAATTAATTAAAATGCTGAAGATTAACGAACAATAAATGATTTAATGCAATATATACACATACATATACATATAGTTTTTGGCAATCACTTACATAAGTAGTTTTTTTAACTAAATAATAGAAGACAATCCATTTTTTTCTTTTTCATTTCAATTTATACACTTATATAAGGTAGATAAGGGTTTTTTAAATTTAATTTTATTATTCATTCGTTAATTAAAATTACATTACTAAAAATCTCTAATACAATAATATTAAACTAATAAATTACAAAAGAATAATACATATTTTCAATAAAAGTATAAAAATCAGATTAACGGTTATCTTTTTTTTTCATCAAGTATAGAAATTTCTATTTTCATACCTTTATTTTAGGTATATGAGAGGCATAAAATGCCGAGATTTATACTTATTCAAAATAAATTTTTATTGAAGAAATCTCTATACATGACAACTTGAATCGATAAATACAAATATTTAGCTAAAACAAAATGTTCAGACTATTCTTTCTTTTAAGGCAAAGGTAACCTTATATTTTATACAATTCTAATAATACATAAATCATTGATATAACTTATTATGTAGTTCATGCTGCAGTTCTTAAAAGATAGCAATACATTAAACCGGAGTGGAGGTTCAAATATTCTTAATGGCATTTTTTTTTCTTCTTTTTAAACATAGGTAACTTTTTTTTTAAAAGCTGGCACTTCAATGTAACATCAGTTAATTAATTATCCTTATTGTCAATGAATGAAAACAGAAATTCTACTTTTATATACAGACATCATTATAGATATTTAATAGCAATACTATAATCAATCTCTAAAACCATTTTTAATATTTATTTTAACATTTAAAAAATAAAATATATCATAAAACATTGAGTGCAGTTAATACCACATATATTAATATTTAATACTGCAGATTAATAATCATAAAATTTTGCAAATTTAATATTTTTTCCATTAAAATAATTTTGCAAATTATATCCTACAATCTGCCCTTGATCCTTATAAAAAAGCTTCTCAAAGATGGCTCGTGCACATAAGATTGAACCCACATATTCTTAAAGTCATGGAAATTTAAGTTATACTCCTATATTTTAAATAGATAATATTCAATACACCATAAATTAAAGTAATTTACGAAATCACTTGTGTAAGGTAAGGGACAGAATCTTTTCATTATAAATGAACCATTCGAGAAGCTCAATCAGTGGTAAGATTCTATAATGATAATATTTACGGAAGAGGGACGACGACCTGGACGTAGGTAACAGGGAAGTAACCAGTGCGGCCATTGAGGCTTCCTTCATACCAGTTATCATCAATTTTGTTAGTCAGTGTTATAGTTTCACCTTCCTATAACATAAAAATAATTAATTTTTTCATAAATTGTTTAAATGAAAAAAATATTTATATTACAACAAACAAAACAAATTATTTATAACTGATCTAGATAAAATTACCTTGAAACTGAGCTCGCCAGGATTTTCAGCATCAAAATCATAAAGAGCAGTGCAGCAAGGAACCCTTGACATGGGTGTACGAGCTGGAGAGTTCTTCACTGGAGATGGCAAAGGAGATGCTGTAACAATGAAAAAGTCTTTTAATTTGTGCCTCACAAATTTTTAACAAAGGTGCATGTATAAATTCTACATATGATAGCTATGTTCTATTATAAATACCATTCTTAATAAATCAAAATTACAAACTACTATCATTCCATTACCAATGTTAAAGTCAAGGCACTTTTCGACTAAACGAGCTAAACCGAATATAAATTTTATTGTTAATAATAACTTTAAAGATATCCTCATTGAAAACTACAATAATTATTTTTTTATTTATTTGAACAGATGAACATACACACAATTTTTGAAAACTTATAAACATTTAAAGATTTTTGTCTATACTTTTGAATATCCTCTCAATGAAACACACTGAATATCTGTCATACCAATTCATATGGCATTGGAATATGATGATGTGTAGTAGCCAAGGAGTATATACATATATTTAATGATTTCTTCCTCCTTTCTGGTTAAAATGTTTTGTTATTTTAGAGAATCCAGATTTAGTATGTGAAATTTTTTATTCATACCCTTACACCTAAAAATTATTAAAACTTAGACTTAGCCTTTGCTTGTAGTTATTATATATAATAATACAGTGATAGAAGAAAGAGATTATGATGATGATGATAATTTATATTTTGTTTCTTCAAAATTTTGCTTCTTCTTTCGATATTTATATTAAAAAATAAGTGAAGCTTATTTAAAATTAAATTGAATGTATTATATTTTTTTCACTGTTATATTACGGTTTAAAACAAAATTATTGTTGAAGTGATTCACTCAAAAACAGATTCTTCTTTAGCTGAAAGCATTTCAATAAGGAATATCATCAAAGTTTGTATGTTAAAGAGTTATAAGCTATTACAGGCAAAAGTTAATCAAACAAAATGTTAACAACTCTATTTAAAACAAAATACACATTAATAATCAGCCATTGAAACATAACTACATATTAATTACTTTAATATTTTTATCATTTAAAAACAAATCATTAGCATGCTAAAAAGGTTACATTCCTACTACAGTTAACATAATCGCATTTTGCCATTTCAAATTCAGTGAAAATTTAAGCTTAATAAATCGGAAAAAATATTGGTTGCAACTTCAATTTACCTGAAACTTCAAAAATTACTACACGAGTGCAATGAAAAATAATGTTAAGGAAAGGTTATATATGTCCGATAAGATGCTCATTCAGGTATAATTTAAAATACAAATACATATTGTAATTTGGTTATAAACCATACTTAATAAAACTATAACTTAAGGGATAGAATAAAAAATAATAATAGATAAATAATCCAATACAAACATATTAAAACTAACTAAATATAAAATTAAATAAAAAATTATCTTTGTTCAAGGGAAATTTACTGTAAGGTAAATACAGTAAAAAGATACAAACATAAGGTATGAGGAATGTAATAAAAGTTAAAATATAGCTTAAAATCCAAAAAGAAGGAAAAAATGTTTGTGATAACAAAACATTACTAGGTTGTGTACATATAAGCACTGTATAATGTAAAACAATATTTTACAGTTTGATTACTACTATTTTTTTTAAATTTATTTATTAAAATTTACAACTGTATATTGAATGCATCAAGTAAATATAATGAAAAATAAATAATGTCCCAAGATAAAGGCAAGTAGAGAAACTACCCAGTGGTAGTACTCAAAATTAATACTAATTAAAATATTGCATAAAGTTGAGAAACATTGATAACTGATGTTACAATTTACTTCATAGAAAGTAATTCTTTCATGATTTTAAGTCATTTTAAAGTGTCTTATTCTTAAAACCAAGTAAATGTGGACTTTCTGAAGTTTGTAGGTTGAACTTATGCTTATTAGATTTTTACCAAATTTTATTATAATTTGGTGTCTATAAGATTATATTTTGAGAAATCATTATGAGAAAATGTCAGGTTTAATGGCTTATAATTTTTGGCCTCATCTCCCCTTATTCTACAATCACATGTAGCCAGACATTCTCCAAAAACTCGGACCAAGTCTCAAACAACCACTTAATCTCGCAGACTGGTGATCATCTATTCAACTCTTCTCAAAATAATCATCAATTGAGGCCTTATTATTTAAAAACTTTTAATTATATTTTTTCTCCATCAAATTAGTGACCGCCATTTAATATTTTATTGTAAAAATAAAAATTGATTTTAACTGATGGACATAATATATTTTATATCAAACATTTGTGAAAAAGAGGCACAAACTAAAGTAAAAATTAAAATGCTGGGATAAAGATTTTAACAATTTTTTTTACTACTTAAACTATATTTAAACATTTTATAATCCGCCCTATTGAACATAAGTAAATTATGGTTTTAAAATTCGAGCAAAGAGTTATGGAATTATGTGAACAGTTGTATAATTCATTCTGCTAGATGAACAGGGAACAGACGACACCGAAGTTATAAACTATTTATAATTCATTGCCTAAGAAACACAACCAAAAACCACAAGCATTATTTCAATAAAAACATTCAAATTTTCCATATATCAAATGAAAATTTCATCAAATATTTATGTTATTAAGTTATAGGATGAAGTAAACTGTATATTAAAAGATTATGTTAGAAAATCAGTAACTATTAAGAGAAAATAAAAAATACACAATATGTTTTATTATTATTATTCAGATTCCAGCTTTTATCCCAAACTTGTTTGTCCTAATTTATGACACAGTTAAGATAAAGATAGAAACAACCTATCACTCTCGAAAGTTATGTTCCAAGAATATCATGGATATCTTGAATTCATAAATACAAATGTCTATTTTCCTGAACAAACAAGGACGGCAATATTTTATAATGAACTGTAAAGATAAAAGATTCATTTGTTTTAAATGTGTTTTTATCTTTAATTACAGTAATGGCATACATATTTGACAAATAAATGTACCCACTCGCAGTTTAAATTAATCTTAATTAATAATTTATAGTCTTTAATTGTTCCGTTGATTGTATTTGAGTTTTCTGAAATTCAAGATAATATAAATTGGTTTAAGGTTTGTCTTTATATATCAGCTTTAAATATAAAAACAACAATTTATTATTTTATTTTTATGAAATAGTGGCTTATGCTACAACTGATATATAATACATAGTTATGCTATTTTATAATTAAATAAAATAAAATATTGAATGAAGGCAGTATAAGTCATATCTTATCTTAACACAGAGTGGGCTTAAATTCTAGTATATCAAACTTTAAGAAGCGAATTTCCTGACCATGTAGCATACATAAGCTGAAGCAAGATAAATTCTAAAGAATAAAAATAGAAAGAAAATGGTTAAGCATGTTTTTAAAATGATTAAAACAGAAAGCATGCATGTTTAGCGTACCATTAGTAGATCTGGCCTGCTGCTGGCTGGCAATCTCCAAGTGACTTGGCTTCCCATGGACTGGGGAAGAAGACTGGGACGTACCTGAACCAGAAAACACTTACTTCCCCGTAATAGCCCTATCCTTAATAAACAAACCATCTGCTGCCAACTTCCTACTGGAGGCTCAACATTATACTTGGAGAGAAAGGTAGGGTTTTTTTTTTTTTTAAACTGAGTTGAAATACAAATAGAAGTGGGAGAAGTAAAGAGAGTTAAAATAAAAAAAGAACAAACATATTCTTATGGTATTTAAAAATAACTAGATTTATATACCGGATCTAGATCTATATACCATCTCGGCTATGTTAGAAAAGGTCAACATGAGATAGTTTTGTTTTAACATCTATTAAAAATAGAGAATGGGAGTAAAATTGAATAAGAATTGTCTGGTAATGAAAACCAGTTTGGTTCATAAGAAATAATATGCATCTATGTGTCAACTAATTATAAGGCATTAAATATAGGCCCTCTTTCTTTCATAAATTTGGAAACACAGGATTTTTATTTTAATTGTTTGATTTTTAATTATTTTAATAAAGTAAAAGAGCTTTTTTTTTCAGAACTCAAACTTACATTAAAACATCATGCTTATACTTCTATATTCAAAACAAATTTTGTACTTAGATCTCTTCCTTCATAGATAGCTAAGATTTGGATGCGTGGAACATCTAATCGGACGCCACTTTAGAAACAAAAAGATTGTTAATGATGTCGAGCTCTGGAGATCACCGATAATATTTTAAAGAATAATATTTGATATTATAGGTAGTCTGAGACTTTGAGGCCAAATATGAAAAGAAATAGTTTCAAAGAAATGCTACAGATCATGGACAGAGAGTAAAGAGCAGACAACAAATACTTCAAATTTTGGAGGAGTGCTAGTATTTTTTTTTTTCAAGACTAAATATGAGAGTTCATTAATGAAAATATAAGAAACCAAAATCATTTTCTTTTTTAAACTTCTAGGCCATATCAATACGCCAAGCAAATGTATAAAATGCTCATTTTTTAGTTTTAACTGTTTTCGGTTTTTCTCCAATGTCCTTATAATCCAAAATGAAAATATAGCCTGACTTTTGCTGGTTGTTATGACACCCTGAATGCTTAATAATAGTTTTCTTCATAACACTTATTAGAAATTGCAAGTATAGATTCACCACAATGGACAAAAATATCTCAGTAAATAATTTCCTATTTCAAGAAACTTAAGTTAAAACTGTTTCAGCTAATTATTAAAAAAACAAAAAACATTAATTTTGATTTTTAGGATGTAATAAAGCTAGAAAACTTATTTTTAAGTATTGAATTTAAGTGGATAAGATCATTAAAAAGTTATTCTTATTCAAAATATAGAAACCAGAAAAGTAATATGATTACAGCTAACTTATCCAATAAAACTATCAACTTTCAGGCAGGTTTAAACCTACCACTTTCAGAAATGATAAATAAAACTAATTATTAATTCAACAAATAAATTTGAAACCCCAATAATTTCTATGGCTAAAGCTATGAGCATATAAAAAAAGCAGACGTATCACAACTGCAAATAATATTAACAAAGATCCAAGAGAATAATGGAAATTTCAAATATTGAGAATAAATTTATTTTATTATGCAGAACTATCAAATATAACATCAAAAGCTTACAACTGATAGAAAATATTGTGCTTGTTGAAAAAAGAAAGTATGCACTTTTAATACACATATTTGTTACAGAATCTATGTCATATATAGTTTGAACTTTGAGAATTAAGGCAGTACTGAAAATTTATGATGCATGGGACAAAAATATGACAATATAACAATTTTTTTTTTAAATTTAATATGGGCTGTCATTTGATTATATGTATATCAGTTTAATGTATTTCAATTTTTAACAATATCAATGAATTTTGCTGTACTCATCAAAAACATATTTGTTAGTCAAAATGAATGATTTTTTTTTTTAAAGTCCGAATTTTCAAATCTAAATAATTAGGGAGAATTTAAGGGATTCTTGAAAAATATCTACCATCTATAATAAACTATTGTTGATCCTCCAGTTACCAATAGTTTTTGTCTTTTCTTAAGTTGTTGGCTCTCCAGCAGCGTTAACAGAATAAAGCAATTAGCCTAGACCATCTCTGTCGAATGAAATATCAGAAGCTTATAATAGCATTTTTGCTTCTTCAGAAAGGACTATCAGAAGCAGAACTAATCTAACCTAGGTTTGGTGTAAGTTATCAAGTGATGAAAAAAAAAAAAAAAAAAAGAACAACTAAATGTTGTCAATTATTACTGCTCTAGCTGAACTAAATAACAACTAATCAAATTAGTGGCTATAAACTATTATGAAAGGCCCAACTACATATCTATACTTATTTTTTAATAAATGTAAAAATAAAAAAACACTGTGAATATCCTGCAACTGAAACTATTGATCAATCCATGAAAGTGAGCTATATTTTAGTTAAATTAAATTATTCTGCCTCTATAAAAAACTCACAAATAATAAAGAAAAAAAATATAGATGGCGATGCACAAAAAAACAAAGAAAAAACAGGAAGTGTTAATTTCATTCATTGGATATGAGTTTATGAAGTTTAAAATTGGTAAAACAAGATTTTTTCACTTGCATTGTTATAAACATGTTATTCATTGAATAAATTGCATATGTTGAATACAAACATTCTGGAAGAGGGTAATTAGATTCAACAATCTCAATGCTTACGACTGCTAAAAACTAGAATAGTTTACATGATTATTGTTTAAAAAGTAATAAAACATACATTCATAATTAAGAGTAAAATCAATTAGGTAATTATATGCTACTAAATGCTAAAAGAAAATTCATTTTCATAACAAAATGAAAGTAAATCCAACAAAAATAACTAGCGTGATTTATATCTAAACATTCAAAGTCATGCTTCAAGAAACATAAATATTTATATTTTTATTGATTGTTATTTTGATGGTGATTATTTTTAAATATTTTGGTTTTGAAGAGAAATGACTTGTCCGGTATCAAGGCCAGGACAAGTCTTTTCTCTTCAAAACAAAAATAAATATTGATAGGTGTTTACATTAAAATGAAAGAAACATAAGAGTATTGATTGTGCATCGCCACTAAATACATGACTGATGAATATAAACATTTACAAAAATAAAGAACATTTAACAAAGAAAAAGGAGAAAAAAAAACTAGAACATTTCAAGAAAGAAGCTGTCATATTTTAAACTTAATCTTAATATTAATTTATATATATTCTTATTCATAAAATTAGACTATTGCGGTCCTGCAGTTTCTACAATAGTTATCTGATCCATGTTAAATTTAGATCGCACATGGTTATTTAATACACATATGTTTGAATTATAATAAATGAAGATGCTAAGTCAAGAACAATGGACCAAATATTGATTGAAATTTATGGTTATTGCTCCATTTCCATAAATTGTAGCATAACATTACTAAACCTAAAACTTTCCTTAACAAAATATTCATCTTATATACAAAAAGTCAAATTTGATTGACAGTTCCTGAAATTAGCCCATTCAAACAAATTCTTTAGTTTTATATCTTAGTTAATAAACTTAAAAACATTTTCCTATGTTATACAGGGTGTCCCGAATTTAAATGGCAAAACTTCAGGAACTTATAGGGGACCGAAAAAGTAAGACAAAAAGTCCTTTAGAGATTTGCTCGTTTTTGCTTAATTTTAGAGAAAATCGCAAAAAAAGAAACAAAACAAGTTTTCATTATTATACTTTTTTATTTACATTTATATTTATGTTATGTTCTTTTTAATGTAAATATTGCTCAAAATGTTGTCCTCTTGCACCAATGCAAGCATTACATCTATCACTCACTTGATAAATTGCAGCTAAACATTGTTCTGATGATATTTGGTGCACTGCATCTATGATTCGGTCTCTTAATTGCTCTCTTGAGTTGATTGACACCGAATAAACTTTCTGCTTCAAGGTTCCCCATACGAAGAAATCCATGGGTGTCATATCAGGTGATCAGGTTGATAGGCCAAGGTACTACTCCTCCACGTCCAATCCACCGTTGTGGATAATTTATATCCAGCCAAACTCGAGCAACTCTGCTATAATGAGCTGGACATCCATCGAGTTGGAATCACATTTCAATCCGCTGTTGTGAGGAAATGTCATCTAAATACTTAGAAACGTCGTTCTCCAAAAAATGTGTAAATGTGATACCATTCAATCTTCCAGGTAAAAAATATGGTCCCACCAGTAATCCGTTCCAAATTCCAAGCCAAACGTTAATAGCAAATTCATGCTGAAACCTATTTATTCTCTTTAATAGCTCTGGGATTTTCAAGAGCCCATACATGATAATTTCTTTGATTAACAATTCCTCCTCTTGTAAAGGTAGCTTCATCGGTCCATATAATTTTTAATGGAAATAAATTATCATCGCGAATTTTTCAAGAAACCAGTTACTAAAATTCAATCTCTTGACATAATCTTGAGGTAATAAATTCTGAACTTTTTGAAGATGGTATGGATAGCGATTATCACAAAGGAAGCCAAAATGTAAACAAATAAAAGAATGTAAAGGATAACATTAAGTGTTTACATATCTCACTGCCTAGCCTGACGAACTTTGAAAGGTGATAATCGCTACCTGTAACATTTTTGTTTTGTTTCGTTTTTTGCAATTTTATCTAAAACTAAGCAAAAACGAGCAAATCTCTAAAGGACTTTTTGTCTTAGTTTTTCGGTCCCCTATAAGCTCCTGAAGTTTTGCCATTTAAATTCGGGGCACCCTGTATATTTCTTTTGATCTTATTACTTAATTTATAATTTTTATAAAATTATGAAATTCAAAATATGAAAATATGAATATTGTATATATATAATGTGTATATTACAATAGGAAAAATCATAACATTATATCAATTTCAAAAATTTACTTATACTTTAAAATATTCCAGCTCTCTAGAAATATCAAAGGATACGTTACTTAGGAACTATTATCTCTAAAAATAGCTAATGGTTTAAGTTCAAATTTATAGTGAATGGGCTATAAAAAGGATAAAAGAAACAAAAAACCAAATGAATCTAGTACAATGGACATCATAAACACAACACAGAAAAGTAATTATGAAAATAGCAGCCAATCTGGGTGAGATCAGAGGAAAATAAAAATACAGAATGGGCAAAAGCAATGAGTCGATGAAAATTAACTAAATCATAAATAGATATTTCAATAAGAAGAGGATGGTGTAGACTGTGAAGCTTAAGATGGGGTGTGAAACTGAACAAGAACCAGGTAAAGTTAACATTAATCGCATGCATTTTGAACCATCAAAAATGAATATACTCTATACTAGCCACTCTACAGATAAGAAAAAAATATCGGCAAATATAATTGTTTGCTGAACAAATGAGAATACTTTAAAAATCTGTAGAGCAGCCATATTTGACTATTGGTATTACATTAAAAATGGATTATTATGTTTATACCCAAGACCAGGGCTTTCAGTAATAGTTTCTTTAAAATCTGTGGTGATTGCCAAGAGGGTCTTACTTTGTCATCATATATTACAAAAATTAAAATACTAGTGTTCCAAATAAAAACATATATGCATATAAAAAATAACTATGTGACAGAGACTGAGTGATTGAGGTTAACATAATTTCATTAAATCTTTCAAATTAAATAAATCAATAAATGATTTCTTTATCGATGAGGAAACAACTACACTAACTGGGGTTTTTTTCACTCAATCTTTATTAGGTTCATTTCTTTATAATGTTGTCTTCCATTAGTAAAAAGCGGTTGGTGAGATGATTCCTATTATTATATCTAAACCACACAACCAATTAGGATGGAACCATTGTCAATATTACAATAGTTATTATATTTTCTTTCATTTCCACTTTTGCTTTCCTTTACTGATGTCTCTAACATAAAAAAACTTCCTGTTTTTTTTTTTTTATAACTTTAGACAAATAAACAGTGCATTTAGATAGATAAAAAGATCTATACAGACTTAATTAATCTCTAGGTTAAAGAAAATTAGAGAGCCAAGTTTGCCATCTTATTCACATCATTAAATTCATGTTATTATACCATTTACCCAATTATGTAGTAGATGTTATAAATACCCTTGTGCATGTTATGGATGAGGCACTCTAGATTCTCCAGTTTTGCTGGGTGACTGTAAAGGCTGTCGAAAAAGTAGAGGTGTGCTTGTTTTGTCGGGTCATTCAGTTTTTTCTATTTCCATGATGTTTTGGTCAGTTGAATAAGACTTAGTCATCATAAAAGAAAAAGAAGAGATCAGCACACAGAAACCTATATGCTAGCATTTCATTTGAGCACTCATGCATATTCTGTTCCTGGGGGAGGGGGATATCCGAGCCTGTATATACCAAGAACATAGGTATTATCAAAGACAAAGATAGGATCTCGAGTACAATATACCTCAACTCAGCATTTGCAATTTTATCCTTGGAGGACTTTAACAAAAGACTATTGAGTGCACTTCTCATATCATGGAAGAGGTAAAAGACAGAAATTGAGAATAATTAGAAATATTCAGACAATGAAAAATTTCAAAGAATGGCTTCAACAATAATTGATATTAATAGGCAGCATCTTAGAGACATTATTTTTAAAATATTTGTAATTAAATTGGTAAAAATAATTTATAAAAAATTTAAATTATGAGAAGTTAATTCCAGTTTCTTGTTCCGTTAATTTTTTATAACCGGATCTGAAGTAGTGCTTGAAAACAATTAAAATGCCTATTTGCCAACCTAGTTCCTCTTCCTCCTCCCGACTAGCACCACCGATCCAGGCATTGCTTAAGAACGCTGGTGTACGGCTCATAAAGAACCTAATATAGATAATATAATATAATATATTAATTCTGTGTTATGTACATAGATTTTAGACCCATAAAACATTTATGTAGCTACATCTATAAAAGATGAAAATAATAAGTTTTAAATTATTGTATTAGTGTTAAATTATTGCCATCCCAACAAAAGAAAAAAAACAAAAATCATAAAAAATTAAATATACATGCAAATAGGTTAATGAACAACAGTAAAAGCAAACCCTATGTTTTCTAAATAAACAAAAAAACAAATCAGAACATAGCTTGGCACATGATTAAATAAAATAAACTTTAAAACAAAATAAATCAACAAAAATTATAAAGCTGAATCTTAATTTAAAAAATTGATTCTCCGGAGAATGAAAATATCTTTAATTCAAAATAAAACTCAACAAATTTCACAGGATTGATAAAAATGTCAGTATAATTTAAAAAAAATTGTACAGTATTCGAAATAAAACTTCACCACGCGCCATTTTAGCTTTCTTTATAAAATAAAATTGAAGCATTTATTTAAGCTTAATAACATTAAATTATGATATTAATTCATGTCTAATTATATGACAGAAGAAGAAGATAAAGACAAGCGAAAATTTAATTTTTTTCCCGGTTAATATAAGATTAAAGCACAACTAAGCTGAGTCAAGAGAGCCCCACAATAACAACCACCACAGTAATATACCTCTCAAATGGCTCCAATGGTCCTGGTCTTGGTTATGGATGTTAATATGGAAAGTGCTCGAACCGTTATATCCATCGGTTCCCATGGACTCAACATTAAGGTCATGCAGGGTCTTTGGCACGAACTCCATCTTTGGCTTGTTCACAGCTTCCTCCCTCCTGTGAATTAGAATTATTGTATAATAATGAATAAACATAATTAATATTAATACTGGAATACAATTAAACAAACAAAACAAGCATACACACACACTTTTATTTTTACAAAAATGGTGTGCTGCTCACGTCACAACTAACGTTTAAAATATTACTTGAAATGTTTTAAACATTTTTATTTATTTTTGATGTAAATAGTTATTTTTCCTTAAATAATACAAAAAAAATGTTAACCAGAAAAATTACTTTGATCTATAACTTAGAGATTATTGTTTCTATTTTTGTTATTTTTTTTTTGCTTATATTACCAACACTATAGTATACATCTATAATACTAATTTTACTTTAAGAAATGTATTTTCAATATGGGAGAATATTTCTTTTTCAGATTATTAAATAATCAATATACTTCTTCTAAATTGACTAAATTAAATTACAGATATTAAAGTAAAACATATCTATTGCACTAAATAATAAAAATAAATGAAAACAAACATTACTTTTCATGAAGATTTTCAACAACTGTCTGCAAAATTTCAGTACATTGTCTGTGATATTCCACTAGACCTTCTGCAAACGTAGTCAACTGAGATATTTGTTCGACCTTTAGGAATAAAAATTATATAGTCAACTATTTGAATAGGTGCATTGATAATTTCTAATAAACATAAGTGAGTTAAGAATAAAATAACAAGCACCAAGTATAAAAAAAGGAACAAAAAATTGTGAGGCTAAAAATGATCAATTAATATATTTTTTATAAATATAAAAAAAGGAAACATATAAGCTCATTAGATTACCAAATTTTCTATCAAAATATAAAAGTAAATTTGTAATATTGGAAAAAAATCAGTTTAAAATATCTAATAAAAAATAATACTCTTAAATGTAATATTAGATAAACTTTTAATTTATTTAAGAAGAGAAATTAATAGTTCTTCCGACCAGCCTTATTCTAAAGTATGATATTATTCCATATTGAGTCTAAAAAAATAATGAGTTTCTATTTTACTAAAATCAAAAAGTCTAAAAATTGAAAAAAAAAAAAAGAAAGAAAAAAAGGTATGTAATGCTAGACAAGGTTAAGGTTTAGACAGTGGTAGGTATAAAGATGTAATTACAATCAATTAGGAATTTGATTAAAAATTATGCAATGATTATAAAATTACAATATAGTAGAACTATTCCTACAATACACTAAAATTAACGAAGCTGATTTTTTTTTTTAATTTTAACATCTAAGAATAAAACATAACAGTAAAATATTGTAATGGAAATATGTTTCTTTTTAAAA
The DNA here is from genome assembly GCA_037127475.1 of Arma custos. Lineage (NCBI taxonomy): Eukaryota > Metazoa > Arthropoda > Insecta > Hemiptera > Pentatomidae > Arma > Arma custos. Next base: position 81,347,953 of record CM073763.1, on the reverse strand, counting down.
GAATATAATGTTTTATAAAAAGCATAACATATTATAGGCTAAGAAAGTAAAAAATAGCTACTTACATCATTTTCTAGGAGGTTGAACATACCCATCTGTGCGAGATGCAAAGATTCAGCAAACTTCTCCTCCGCCTGCTTGATTTCATCATCTGTAATATTAGACCCTGGTTGTGGTTTACACCGATTTTAGCATCGGCAATAGATTCAGGGTAGAAACAGGGCAAAAGCAAAAAAAAAAGAACAAATAAATAAACAAAATTAATAAATAAAAGCAAAATAATTAATTAAGAAATAACAAAATATACACTAAAACTAAAGAAAAGTAAGTAAATTAAAAATAATTAAATGGGAATTGTAAAATACTAACTAAAGCAAAATATTAATTAAATATTTTAACACAGTAATATATAATGTATTTAAAAATTTAGTCATGAATGTAATAATAGCTATTGCAATAAGTACAAATATAAAAAGAATTAAAAATGTAATGGCAATGCTAAAAAAATATAAGGAAATAAGGATGGATTCCTATCAAGTCATCATGTTTTTAAAAAGGTGTTCAAACTTACAATTACTTTGTCCTTGTTTCGGAAATGGAAAAAGAAAAATATCGTTACCAATATTTACTAAAATATTCTTTACTATAAAATCCTATTATAAAATCTGATACTGAAATAAGTAATTAAGAATTCATAATTACCTTTAGCTTGCTTCCTTCTTTTGCAATCAAAGTCCAATCGCCTTCCCTGCAACTTCTTCCTATGATGCTAATAACACAAAAATTATCAGTTCCATAAATTATGACTTCATTAGAATCAATTCTAATATAATTTTATCAATTTAAATAAATTTATGTCAGATTTTCACAACTTAAAACCTTATAAAGCTGTAAAGGTTGTAACTGTATAATTCTCTGCATGTATGGATATGTCTATAGGTTAATGGGCAGATATTAGTTTAGGAGTCTATTCTTTCCAGTGGCAGTTTTGTCAAATTTTCTTTCTTATTTTTTAAAATAAAAACCAATATAACGATAAGAAATTTTGGATTCTTATAGATAGAAAGCATTAAAAAATAACAATGGCTACAACATTGTAAGGGCAATACTGTTACTGAACTTCTTAAATAAAAAATAAGCTTTGTCATTCAATATGCTAATATTATTTATTATTAATATTGTTTATGGGAATACCAAACTTAAAAAAAAGGAAATAATTTCTATCTTAATTCCTAATCAATTCAATTGCTAATCTTATATACAATGAATTTTTCCAGTTTTCCCTAATACTTTATAATAAGTTAAAACAATTTCAAAAATGCTACCTGAATCATTTCCTAAATACCAACTGTCCTGACTCATAAAATATTAGTCTTGTTTAAAACTATACCATAAAATCCATTTTGAATAAAACCAGAGATGAACTCTTTATGAAAATTGCAATTCAATAAAAAATAATTGCAAGTAACAAATGGTGTTTGGCAGTTTAATAGAATTCATAATTTCAAAGGATTGATTATCAATTTTATATATATATATATATATATATATATATATATATATATATATATATATATATATATATATATATATATATATATATTAAATTGCACTCATCATTAACCAAATTATGCAAAATAATTTATAAAAAATGAAAACAAAAAACATTAATTACATACCATTACTTCTTTGAGGTCTTTGGTCTGCAAGTGATGAAGAGGCTCCAGGAAGTTCTGCTTGGTATTGTCATCAAGGGAATATTTGACATCTGCCATTTGTTTCAATCCTTCTCCCATTTCCAACAATGCCTGACCTGTTTTTTTAGAAAGGAAAATCAAATTAATAATTTTAAATATAAAAAAATGTTAGATTCAAGAGCCAAGTTAAGACTAAAAGAAGTTGGATACCATCTATTCTGTGATAGTCTAATTCAAGAGGACCCATATCTTCTAATAGTTCAGATGAATTTACTCGGAAATTCAATGGATATATTTGGGTTTGAAAATAATTTTATCTATCTGTTTGGTGTGGATTTTAATAATTATTATTCACTTTAGTTTATAAAATAAAAGTAATAACTGATATCTGGTAGTATTCATCACATAAAGCATAAGTAATGAAGGAGCATTAACCAAGCATAAGTGAACCAATACCAACTTAGGGATTAATGTGGCTTAATAAGTAATTAGAACTAAACTTTAATTCTGAAGAGCTGTGAATTCTCCTATCATCATCATCATTATCTTTTATCCTCGCCTACCGCCTAGCAGTGTGAGGGGACCCTTTATAGAGCATGACCCAGTTGTCTCTGTTCTGTACCAGCACATTTCTCCTATTCCAATCCATTCTTCTTTTCCTGAAAGCCTCCTTCACCCCGTCTTCCCAACATAGTCTTGGTCTTCCTTTCCCTCTTTTGCCCTCTACTCTTGCATTGTATGCACATTTTGCTGGACATGTAACAGATGTCCAAGCCAGATGAGCCAGTTCCGCTCTATTAGTTCAGTGACTGGAACCGTCTTGAGATGTGTCCTTATTGTTTTGTTACGCACTCGATCTCTTCTGGTCTTCCCTTCCACCTTCCTAAGAAACCTCATTTTGGTAGCCTGAATAAATAAATCAAGTCATGGTTGGTTGTTAGAGACCATGACTCTGAGGAGTATGTCAAATCGGAATAAAGGTAGACTTGAAGACAGCCATTTTTGTCTTTTTTGCCACCTCGCGACGGTTCAAGAAGCCTCTTTTCAGGGCGTTGAACATCCTGCTTGCTGCCCCAATACGTTCTGATATTTCACTTGATGCAGGCAATCTCCTGCAAGTGCACTCCTAGATATTTAAAATAAGTTACCTGTTTAATTATTTCGCCCTTAATTCTGATTACTCTCATAGCACTTCTTGGCTTTCTTCCGATCCTCATTACTTTTGTCTTTGCCAGCTTGATAATCATGTTGATAAACTTCAATTCTTCTTGGAGTATCCTAATAAGTGCTGAAGATCTTTCCTTCTCCTATATAATTAATAATTACCAATTTCGAGTTTGATCAAACGAAACTTCAAGGGAGTAAAAGATGAAATTATTTGGTACTCAGATTCAATTCATGACTTGAAAAAGTCTAACTGATGATTGTATAAAAAATTCCAATTCTATTTCCTTTTCATTCTATGAACGAATGAAACACTTCATATCAAGAATACCATAAAAAGCAAGGAATCTATTTTGACTATTTGAGGTGATTAGGTTTAAAACCAACTCAAACCATTTACAACAATTCTCACAATAGTACACAAAATATACATGATTAAGTCACATCTGATTTTCTGGTGTAGACTCACGAGTTGGAAACAATTTTTTGATGTATCAGGCTTTGCTTGGTGCAGTTCGATTGGGTAGATATTGAAACTAATTGCATTGATCCGTTTAATCATATAATCCCCAAAATATATTATCATATTATCCTCTAAAATCGATTATTCATTTCATAAAACTTTGTTTATCTAAAAAAATGTTTATCTAATTTGAAATTAAAACAAAATTAAAATATAAAATAAACCACCAAAATATAAAAAGGTGAATAACTTCTAGTGAAAACAAAGGTAATCTCATGAATCAATACTAGGAATAATATTTACCAAAATAGGAGTCGTCACCGAGTTTTCTTCCATAAGTAACCATGCATTCACCAAGAGTTCCTTCAGGCTGCGGATATGTGCTCGCTTTTGCTTGCCCACTGAGTTTTGAGATCCCTTTTACAGCAGCCATTTTCGCTCTTGCAGTAGGATTTGGTTGTAAATACTCCTTTGTTTTAAGCTGCAGTTCTTCCACAAGTTCATAAGTAACATCTGTTTTCTGTAAAATTTATTGAAGAAAAATATGAAGATTAACTAAATATAAAATCGTCTATTATAAAAAAATAAATACGCTTAGGTAATCATAATATCAATCGACCATGTGTGTAATTACTAAGTAATATGTGCAATCAATAAAAGTATGATCAACAAGTAATAGAATAATCATAATTAAAACAGGGCCACAAATTAAAAAATGTACAATTTTTATTTACAACTTAGAGTGTGTGCATTAACCCATTTTATACTACTATATTAACAATAAAGTAATTAAATACAAAAATCTAAAAATTACCTATCAGCTTTCAATTCAAACAAATTTTTTGGTGATTCATAGTTTTTTTTTATAAATGAACAATAAATGTATAATTCGTCTTAGATTACTTAAAAATTCACAGGGGAAATTATTTGATGAAATGTGAAAGTGTGAAAGGATTTCTCCTCAGCTTAGAGTCACAAACATTTATCAAAAAATATGTGATTAGCAAAATAATTAAGATACAGTAATAAAGTAACACATAATCAAATTTGTGTATAAAAATTCAATAAAATCAGAATAAACTTCAATTATTTCAAAATTAATATATATTTATTTATTTTATCATGTTTATATTTATCAGTAAAAAAAATACATACATTTAATATAATACCTACTGTTGTAAAAAAGTAGTATAGAATTTTAAAATTTAAAATTTTATATTTTAAAACAGGATTTTTTCTGAATTCAATTTGAATAACTACTTAATGCTTTTTACGAAAAAGCAAGAAAAAAAAAATGACTACTAATTTGAAATACTTAGCACCTCAGCAGTAAAATCAAAGTTGTTTACATTTAAATTTAATACATTACATTTCAAAATACTTTTTATTTAGTAAGTAAAGAATTGTTTAATCTAGGAATAATAAAAGTTTTAATTAATACAACCTTCAATCAGTAATCACAGTCATAACTAGCAGTTCAAAGATCCACCCTAAAATAAATAAATTTTACAGGAATATAATAGATCCACCACAACTTACCCTTTCCATATCCATAAAATCAACATCAAGTTTTGTTCCCTCCGCACCTCCCATTTTTTCTGTCATATACTGTAAAAAAAAAGAAAATGAATATAGATCAGCAAACTATTTTTATGTGTACAGTAAATACAACAAGAATAAAGGTTTTTTCAGAAGAACTTTAGTCAATATCAACCATTACCAATCCAAGATTAAAAATAATATTTATATTTATGCGTGAAACAATTTCAAAATGAAGACATATTCATGTAACAATATTGCTTTAAATCAATTAAAATATTAATTCCATTATCATCAATCAATACAATTATTCAGTATTTTATACAGCTAATCATTAAATTACTGTACCATTTCTGCTTCAAGTGTTTATTATTTTACCTATTTTATATTATTGTTTTGAAGTCGAATGGTCACTGGATATATCTTTAGAAATGTTGGGGGTGGGAGATCAATAAATATACAAAATAATTATAACTTATTTTATTTGAGCAAGATGATTATGTCAAAATGAGATTTTAGAAAGGAACAGGTGAGGGAAAGATCTTTAAAATTTTGGAGAGCAATATGAAAGAGTGGAATAAGGGTTTAGGAGAAAATTGGAAATAATATAGGCAATTGAAAAACTTGAGAACTCCTTTTTATATCACTAGCTTGATGGAAAAATAGATCAATAAGGATGTATTCTAAATCAGATAAATTGTTTCTCGAATGAAGTTACGGGTGTTGAAAAGTTATGTCCTAAAGTAAAAATATTCAGAAGATTGATGAGAATATTAATAAACGAGATATTTTGTACCAATTTTCACCTCCTTTTGGATAGATTTAGAGAGGAGAGAATGTTGGTACAGGTAGTTAAATTTGTATATGAGATGTTGCTTTTTCTGTGATCTGACTTGGATTACAAATGATAAAATGAGTAGGGAGAGGTTTTTCATGATCTTATTTTATTTCAGTTATTAAAAATTGGGTGAGAAAAAAAATTTTTTGATTTAGAATTAAAAGTTTCTTTCATAGGCCCCAGACGTATATTATTTACATTGAACAATACAGCAGGATCAAAAATGTTCTAATTAAATAGAAAAGTAAACTTTCTAACAAGGAATTATAGGCAGAGGCAGACCATTAGGGAACTAAAGGGAGCTTTGCACTAACACAAAGAGAACAAAAATCTGTGCTAATTAAGTGGCGTAGTGCAAAGGGCCTCGAGCCCTAAAGCACTCAGCTAACGAAGGGCCCTGGCCGAGTTGTCTCGCCATAAATCGGCAGTGACTAACCGGGTCACCGGTTAAAGAAACCGGTCTCTTAGGGCCATATCTCGCGATTAGCAGCGACCTTTGGAGCGGTCTTAACCACCATTTAGGAGTTAGCGATGATGAGGAGATTACGATGCTTCTAAACAATATATTTACAATAATTTGTGTATATATAATTAATATAAATGAAAGTTTATTTTTAAATGGTTCTTATTGACTGTAACACCACTTTATGCACATATGTCAAACTGGAGGATAGGAAAAGTCCTAACTTCTGCGTATCCAGGTATTATTAGAATCGGGATCTGAACAAGTACCTGACACCCCTCCACTTTACGTCATTAAACGAATGACGGCATAACCAAGGATTCTTTACTCCATTTAAAAATCCTAGGCCGCCTGCCGAGCTGCGAATCCGCCATCTTGAGCTTAGTAGGTTGTTATGTTAACAGATACTTTACATTAAATATTTAATTGAAGTCCTGTCTTATCCTTCAATAATGCTCCAATTACCTGTAGTAGACAGATTCCCTGTCAAGAATTCACATCTTTACGTCTTGTACGGATCCAGCTATCCTCATACAAGATTGAAATGAACATAAACTACTAGCAGATTCCGACCTATCGTTTTCCTGAAACAATCGACGAACTTACAACTGAATACCAAAGATTACAGGCATTGCCAAAATCAGGCTTTTTGGGATACTCTAAGTTAAACTTTGAAGCCTTGATTGAATCGATAGGCAATCGTCGGTCAAGAAAACATTCTCTTAAAACAACTTTACCCTGATGACCCACAATTTTGAACCGAAACTTAGATTTTCATGGCTATGGCTAACTGGACTATGTTGCAGTAGGAGTCCAGTCATAAATTTTGCCTATTCATGCATAATTAGGGCAAGAATTTGACACCCTACAGGCTCTGAATTCGCATTTTACTTCCCCTTTCGAAGGGTAGCAAAACGAAGGATTTTTTTACCTTCCGGGTTGCGAACCCGCGATTTTGGGCCACAGTAGGTTGTTATGTTAATCATTAGACCATAGGTGATCCCTATTGTACATCGTAAACACGTGTATCTTTCATGTTCGACATTTGTTTACAATTTCAGTATAGGGCACCGAATTTCGGATTTTTCAATTATTCCAATCCAAACGTTATGGATCAAATTCATGGTCAGGCCCTTTGTTTTTCTGACGATTGATACGATTAAAGGAACTGTGAGAGCGAGGAAGCCAGAATTATTAATAAGACATTGTCGAAAGTGAATCCAAAGCTTAGGATTTGGGATTGAATTGAATACGACGAACGAGAGACGTCATCGAGTATAATAGCAGATGAATGAGGGACCGTTCCAATGTGGCGTAGTCAACCTCCACTTTATTGATCCTAATTATTCAACGATGGACAATGGCTAAGGCCGCTTTTGTCCCAAGGATCCAGGCTAAGGAACTTAAGCGTAGTCCTAAGCGTAGTACGCAGGGTCGCCCCTTTACCTTAAATCTAACCTACCTTACAGTCTGTTTTGTAGGCATCCTTCAACATACCACACTTTTAAAACTTCCTTGAATGTATTGGCAGTTAAAGAAGAGAAAAATCTTCCAATCCGGCTATTTGCTTAAATCCTTTTTATACTCACTATAATTTTGTAAAAGGCGACCAGAGGCCGATGTGTAAACAGCTGGAAGCGCTTTGCGAGGAGGAAGAAGTTAGCTGAGGCTTCAAGGGCTGTAGAGCCCAGCAGTAAGTAATTTTAAACAGATAGGAAGTGGAGTTTTAGATACCATTGAGTTAAGAAGCGGAAGAATAGAGGTGTAAGAAGAAAATATATTCATTTTTGTATGGAATCAATTTACGTGGATATACAAAGATACTTTCTGTTACGAAATATATTTATTTTTAACTATGGATCAACATTATAAGTTATGAACTACCAAATATGAATCTATTTTCACTATTTTAACTATTTTACTCTCTTATCTATATTCTTAACTACGGGTATCTTTACCACATTTCTCTTCCTTATCTTCTCTCTAATCATACAATATTTTAAAGCCAGTAACATACATATATAAGAGGAAGTTTACATCGCTGGCCACAAGAAAGTAACGCCATAACTTCATGGGTCATCAACTCATAATATAAACGAAATTCCTAAGGTCGTTAAACCATTAGTTAACTCTTGAAAAAGGAATAGTGTAGGTGACATTTACGAGAATGGTACGAGATAAAAGACAATAATGTATTCAAGGGAATTAATAAAATTGATCTTAAAATTTGAAAAAAAAAATTAATAACTGTTCAATGAAATTAAACATTTTGCTGTCAAATCTTATACTTTTTTTATTAGATGCTATATAATTTAGACTTAAGGCATCTATGATTTTGATTATCGATAACATTAATTTTTTTCGAAGTGGGATGCTCAATATAAATGATATTTCTCATGCGTAATTGGATCTCTCAATACAGAACCAATTATTCAAATCTCAAGAAAGAATAAAAAAATTATATGTAGAACGGAGATAGTTGGGGGGTGCAGTAAAAAAAAAAAAAAAAACACTGAATAAGTACTAGACTTATATTTATGTGCCGACGTTTCGACCTACAGTGTAGGTCATCTTCTGTACACTGTAGGTCGAAACGTCGGCACATAAATATAAGTCTAGTACTTATTCAGTGTTTTTTTTTACTGCACCCCCCAACTATCTCCGTTCTACATTTGATCATCCAGTCAACTATTTTCCTCTCATAAATAAAAAAATTAGTTCTGTGCCTCGGAAGTAAAGAACTCCATGACCACAAAATAGGTAGTAATTAGGCAAATTGTCTTAAATAAATACTATGTTCTATACTTCCAATTACATATCAGAACCAACGCCAATGTGAACAATTTTCTTTAAGAGGTTTCAATAAGCAACGGAGATACATGTCAAATTTTAATAGTTCCAAGTTATGGAAAATTGGCTATCCTGAACAAATAAAAACTGAGTGGTGTCCTTAACCTATGGGATAAAGGTATTTAAACGTGAAAATGAATTAAATGATTGACAATATTACAATTTTCCCTTAAACGAACTGTTTCAATAGACACTTATTCAAGTTACTAAAGATGGTATATAATTTTATTTTGGTATTTCTTAGTATACTCTTATTATTCAATTATTAAAATTAACAGAAGCGAGGTAGCTACTAGAAGGCTAGATAATAGCCTGGGAAGTTATGCAAGTGTGAAACGTGGCAGTAGGCGATCGAAGCCGCGGCGGTCCCCTGACCTCAATATCGACCGCAGCATCCTCCAGAGCCGGCATCTTCTCCAGGATAATCCTTTCCAGCCGGAAAGACCTTTTAGGAAAAAGGATAACGAGTGTTTAACGGTAATGCAACGAAGGTAAAGGGTATAATTATCAATTTCACCAAAGCATCTTCTGAAATTTGGAGCTCAAGCAATGTTTAATTATGAATAGAACGGTCATAAAGCAGGTAGTTATGGCAATAACTATAAGCAAGCATTTTTGAAAAATATAATATTTTCCATAAAAGTGGTTTCAATAAAAATATCTCAGATTTTTAAAGAGATACACAAAACAAAATTAAAAACTCGTACCACTATATCTCAGAAGGATATTCGCTCCTTTATTCAGAACAGATTGTGCTAATTCCAAGTCGACGGTTGTGCAATGAGATGATGTAGCCGAACGCTAGGATTTTCCCCAGTTAAGGGTACCCATTTTATTGAGACTGGCTAAGCCCAAGGAGGGATCAAGGTGTCACAGAGTATAATCGCAGTTTTTGAAAAAAAAAGTTAAAAACTTCTTTGGGCTGTTGATGTGAAATGTGATGTATTTGGTTTTCATTTATGTATTTACTGGAATAACCTAATGATGAAAGATTTTGCGATTCGTTGATAGGTCAGTGATGGTCCAGTATTTTAGAGGCTTTATTTTAATATTTAAGAATTGAAAATGGCGATAATAGACGTAAGTAAGTAAAAAGCTTATGCGGACAAAAAAGTCAGATTTCACAAAGAAAACCTAAAAGTTGGTAAATGTTTTTCATTGAATAGTGATGATTTAAAACTAGTCGAAAGGTTCAATTAAGACTAGAGGAAACGTAATTAATCAATTAAATATTAGCTGGGAAGAATACGCATAGGCCTTAATTGATTTATGAAAGTATTTATTCTTAATTAATTAACCCTATCGAAATACTTTTCGGCGGTTAATTACCAAAGTTCTTCTAACAATTATAATTGGGAAAAATCAATTAAGTTTCTCTCAAGTCCATGATTATGAGCTATGGATCAGATAGATTTAATTATTTCATCGAAAAATAAAGTATGAGAATTGGACTTTTTGTAATATTACTTATCAATTTTATCTTTACTTTGTCTCAGTCTTGAAAGAGCCTGCATGAGTTATACGATATCCATTCTGTATGACCAATGAACACGCAAACTTTTCACGCATGTAACTCGACATTTACCCCCAAATCATCTTACCATACTCCCTTCTAAGGGCAATAGTGTAATGTAACTGTCTGTTGTAACCGACTTCAGGCACCACAATCAACTTCGTATGGCGGATATGACACATCCAGAATAAAGATGAGCTAAGGTTATTCGAGAAGGGACGTGGTGATTCAACTTGCACTTGTTTGACACTATTTTTATTTGTTTATATGTAAATTGATAAATAATTTTATTACCCGAGCATCGCATATCATAAAACATGATTTTGATAAAAAAAATAATAAAATAAACTTTAAATAGAAAAGAAGGCAACATTGGGAGAGAATGAAGGATTATTAGAGAAGAAGAAAGAATGAGTGTAAAACGGTATCTGCGAGGTTTTTTGTTGTCCGGTTCGCAAAAAATAAATAAAAATATTAGGTTGTTTATTATTTGAAAATACTTCAAGTTTTAAGATTCTCAAATAACAGCTAATGTGTTATCTATCTACACGGATGCCAGCATACATCGCTAATGTGTTTTTATTAATAATTATATGAGTTAAAATATAGTATATAAATAAATAAAGACGTGCTTCACTAATCTCAGAACAAATCGTCATTGGCAAAGACGAGCATGATCATAGGAACGCGAACAGTGCTACACTTGGTACAAAAAGTACAGCTAGTTAAAAATAATAAAAGCTTTATTAAAGTTTGCGTCTACTTTAATCTTCTTCCACACTCCATCTTCTTCCAGCAGGCAAATTTATTTTATTTAAGAAAATTATGAATCGTGAATTAGATAGGCACCAGGCAGGCGAGGGCCCAACCTCGGATGACGTAAATGGGGATTCCTTGCAAAGTTCCTCCCGGCAAAGTCCCAATGAACTACAATGAGAACGAGCAGTTGAGCATGCTGGAAATTTCCCCAATTCACATATCCTAAGCTAAAGAAATACCACTGATCGTCATGGGGATTTCACAGACAAAACTCTCATTATCCGGATATATTCAGCCAGGTATGTGTTATAATGACTAGGTACCAAGGCACCCATAATCACGGTGGATCTTGTGCAAAAGATGAATTCCGTTTTAAAAAAACATATTGTATTTAACAAGTTAATTATATTTAACACGATATCTCATTTTATTTTAAGGAAAAAATAATGGTCGTCTTAGGAGGGGGAACAGACAATTTAAGGTTGATTGTTTATCTTTTTCGAGACTTATTTTTTATAGGCTACCTTAGAAAAAAGATACCAAGCAGTTTATTCTATAGTATGTAATATTCTGAGTTTTAATCTGAATAATTTTTAACAATAAATTTGTTGATTTTATAAATTTCAATAATATGATAGATAGGAATTATCAGAAATATATCAGAAACTAAATGAAAAGAGAAGAAAGCTGCTATTGACGTGTTGAGCAACCTGATCACTCTTGTAAAAGAAACCATAAGGTCGAGGCTAATAAACCAGTTAACCTCAATAAGAAAATATTGTGTGAATAGCCATAACAGCCAGTTAATAACTAGTTTCGAAATGATTTATTCCAATTTCGGTATTGTACCTTTGAACTGTACGAGGTCTTCAGTATTCTTCAAAAAGCTACTATATTTTTCTTTAAAACATTTAAAAATAATCTGGTGAGGCGAGATATCGTACAGCTTTCTCTTACTAAATTATTCCCAACATGAATTTATTTTCAGCAGTGAGTTCTTTCCTTAGAAGTTCTTTAACATAAAGATAACAATGATTATACTGATAAAATGCTATTATTAGTAGTTATTTGAGTAACTAAGGACTGCGAATAATCCATAAATAATAAATAATCCAGGATTGTTTTAAAAAGTTTAAATTTATTTATTTATTGCGAATGAACAAAGGAGGGCATCGTTTCTTCTATAATTCCTCCATCTTTTCTCCATATATTCTTTTCATCTCATCATTATATTTTGCTCCTGATTTTTTCTATGCTTTCTTCTCATTAATATGCACTTTTCTACCTTCTTTCCAATCATTGTCTAATGATGTATATAAAAGACCCTTCACGGATTGTAGTGGTACAGGTTTTTATTTTTAATCTATGGTGTGGTTGATTTTTAGAATGTAAGAAGATTGATACTATTGGTGAAGATTGATGAGGGAAGTCTAGTAATCTGCCTATAAAATTTCAATAATCGTTTTGTTATGTCTGCTAACAGGTTCCTTCTTCAGTTAATTTTGTATCTAGAACCGTTCTCATAATTTTTCATTCTCCTTTTATAGTATCTTTAATAGTAAATAATTTCTGATTTAATTATTCTGCAGTATTTTGAATTGACAGTTGATCGTCCTCGCCACCGCTTGGTATATTTGCCCTGAAGATGGCCTACATTGTAGGCCGAAACGTCGGCACACAATAAATAAGTATACACTTATTAAGGTGTTTTTATTGACTGCACCCCCAACTATTTCTTCCTTAAATATTCTGCAGTAGTTTCTTATCTTCGTGTTAGAGGAAATTCATTTCTTATGCAGTTTTTGTGATACTTTTTTAGTATTTATGTAAAACCGCAAATCATTTTTTAAAGTTTGTTTTGATAATTCATTCCTGGAAGTAGTATAAGAGCGATAGATGATTCTTTGATTGAGGAATTTCTCAAGTGGACAAACATTAATACAAATCAAAAATAATAGTTCATAGGAAATGGCCAAAAGTGTTGACAGTTATAATCCGGCTTAGAGGCAGATTAAGGATAAAAACAAAACCCAAGCACAAAGGAATAGTTTATGACCTTAAAGCATTTGGACTGCTCACGAAAGTCGATGAATAATTCATGATGGTTAGATCAATGGCTAGGAAGGCTAATGGGAGTCGAGTATTCTCATGCTCATTCAAGGTTTGTCATCCTATTTCATTATAGGATGAACAGTTAATAATACTTTAAGGCAGTCCGGGGGGCCAAATGATGAAAACATTACTGAATGTGCTATTAAATATTAGGAATAATAATAATTTCATATAATAAGGGATTGTTTAGTGATTTGTTTGGCTATGGTGATGAAAAAGAAAAAACGGTATAAACGTTAGAACCCACACGGTTTAATTTCGATAAAATTTAAAATTACAAATTTGGAAAAATTATATTTCCATTACAGCTAATCTCACCCAAATAGTGCCGCTAAAATAAAGGTGCAGGGGTCTTAGAGGTACTCGAACCTTTAAAAATTGCAAAAAAAAAAAAAAAAGTAACAAGCCGAGGATAACAACCGAAAACTCCATAACTCGATTTCGGTGAAAAGGCACTCTTTGATGGCCCCAGTGCGGTTGTCTATTTTTTCCGAAGATAATATACCATATAATTTTGTAGAACGTTGAATGAGCTAAGATCATTTGATTAACTTTCGAATAAAATGTGAGATTTCGCTATCTAACTGGGTTAGCTTAAGAAAATCTAAAAAAAACAAATGTGGATACTGGAGTTGTAGAAAAGATTTGAGATCTCACAAAGGCAGTTTCATCACTACAATTTCCGATAATTCACTGCTATCACCCATTGTAAGGTATATAATATATAATAATAATATATATAATAATATATATAGGCCAGATAAGAATTAAAATGAACCATTGTAAGGTTTATAAACAGAACTTGGGAGTAAGATTATAAATACCAGTAGGATTTTTTTTTTTGGAGAAAAATGAAATAAAAATCGTTAGATATAGAGAAAAAAATTACACCTCCAAACGGCACTTTGACGGTATCAACAGGATTTGCGTACCTAGTAAATTTCAACCCACTGACTTAATTTATGGGAATGTTGAACTTTTGAGTTTATTTTTAAATTAACACAATGGTGGATGGCATTACTCTACAAAAAAACAAAACAACAAACCTACTTATCTCATTTTAGTTCCGTCGAAAGCCAACTGTCAAAATATAGTTTATTCTATTGTATAAGCAAAATTGGAATTATTCATTTTAATTTTGAACAAAATAAAATAAAACTAACTTTTTGCCAGTGAATGCCTCTCCTCATTGAACTATAGCCCCAGAACTAGAATTCTGGGAAAAAGAATCAAAAGAAAAATCATGGGAGTAGTTCAGACTGAAGACTGATGGAAACTGAGAGCAGAGAAATCTCCCAGAAAGTGAAAAGAATTTCGGATATTACACGGCAGAGGAGACTGACATTCCACAATGTGGACACCTATACAGAATGACCAAGCATAGATTAATAAAGCAAATATTTGGCTATTTCTCGAAGATCACTACAACGTGGACTTATAAATTAAGGAAAGATTTAGAAAATGTGAACAATTCTTAGAAGGAAGCGAATTTAGAAGGAGGAAAGTGAAAAATCTGGAAGGGTTTCTAGATGAAGAAATACTAGAGATAGAGAAGACATCAGTAGTGTAAAGGAAAGAAAGTTGTCACGTGATCCGAAGTTGTCGATACGAAATTAAAAAAGAGAGAGAGAACATAAGCGCGAACAGTTTAATGAGTACACATATTTTATCTGGACAAAGAAAACACAATAATAATATTTATGCTTTTTTATAAATTATTAGGCATCAGACATTACAAAGCAGAATATAAATAGATTTTAGATATTTTAGCCAAATTAATATTTCTGAATACTTAAACATCAACTAATTAATGGTTTTAGCTTCATTTCCCTCTATGAATGTAGAACTCCATCAAACACATTGGAATAATAAATGACGTTGCAACTAATCCGAAAATTGGCCCATCAATAAATCTCATAGCTTAACTACCGCTTACATACCTCTCTCTAATGCAGCGTTCAACGGTTACATCACAAGCCGCTTCATTTTCGGGAGTAAGATAAATCAACATAATTTCATATGGTGCGGGGTATCGCCAAACAAATCTTTATTACAATAATGAAATTTCAATGAAAAATGAATGCAGATAGGTTAACCAAAAGAATATTTAAACCCCTTAGAAATAAAAAACTAAATTGACCTGGTTTAAGGAGGCGTAGAAATATGAGAGAACTCGGGGTTACGGAGGACATGCTTAGGGATGGAACTGCAAAGAGCATAACCTGAGACGTTGAGGCGTGAGGCAAGAACAAGGGGGGCAATAAAAATTTCCGATGAGGAAATTACTTTTACGATAGGGAGAGCAAAGAGGATGTAGAGATACTGGCCGAAAAGAAAGTAGCGGAACAAGCATTAATGGTTGAGCAGGAGTACCTCAAAGTTGTTGTTGGGCGAAACTATACAATATTAAACAAATACGTTCTCTTCACCGATCCTATACCCCAGTGTTCTCGCAATTTTTGCGTAGTATACCCGAGGAAGAATTTTCTGGAGCATTACTTTAATTAGGATCTTGTTGAGTTACGTCAATATATTGTTTATAATTCATTATTATTAATTGTTATTATGATGGTAATTATTTTTAAATGTTTCTTCTTTGAAGAGAAAAGATTTGTCCTGGCAAAATACAAAATTAAATCTGAAAAACAAGATCTCAAGTCATCATCATCGTAATCCTCCCCTCTTTTACCAATGTGCGGTGTGAGCGTCCTGTTTCTAGGGCCTGGACCAAGTATCTCAGAGGTAGATTAAAGTCAAGAATATCCCGTATAGTGTCGTTCCGTATCCTATCCCCCCGTGTGTTTCTTTCTACTTTTCGCACATACTTCATTTCTATAGCTTGTATCTGACTCCTGTGTTTTGAGCTAAAGATCCGAATTTCCAAATTTGGTCTGCCTTATCACCTCTCTTCATCCCAGGAAATCCCGTCGGACCATATTAAACATTTTCCCTGCTAATCCAATTGTTTGGAACACTTCTTCGTCAAAGTAAGGGCGCACCGCATTCAATGAGATATTTACAACACTCGACCTGCTCTATTCTCTCTCCTCCAACCGTCAATACCCTTATTTTCCTTCGGGGTTTCTTTCCTATACGATGGCACAAAGTCTTCTCTCTCCCTCTCTCTGGTATAAAATCTCAAGAAAAAAACTAAAATGCAAAGACCAATGAAAGTATGTCATAGACCAGATGTACTTGACGTTCGGTTACTGCATGTTTTTTTAGACTGTTCGTATGTGGTCTCCTATTTATGGTCTGTATTTATGTGACTTGATAATTTTAATATTCTGGATGTAAGAAACCAAGCAACGGTTTTTATATCCTCCCCCCCCCCCTAATTTTTCCTCTGTTTTTATTTAACTACTTTTATTAATGTAGAAATTTCCATTAAGTAAGATACTGTAATAAAAAACTTTTAGAGACTTGTAAACAAAAAAATCATTATAAGGAAGGCCATCTCATCTACATTGGCCTGAAAATATTGGCACCATCCATCAAACACGCCAACCATATTGGCTTTAGGGAACAATCCGTCACAACTTGAAAGCGATCTTAATGAATTTTCTTTCAGATCGATAGGAAATGAGGATGTCTCAGCTGATTGGCTTTTTGTTAAAAATATTAATCTAAAAAGATGAGAGAGGAAGGGCAAAGTTAGTCATAGCGACAGATACGAAGGAGATTGGAGGGAGGAAGTCGTGCCAACTGCAATAGGCGGGTCTTGATAGTACAGCTGCCTTATCAGTCACGTTTCATGCCCCTATAAGTGATCACATTACTGATCATTTCAAAATTATTTTAAAATTAAACAGTTATCTCTGACACTTAATAAGGGGACCATTGCAAAAACGAAGTCTCTAAAATACTGGAAAAAGCTAACTAGTCAACGTTTCGCTAATTAAGGCAGGGTAAAGCCAAAATAAAAATGACATAAAAGAGACACAGTGCAGCACATCTCACATCAAGTAGAGGCAGCAACTTTATTCCAAGTCGTTTCATAAACAACTTGAGCAGCATAGTAATTTTCAATTGATGCCTCTTTTTGAGCTATTGATCATTTTTATTCATATTTAACCAATGTTAAGAAATTATTATTAAAATTTTTAATAATGATGAGAAGTGAAGAGAAAAGATTTGTGCAGGCCGGGATTTGAACCCGGGTCGCCCACGTCAACACGTGGTGCTCTAACCAACGAGCTAACCTGCCTCTTTTCTCTTCAAAATAAAAATATTTAAAAATTGTAACAATTATTAAAAAAATAAATTATAAATAATATAATGACGTAAGTCAACAAGATCTAATTATTTAATAATGTTCAATAATTACAAAAATAATGTTCAATGAACAATCTTCCCCTTGTATACATCGCAAATTGCGAGAACACGGGGATATAGGATCGGTGAAGACAATGGATTTGAATTCAATCTTGAGTGAATCTGAACAAGTCTAAATTTTATTTTCATATAGTTTAATTTGGACGTCATAATTACACATATTTACTAGTCAAAAATAATAATAAAATTAATCTGTTTTTCCATAATTACCTAACTTTTTAATGAAATTCATTAAATTGAGTTGAATAATCCACAACTTAAATTTTTTAGAGAAAAATCCACTTAGAGGCCATTAGGCTGTACCTTAACCTAAAAGATAAGAGGGAATGAAGAAAGACTTGATGGACAAAGGGCCATCATGAGATGGTCGGGAAATGGCAACCTGTCTTAGAAAAGGATGCCGATTTATCTCTCCTCAAGATTCCTCTGGCCTTAATAAATATTATTTTTTTCTTCTATAAGGATAATAAAGCAGTTTTGTAAATGAAAATGTTTCTTGAGTACTCTCCAAGGGAACAATTTTTAAATGTATTTTAAAAAATAATTTCATTTCTATCAATGTCAATTGTAATCGACTTATTCAGGTGATAGTTTTTAGGAGTTTCAATAATTTAATATAGCAAACAATAGAATTGTTAAATATCCAATATACATACAATATATTTGCATCGGTTGATCAAGAAACAGTAACTACTTAAGAAGTAATGAATCCAAGACCCTTCATTTCGGCCTTAAGAGATAAAGCTTTGTGCGAAGAACACAGTTACATTGAGGAGGACGAATCCCAGGTCTGCGAAATGATGTTAGAAGTAATATAAAAATTATATGCCAGTAAACTGATACCTTACTGATACCTGATACTAAATCATAGAAAACATTTGATCTTCGAATAGCAACGAATAAAAAGAGATTGGTCTACAACGTACAGGGCAGGGATAAGCAACATCATAAATCATGCAGACCAATCTGCCCCTTCCTCCAACTCCTGGAGAACACCATATTAACCAGTCTTCGACCAGTTCAGACGAGAGCTAACCAGGTTCTACGAAAGTGCCCCGATGATAAGCACATTTGCGAGATGTTGAACAGAGGTACGATTTGCCATCCCTGTTTGAAATACAGTCTTACTTCGAGTTGCCACTCGTAATCCAGCAGTTGCGAAGATACGATGCCTCCAAAACGTAAGTGCTTATAAGAAGCTACTTCTAGAAAAAGTACAGAAGGAAAAGATGCTCCCAAGAAATAGAAGTTTCCGTAGGGATTTCTCGGCACAATTCTAAATAAATTGATATTAAGTTTCTGAATGCGCTAGAAGAAAAACTGTTCCTTTTTATGGCCTATTAAGATGATTTGGAAGCAATGGCTGCCATTTAAATAATAGAATGATATGTCAGAGAAAATCTTTGGCTACTAAGAGCAAGATCGACAAAGCTCCTAGAGCTTTTCATTTTTAGGATTGCGGATTTTCCTACCAGGAAATCGAGGAGCATAACTTGGAATTGGAAGAACGGAACCGACGCTAGTCGACATCCAGCTGTTAAGAAAATATTTCCCCACCGTCCAGTTCTGTTTAGCGGCTAAATGGGAGATCTCGGAGTATTGGGTCACGCATTTCCTTATTGGGCATGGAGGCTTTCAGAATAAGCTGCATATTTTTGGCAAGGACGTCGGCCCTCTATGCCCCATGTGCGGCATTTCTGAAATACCGAACACATAGTTGTGAGGAGGAAGCATATTCGTGCTCACTATGAACGACCTTCCCCTCCACATGAATGAATGGAATTACACGCATTTCCTACTGTAAAGGAGGAAAGTGTAAGCGGAAGAACACTTTCACCTTGCCTCGCCCTAGCCAGCCTGGTGGAAGGATTGCGGGGCAGGCTGGTGGAAGGATTGCGGGGCAGCTTAAGACTGCGAAATAGTGAGTTCCGCCGAGCTATTATTTTTTCTTTTCTCGCATATTAGCATTCACAATTTTTGAGTAAACCCAAAAGAACACACGGAGGAAAAAGAGATGAAAATCAGAAGACTGCCGGAATAACCAAACTGCATAAAATTTCTTATCCTCCTGCAGCCCAATATTCATCTATAATAATCCACCACATTGAATAAGAAGATTTAAGAATTTTAAATTATTAAACAATTATATCAGACTAGTCATAATTGTTCAAATAAATTAAATTGAGACATAATTATTTTAATATATTAAACAGGTATATCATCATTACCGCAAATGTGTATCCAGAAAACGGGCCTAACTCAGTGAATGTAAATTATAAAATAGCGTTTTTTTACAGAAAAAAAATTCGATACATTCACACATCAAATCCTCTAATATTAATTACAATGAAAAACAACAAATCCACACCTCTTTCATGACTTTGTTATTAGAACTCAGAGTATTCTTAAAATGTGTATACAGGCATGCATATACACCTATTCGCATTATAATACACAAATAAATACACTTTAAAGTAAAAATAATGTTTTATTCCAATAAGAAATCAATTCATACTTCCTTAACACGCAATATGCTAATATGAACTAGAAGTTGTGAAATGTCAAGGCTAGAAAACTATCACCAACCAATAAACACAATTTTATAAGATGTAAAATTTCGTTCTTCCTGGATTGGTAACACTTCAACAATTTAACCTTAGTCACAATAAAATAATATTTAAATAAACCAAGAGCTAAAAACAAAGTCAGAAATGATCAATATAATAGTGAGTCTTAGCGAACCCGAAAGCTCGATGCCAATACAACTAACATCTGATAACAAATTTCCCTCCAGGTATTACCCTTCAAACCCAAATCCGCCGATTAATATTAACGCAATCCCCCACCGACGCATCAATCTACCCCCTCCCTCCGACGTTTACAAGTCGGATCGGCGCTTATTAAATTTATAAATTCATTAGTTAGATAGCGCAACAACTTTACATGCACATTTCAACCTTTGCGACGCTATCACTTCATATTATTGAAAAAGCGTACATGCTTTATAATTCCGCGTTGAGTAATCTCCTTCATTCTCGAGTAGTCTCACCATTATAGTAGTCTCAATATTGGACTGAATATTCTACTGAATACCTTATTTTCAAACTCATTAAGATGTCGTTCATCTTTGAACGTTTACCACCACGTTTCACATACATAATGAACAGTTTTAAGGATGATAATTTTATAAATTTTAAATTTCGAGACAATAGGCGCGAGGGTAATATCGAAACGGAAAAATAATAAGCATTTTCTGTCTTGAACCGTACATTAATTTCATCTTGAATTTCATTTATCTGGTAAACGTAGACGATTTGTACTTAAGCTTCTCGACATTCTCAAAATTATTAACCCTTACAGCAATTTCACCAATATCCTCGCCCTTTATTTTACTAACCATAGACTTCGTCGACCATGGAAATCATCAACACTTTTTATATAGTTTTATAGTTTTCGCATCTTCATTGAACAGACGCAATAGTCCGCAAGACCCAAGACTCAAGCACGAACATTTTACTATCCTGATACAAATTCAAACCTTGTTTTTTGTTGACTTTAGTTACCATAGAAATCATTTAAATGTAATATAAATAATGATATAAATATAATATAATATGCTATTCTTAATGATATAAGGAAATATACATACCTGGTTGCATTTGTTTATCTGCTTTTTAAGGCCGGCGAACGCCATGGCTGCTATCTACTACGAACTACCTGCGAAAATCATCCATAATTTATTAATATATTTGGAAATAAGATGAATACATAATCCATTATATATTATATGAAATAAATTTAATTATTGGCGTGTGCAATTTTTACTTGTCGTACTTAAAATACTTACATGTTGACAGCACATGACTAATAAAAACATAACATACATAGCGTAAGCAACATAATCTATAAAAAACTATGAACCGATGGCTCAAAAACTGATCCTGATTCGAATAAAAATTAAAACTTTCTTGTACCGCATCAATCATAAATGGATACTTACTATTTATTACATATACAGCAAAACATATGAAAAATAATAGGTGCGAATACCATAGAAATAAATAGAATATTCTATATTCAACACGATTCGTGTATCCATTAAAATGCGGCAGAAGATAAAAAAAAGCTGTTAAGAGTTTAAAGTAAAATATCACTACCAGATTATCGACTACAACTAAATTTTAATTTGCAAATACCATTACTGTTCTAAATGAAAATAAAAAAATATTTCAAATTTTGGGATGAACCTGGTATTTTTGGTCTTTTATTTGTAATGATTAATACATTTTATAAAATACATTTGAGTAGTTTCGTTATATATTTTAGTGCAGTTTTTGATTTAAAATTATTATTTTTAATTTGAAGAGAAAAGATTTGTCCAGGCCGGGATTCGAACCCGGATCGCCCACGTCACTAGTGTGGTGTTCTAACCACGTAGGGGTATAAGTAGAGGAAAAATAATTTCGATTCTTTAATGTTTTTCTTAGCAAATATTATTTGAATTTAAAACTATTCCATATTTGTGACGTTTTACCAATGTTATATAGGATTTTATGGTAAAACCATAATCCTGTCACTGTAGTCCATAATCCTGTTTTAAGGTTTCTGTAGTTTAGCAGAAACCGAAACAAATGGGTGGTGCAAGGTCCGAGCTATACGGTGGATGGATCAAAACTTGCTAGTCAAATTCTCTCAATTTTTGCCGAGTCACGCAAGACATGTGTAGTCAACGCCTTTTCTACTGATCCATTCTGGCCGCTTGATTTAAATCGCATTTTGTTGGCCAAGCGTTCGACTTTTGCGCAAATCATTGTTGTTCACGACTCACCATAATCATTCATTCATTTCAAAAATTGCTCGATTCCGTTTCATCAGCGATTCAAAAAACTCGGCACATACAATTTTTTCGATGAATTCGAAAACCGAAACTTTTCGAAATTGAAATGCATCAACAAATTACACAACAAAACTAAATACTACAGTTAGCTACTCATTCATATCATGTAGAATCATGCACTACATTTGTAACACAATGTGAATAAAACGTAGCTCAGGATAATACACTCATTTATAATAATATGCAACTCTTAGTAGTTGATTTGTTTGTTCATTTAACGTCACTTTATGCTGCTATGGCTAATCGGACGACGCTACAGTGGGAGCTCTAAATTTTGCGTATCCAGGTTTAATTAGGATAGGGATTTTTAACGAGTACCTGACATCGTACAGGCTCGGGACCCCCGTTTAACCTCCTTTCCGAAGGACGGCGTAACTAAGGATTTTTTACTCCCTTAAAAAAATCCTAGGGCCACCTGCCGGGCTACGAACCCGCGATCTTGGGCTTAGTAGTTTGTTACGCTAACCACTAGCCCACAGGTGACCTTTCACCTGTTTTCAGTTGATGAGTTGTCCCATGATCTGCTAAAGGGGATCAAATCCGGCTGTGGGAGATGAATTATTTACTAACTGTCAACAGCCAAGGAAGGACTTCTCTACAGACCTTCTTGGACCTCTATAAAATAAGCACCATCAATTAAAGGAAAAGCCCGGCGGATGAGCGTGGTCTTGTACCAACTCCCTGCCAGGACAACCGTTTACCTATAATCAGGACTGGCCCTACCAAGACCCTTCAAGGGTAGTAGTGGAACAGATCAGTCAGCAAATATGCTGAAACTAACCATCCAAATTCCTGACATACCGGGCAATCGTATGTCATAATCTCACAACACATTCTTAACACAATGCGATGATTTGAGGAATACACGTTTCCTCTTTTTTAAATTACAGGCGTTTTTATCTATCCGTTTCACGTCTTTTCCCGCACTGGCCTTGTTTTTGCTCAACAAAAGCTTTTCTGGAAACTTTTATTACTCAGGCTAGAGGAAATTCTTAATCCTAAAAAGTTTGAACAAATTACTTTCGCATTTTGCTGACTTTTGTTAGAATTTGGTGTATGCGTTGGGTTATAATATTCAAAAGTAGTGCAACACAAATTGGAATAATGCTGCTTTGCCAAACATGCTGATATGGATGCATGGCACAAGTTCGCAAATAGAGAGAGCATCGAGCCACACAGACAGGAACTGGACCTCTCTGCCGCCAGTGTCGCCAACATAAATTTGAAATATAGCTTCCTCTTTCTCCGCCCCAACAGAACTGCAGTATCGTAAACTTTCCAACAAAATGAAAACAGATCCCAACCTTCATCATATCAAAACAACATTTATTCTCATTGTTTCTATGTCCAAAGAAGGAAAAAATAAAATGAAATAAAAACCTACTCCGGTTCATACCTCCTGGTATACAAATTATATTTCATGAAAAGAAAAAAAAAACTGGAGAAACTCAACTAATTAGGTTTGAAAAGAAAGAAAAGAAAAAAATGCTGACAGTGAGATATTATGAACAAAATCTAGCCTATTTAGGGAAATTCAATGCTGAGAACTGTAAATTTCAAGTAGGTTCCCGCCAATTTCTTATGCATTGTATTAAATATTTTAAATTAGAAAAAAAAATATTGTATCCGGTCGGCTAATGATAAAATATACAATTCTGACTTAAAGATGTGTTTGAATAATAATAAATGCCGCATTCCTGTAGCAACAAATGATTACAATTGAAATGGCTTTTATTGAAATGGTTCTTACAAAAATGGCTAAAATCACTGCCAAATTAATAATAAAAAAAAAAATTTCAAGAGTAAATAGCTAATAATTGGACGGCCTCGGTGCAGAAAGAAACAAATCAATATTTTGATTTTTTTTTTTATTGAAAACAAGTCAACAAATTTAATTAAATTTTCGATTAAATTACGTAACTTTAATTAGTTCAACAATCACTACTTTTATAATAACATTTTATGTGAATGCCTGCAATTTATTTTTCAAAGGACATTGTAGAAACGTTTTTTTTATTATTTCCTGAAAAGTCGAGTTTTTGACTTGTTACTTTCTGCATCGAGGCCGTCCAATTGTAACGAATTCAGTTGAATTCGTACATATTTCTATCAGTTGATAATTTAGTTACATTTCAACCTATAGACTCGATTTACATAGCTTAACACAATAGTATGAATAAACAAATAATCTATACACATTATAAAATAATCTCCTCAATCTGACTGCCTGTTCGCGGTAAACTCAATAACTACTGCACGGATTTTCATGCGCTTTTCACCAATAGATTGAGCGATGCACCAGAAAGGTTTAGGTATATAATTTGTTGAGGTTTTGTGTAAATTGGTTGGAATTTAACGATAATTGTCGGAAATATTGGAAAAAAGTATAGTAGTTGCATTGGAGGATTCATCGCAGGCGTTGCCTAATCTCTTTGCCATACAACGAAACAACACATGGTGGTATATTTCTCTTTAATAGATCTACAAAAAAGTCCGTAATAGCAATCTAAAAAATTGATAACGAACAATGCGGTGTTTGGAAAGCTATTTATACGAGTATTAATCCTTATCAACTTATACACTTTAGTTACCTTAAGCATTTCATGCGCATTATTAGAACATTTTATACCATATAATTTAAATGAGTATCTTACGGGTTATCGCAAAAACCTTACGCACATTAAAATAAATTCGTAGATAAAGAAATATTTTGTTTTGTTTTTATGTTTATAATATCTGCAAAATAAAATACATTAGAAAGACAAAACATGTAGGCATAATATGTCTTACTACCCGTGCAAAGCCGGGGCGGGTAGTTAGTCAAAGTTATGTGAATGAAACTATTATATGCATTATTTCTTTTTGATTAAATTTGTGAGGAAAAAATATTATTTTTCTGTTTCATATCTCATAAAATGAATTACTTGTTTTACACACGCACTCACACATGCACAAACACACACACGCGCGCGCGACTTCAATGTATAATTTAGTTATAATTATCATTTCCATTAAGAAAGCTTGAGTTATTGTTCAATAAAAACCCACAATAAAAAAAATTAATATAATTTCTCTAAACAGAAAAAATAATTAGTAACCCAATACTCAGTAAGGGTTAAAAAGTTTAATCGAGAAACAGAGCTAAGTCCGGTTGGAATATCGATCGACCTTAGCGTAGGGATCTCGTATTTATTCATTTGCTCAAGGAGACCAACTTGTTAAAAAATCCTAAAGCAAAGGTTTGAACAACAAACTTCATCAATAAAAAACACCTTAAGCTTTTACTGTTTCTTTTAGATTTGTTCCTTCAGAGTTCATCACTTACAAGAAATTTTGCATCTTGTTTGTTTGTTTGTTCATTTAACGTCACTTTATGCTGCTATGGCTAATCGGACGATGCTACAGTGGGAGCTCTAAATTTTGCGTATCCAGGTTTAATTAGGATATGGATTTTTAACGAGTACCTGACATCGTACAGGCTCGGGACCCCCATTTAACGTCCCTTCCGAAGGACGGCGTAACTAAGGATTTTTTACTCCCTTAAAAAAATCCTAGGGCCATCTGCCGGGCTACGAACCCGCGATCTTGGGATTTTGCATCTTTATATAACATCAATATTTTATTACACGATAAACGAATTAATATTTTAATATTTAACAGGTTTATATAAACGCTATTAATCTAGTTATTAAATAGGTAATACAAATCGTTCTCTCTAATTTATTAAAAAACTTTTAATTGCACTAAATTTATAAGTAAATATAAAATACTAGTTTTTGCCCGCGGCTTCGCTCGCATGGAATTCGGTAGCCAAATAAAGTTTCGTGACAGATCTTTTTAAATAAATGTTTTAATTTATTTTTAACTATAAGTTACTCATACATCCAAAATTTAAGATTTCTAACTTCAAAACTGACGGATTCCATACAATCTTTGAACCCCTACTGTATTAAGGGGGGACCCTTGAGGGGGGAATTATCCTAATTTCTTTCTTAAATTATACAAAGAACCTATCTGCAAATTTTAAGATGCTAAGTTCCTGATTTGCCTTTAATTATGTACTATAATGGATTCTCCACAGTACCTAAAAAACTGTCTGGGGGGCGTATTTATAAATGCGCCCTTGCTATAGCCTATGTATTATTATATTGTATAACCTATATTACTGCAATGTTTCAACAAAATCCGTTCAGTAGTTTTTGCGTGAAAGAGAGACAAACATACAAACTTTCTCATTTATAATATTAGTAGGGTATTATTAAATTTTATATCTAACCAATACTTCTGATGATCGCTTAATTCACAAAAAGAGATATGCACAATTTGATATTACAACGATTCCCAAGATGAAATTGTAACTATAAGTAACAAACCGTTTTATTACATTATTTTTTAAAGACGAACATCTCGTACGTACAGACATCTCGTTTATTAGTCGAAATAGTTGGAAGAATAGTTGTAAATTGAGACTCTAAAATGGTTGTATAACTTTACCAGGAAAGAAAATATTTGCTTATTCAGCAGATCTCTTAAAACGGAAACATCAGTGTAATAGCTAGCCATGTGGGACCAAAGCCACTTTAGTAAATTACAAGACAATAAAAGTAGTAACACCCTTTTACAAGTCCTGACGGATAAGAACAGTCCACCTGGGCTCACTCACTTACACTTTATTATAAAACTCCCAATTTGCAAGAGCACTTTGTAATTTTCTAAATTCGTGTTTACTATTTTTTGATCGCCTATATTATCTATATGTTTGTGTGCGTAATGATATCTGTCTATATTCATGCTACAAAGCAAATTTTCTATACTAAAATTCTTTCTAGCATACCATAGGTTAGGGGTATGAAATGATGCAGGTATACTATTTTCACTCAGTAAGCAAAAATATAGCTATGTTAGCTTACATTGACATATGTGTGAAATACAAAGTTTTTTTTTTTTTAGAATATTTTATTGATATTTGCAACTGTAATTATAGTAAATCATGTAAATCTGCTGTATGAACAAAGGACATGAAAAAAACAACACTTTTTTGGGGGACAAATGGGGAGAAACTACTCCCACAAATGGGGAGAAACTACCCATTGATAGCACTCCAATAAAGTTCTATAGTAGAAAGTCTCGAGGCCATCTTCTATTCAGACGCCTCGCAGGGTTATCAGGAATGTTTTGGGAAGCAAGTTGAGAGAATAGCGGATTCAAGTGTGTATGGAGCTTGTCATGGAAGGATAGGTATCTAGTTTGGGCCAAATCAGCAACATATGGGATATTAAGATCATGATGGATGAGTTTGTTTGTGATATAATAAGAAGCATTGAGGATTTTACGAAGGACTTTGGATTGTAAGGATTGGATACGAGAAGAATTGGATGGTTTAGTAGAGCCCCAAAGCTCAATTCCGCATGTCCAAATAGGTCTGATAACTGTCATGTAAATGAGTCTTTTGTAATTAATTGGGAGCTTTGAACGTTTGTACAGTAAATGTTGAAGTAGGCGAAAACGTCGAGCAGTTTCTTGTCTTTTCAGTCTTGTATGAAATACAAAGTAAACAGGGCTTTGTGAAATATACATCCATACTTTAATAGGAATTCTAAACTAAGCACAGAAAATAAGTTATTATTATATGAAGCCTACTTACGACCAATATTAAAATTATGCATAAAGAATTATATATACCTTACATTAATGTATTCATCAACAAACTATGTAAACAATTCTTTTTTAAGTGTAAACACAATAAAAACCCACTTATAAAAAACATTGGGAACTATACAAAAAACAGTACAAAGCGGTATGTACATAAAAGAACAAAACATTTATTATTATAGGATACCGATTTCTTTTCTTTTATTGTTATTGTCTATATATATGTATATAAGTTATTAAGAATGATACATTTAAATTTGTCCAATCGCAATTGTTTTTAATTTGAGACTGGTCTATTTGGTACAGCATGTAATTCTTGAGAATTGAAGCAAATTAAAAAATAAAAAAAAAAAGAAATACAAAGTAAGAAAAATTTTTGGTATCGAGAAACGATTTCGAGGAGGGCGAACTGTGATCTAGTGGTTAGCATATCATTCTACTAAGCCCAAGATCGCGGATCCGCAGCCCGGCAAGTGGCCCTAGGATTTTTGAAAGAGAGTAAGAAATCCTTGGTTATGGAAGGGATGTTAAACGGATGCCTGTAAGATGTCAGGTACTCTTAACAAATTGTTATCCTAATTAAACCTGGATAGGCAAGATTTGGAGCTCTCACTGTAGCATTGTCCGATTAGCCGCAGCAGCATAAAGTGACGATTTCGTGTATTCTACGAAAATACACGCAAGAGTAAAATCCCGCAAAAATCCAAATTCTCTCTCAAAAATGGTGTGTCTTTTGGTGTCTCCGAACAAACTAAGCTTAGGAAACTGAAATTAAGTATTCGAGAAAAAGAACAATTTTTCCCCACAAATCGAGTAAACGAAAGTGCTATTTTATGTTTATAAAATATAAAGAATGTATGTATATAATATATAAGTTTATAAGTCGTTTTTACACTTCTTTAGGATAACGGCATTTCGGCAAACGACGGGCTTTTGATGATTTGATGAATGACGAAACTTAGCAACGATTTAGCTGAAACTTGAATGGCAACACAGGCGTTTAGGTTACTAAACAGGAAATGTTGCGAGATAATAGTATGAAGTATCGTATTGCATTCCAGTAATGCAACACTCTGCAGTGTTCGAAGCACTAGCTACCAATGGGTTCGAGATTGAATGGTAACTTCCAATGAATCGACATTGGCGTGCTCTGGGAGACATCCTTCCTACTGCAGTCACGCGAACTTGAATGTTGAGAATTTAATTTAATGATTGCAGTTCATAAAACATTATCTGATAAATATAATCAAAAGAAGAAAGAACCTTATTTCCTATGTGATAAAAATAACATTTAAAAGCAAATATTATATTTATAAAAACAATGTTCTTGCAGGATCTAATGAAAATATATGGGTGAGGGAAAAAATACAAAAAATATTTAAATAGTATACAGACGAACAATTTTGCGATCTTAGTCCTTAAGGAAGAATATAAATAAGGTATGACAAGGACAAGATGACTGCCATTTCTCGGAAAATAAGACTGGCGAAGAGCTTTTTACTCCATGCACTGCTGAATGACAGGGATGCGTGGATAATGAAGGAATAACGTAAAAGGATTTTAGATGTGGCTGTACCGCCATATCCTACGAAGTTCGTGGATCGAACACGTAACCAAAAGAGAAATAGTAATTAGGATACCGGATTAAAAAGTGGAAATTAGGATGCCTTGGCTACATCATGAGAGGTGACAAGTATTCTCCAGGTAATAATGAAGAGAAAAATTTATAGCAGGAAGGGACCAGTATGGAAGAGGTAATCCTGGCTGGATAATTTAAGACATTGCTTTAGTCCCACAACTGTCCAATTATTTAGAAGTGCCGCAAACAAAATTAAGATCGCCTTATTAATTTCCAACACGCAAAACGCACAAGGCATCTGAAGAAGAAGAAAATCTGTACAAGTAAATATTTTACAAGTTTCACTTACGTACAGTTACACTGACAAAATTATGAAAGCTTAAAACGATTTTCGGGAGGAACTGTTTAGCAATTATCAGATGGCATTTATGGTTCCCGCTTTCAAAGAATAAAAAAGAACCACACTGGCATAATTCCTGCTTCAATGTCAATATTTTAGATAGAAAATAAAATTGAGCTGATTAACATCTATAAAGGAGCTTTAATGCAAAAAAAAAGTTGTAAGTTGAATGAGTTACTAAGATTTGAATGAAGAATGAAGAAGATACTGCTTTATTAGAATATTATCTTAACATTCATAACAACCGTGATGGAGAAAACTGCCTTAATAGGTGTTATTCGTAATTTATCGTAAGTTTAAAGCTTCCCTTCTTGATTGTAGTTAATCATAGCCATGAGTCCAAGGTCGTTAAACATTAAACTATAGTTATAGTTAATATGGGCAAGTTTATAAGCTCAGCGATGGCACCACTGATCCATCCAAAGACGGCCTTCAAACTTCTGAATAAAGATAATCATGCCGTCTCTTTATTCACCGAAGGAATTACCGTTGACACAAGAATATGACTTTATTGAAACCTCCAAGCTTTTATTTACGATTTTAAAAACAACAAATGGATGACAAAATCATTGGAACAATTAAATACTCTCTTAAATTGCCAATGTTTAATATTTTGAATCCATTTCTTAAAGGTTTTTCGGGTTTCGTCAAATTATTTACCAACGTTTCACTAAACAAGCTGCTAGCTATCTCAGGGCTTAACCTGAGACTTAATTTCTCCTTCTGTCCTTCGAAATTTATGCCTGTTCGGGGGGGGGGGTGGAGTATATTATTTCAATGATCCTATTGACTAAGCTTCGGTTGGGAGGTCTCTGATTTGGTTGGCCTTTTATTGGTTCATCTCCTCTTTCAGGTTTTTCGCTTTCTTCTTAACCTCTGGTATGTGTAAAGCCATAATTTGCCTAATTTATGTACATCTTCTCTGGTAAAATTTTCGAGATGCTTCAATAATTCTAATATATTTCTTTCCGCCGTATTAGTAAAATTGCCTGTTAAGAAAGCCAAAATATTTTTTTATATTTCCAGAGAGTAAAAACCTTCTTCAATAAAACATATCAGGCTAATCTCAACCCAAAACGCTGTCCATTGGCAGATCAATTAAATCCATTCTTTAATTGAATCAATGAAATTAGTGTTGAGTTCCTTCTTTATGTTGCGCCACCTTGTTGCAATGCTTGTTCTATAATAAGCCGCGACATTTCATTTTAATCCAGAGAGCAATTCATCATGCCAGTGATAATATAATTAACGTCCAATTAAAATGATACATATAATGGATAATGTTATAATGATACTGTTATAATGGAAACATATATCGGTAAGTTATCGATAAAAATTTGTTACCAATTACACAAATTTTATTCAACCACTTGTCACTAGACATAAATATAATGTCAAAATCAATCAGTAATTAAAATGGTCATTACGATAATGTAAACGAGATGTTAAAAACTCTCAGCACAAGGATACTTATAAGCATTATATTGTAATATATAAACTGTGCCACTACAACTCGTGAATGTCTGGGGTTCAGTACATGGTGGAGATTGTACTGTTTCTTGGACAACGGTTGTGCAGGGAGGTGATTTGTCATAGATCATGCTCAACCGCCATATCCCCTCCCTTATTTTGGCAGCCCTATTTAGAGAGTAGGTGAGCCATAAGAGTGTCCAAGATCCCATAGGACCCATCTCCAGCAGCTAACAGATTAAATAAAAGTCTGCCCGTGAGCGGGATTTGAAGGACCCTTAGCAGGGAAAATGCTCTACCACTGAGCAACTCCGCTCGCTAAAGATTAATTTACCCTTATTACAATATCTTTCCATTTATTTAAATATTTATAAAAATGTACATTTGTTCACAACAACTAATTCTATATTATTCATAAATACATCATTACGAATTCATAAAATTTACACATGATTTTGTGTATATAAATTCACAAATTAAATGTGCATATATAATTTCATCTACACTTTATTTACCAAAAATAGACCAATATAGTTTGATGATTGAAATATTTATGTAAAGGTGTTATTCTAATGCTTGAATTGGGAGTCATTAAGTCAATGAGCGCTCATCTAGCGGTTGTGCTTTAATGATAAACCGTGACATCTATGGGAAGATAAGATCATGTTTCATTAATATTATTTTTGATCTAAAGTTGTCAAGTTAAGGATAAAGTTGTCACCACGCAGGTGTCGCTTATTTTTATCAGTAATAGTAAATTCTTAGTAAATTCGTGATGAACTATAGACTTATTAATTCAAATATATTCAGATATAACACGATGTTATTTAATCGAATCGATAAATGGCGGAGTGGTGTAGCATAGTGGGTGTGCCCCCGCAAGGAATCGCTGACCGTAACCTACATCAAAGCCAGTTACCGACATAGCCGATTTGAACTGCGAACCTGTACCACCTTGTAGGACTACGTGTCATACATGTTTTGAGTTTCTTATTTTTATTATAATTATTCCAAAGTTTCAACAATATCCATGACGTGGTAACAAAACGCGTAAATAATTAGAAAAACTAGGTTAATGAAAGCCGGTAAAGTAATTTGAATAAGAAGAAATGTATCGCTATCAGGAGAACTGGCAGTGGGTTCGGAGATATAGATATAACCGGAATCAACTTTGAACAAATTAGAAATTGATGTATATAGTGAATATTACAATTAGAAAAAAAAAACTCAAGAGGAATAAAAAAAGATACCAGTACAACCCATAAAAGGTATTGGTTAAATACATGGTAGAGATTATATTTCTTATTTCCAACTAAGGATGTCCACATTACAGAAGCTGAGTGATCCCCAGGAAGGTTTGAAGATCCCGGAGGATCCAACCGTGGCTGATAACAGATTAATTAATTCAACTGATTTCAGATTTGAACATGGAACCTTAAGCAACGCAGTACAGCACTCTACCCATCGCGCTGTCCCGCTACACAAGAAGAAATAAAGGGGGGGGGGTGAAAGGTAGGACATATGTGTATAAAACACTGCTTATCTTCAAATTTAGAATTCACAAAACTATTGTCCTTCTAATTCGTCTATACGTGAGAACTGGAGACTAGCTCTAATGTATTTTAAAGTATTCGCTATAATAGTTGGGCCAAAAACGGACGCGTTTACTGGAGAATTTCGGAGTTATTTCCTATAGACTTAACTTATGTGGTAGCACCTTACTCATTTCATGACAAAAACGAACCCTAAATAGTTCTTTTAATACCATAAGCGCTAATCCGACAGGTAAATGCCCGAGAGAAAGACCGAGACATAGGTGAGAGGACTGCGTTAAGAGCGATCTTAAGGATTTGCGATAGGGTGAATATCGGTCGACTGTGAACAGTGATATTGGCATTGAACCTTCTGATTCATTAATATGCCTTTTATTATTTTAATATGATCATAGATTATGAATGCTAATTTAAATTAACGTCAGAGTCACAAGAAATATATCGAATGTATTAAGGAATCTAAAAAAAAAAAAGTTTACTTTCGAAATCTGAAAAGGAAAAGATATAAAATATTTCCATTTAACGGGTGCACAGAATGCGTGTATCATACGATCCAACGTAAAGATAGATAATGCTTTAACAAATAGAAGAATCCCCACATGTACGGTGGTGTGTGACGGTGAAGTCATCTTTAAACAAAATACAAACGAGAGCTTCTAGGGGCCTAATCCATTCTGAATTCAATCCACAAACAAGAATATATAAGAATATAAACAAGAAAATAAGAATATAATAAGAATCCACATAGAAGCACAAACAACGCATACGCGACGCAAATCCATCCTCTCGTGTATAGTTCTCATTTCACACGCGTTTTGCCCATAACAACTTAAGCTATTTGGTGAAGAAATAATTCTTGAAAATAATGTATCCAAAAATAAAAATACTAAACGATGGGTAGAAGTTGGTTCGGGAATGCTCAAAGAAATGACACTTAAACTACCTCCCGCAGATATAAAAGTTATAATATAAGTTGGTTTTAATTTGATCGCACCACCTACATCATTCCTTCATTCAACATTAATCGTCCACTACTCCAAAAAATAATTTTGTTGACAGGGAAATATATGTTCATTCTCTAAATCGAGCATTTTGGTTTGATAAAAAAGAAAAGTGGAAATAGTGAGGACATTTTCCTGAGAGTAATGGCAGCCCTGAACTTAACGGCCATCTATTTGTAATGGCATTGGGCATCTATTTGGTCTTCTGTAGCAACTCAAGAAATTTCGGCAGAATTACTTGATAAATCGACTGTCAATTTCACAGTTGAATTCAGATAATCATTTTTTGAACAACTGGTGCTAAGAGGTGATATTTTAGATAAAAATCTTGTAATTTTTCTGTTCTGAATGAAATTAACCTCCTCCCTCAGAGTCCAAGACCTTGCCATGGTGAAGCAGCTTGCATGCCCAAGTGACCCTGACAGCTAAGTCGGTGGTAGTTAAACTACAGGAAGACCTTCCAATACGGACAGTTCGAATGATAAGAACACTGATTGAAAATCCAATTGCGTCTGTTCCCCATCAGGGGCGGCTGGCTTAAAGCAACTAAGGTTCACAATCTTCTATTTCCGTAGCTTCCTCAAAAGTTACCAAAATAACATTACCAATCATAGAGCTGCATTATATTAATAACAACGCTAACCCAGTCATCATCATGTACCGATCCACCACATAGAAGTATGCAAGCATATATTCCAAGAAGCACAAAAAAAGGCCCGAAATAAACTTTCAGAGGAACGGGAGAAGGAAATATTAGAAAGAATGAAGAAATACAGGTCAGAAAGAAAAGCACGCAACGTCTGAAAATAAATAATCGATGAAACGTGAAACATTGGTAGAGCGCTTAGTTGCCAAGCCGAAGATCCCGGGTTCAAATCTGGCTGTGGCAGATAATTTATTTAATCTGAACAACTGAGGGTTGACACTGTGGAATCTAGAGCACATGATAGCAGTTTTGTTAATTGTAACTTCTTAATTTCTGGCCAAAACAGTGAGATCAGTAGTGTCTTAGACGAATTTCCTACTCGTCACCGTCCCTTTATTTCTTTTAGGGGAGCAGCATATGTTCAATGGGTAGCCCGCTGTATTGCTATGCCGAGGGTTCTGGAGGGAATCCGGCTGTATCGGATAAATAAATTAATCTGTTAACAGCCACGATTGGACCCTTTTGGATCTTCAGACTCTCCTGGGGTTTATTCAGCCTCTAAAAAGTGAGTATTGTTAATTGGAGGAAAATCCAGCGTGATATAGGGAAAATTACCACCATCTACAACCTTAGTTCTAGAAACAGTAAAGTACAGTCTCTACCACGGACTGAAACCAAGATCCTTCATGGTTTGTAGCGGGACAGGATAGGTTCAAGCGTGTTACTAGATGAAACATTCGAAAAAAAAATTAACTTCATATTGCATGTAAAGTTTAGTAAAAGATAAGCAGGAAAAAATAGTGGTAGGCCAGAAAGGACTATACGAAAAATCATCTACACCAACTACACCATATGTAAATGATAAATGTTAAATATATCGTATATCATATCCTCCAATATTTCATATATATTTTTTTGTAAATGGGATGCGTAAAAATCGTATTTTCAATGGCAATCTCTTTCTCGATCAAATGCTCATCCAATTAGCGATGAAATGCGGAACTATTGCATTGAGGATGAAGCAACTTGTTGCAACTGGTTGATGTTTGGTTCATTAGTCAGGACTAATCAGGCTCCTTAGGTGACTTGTCATTCCTGCTTTATTCAACATTGGTATTGGATCAATACGAAAAAAATTAAGCATCACAGAAAATGATCACTATTATATAACACAGGACGTAATAATACTATCGAATATTTAATTTAAAAAAAGTTTAAATCTTAATGCAGTTATTAGTAATATACTACAACCCACTATTTACTTAATAACTAAACCCTGATGATGAGCAGCGACTGCATGCTGACTATTCGTACATTCCGTTATAACAAAAATCAATTTGGAAAATATTTAAAACAAGGTGCGCGACAAAAAGGAACAGTGTTCTAGTCTTTATAAACTAGAGCCCTTATTGAATTAAAATCTAGGGATTTTTTCGCCAAATAGTTAACAGTGTCTTTAGTGCAACATTATTTTTTATCGATATTTTATGGATTACATTAAAAATTGATGAGTATAATTTTAAACCTTCAAATAATATGAAATTTCGATTCACTTAGCCCCAAGGAAAATAAAAACAAATTATTGACGCTCAAACGGTATGACACAGCATCTAACGTCCTGGAAGAAGAAATCTGCTCTTGGCAATTAATAAAAAAAAGTCTTTACACGCGAACTTCAAGAGCTTGTATAGAAATACAAATAGGAAACTGGCTCTTCAAGTTTTGCGATAAATATAAGTATCTTGGCAGTATAATCACGTCTAAGAGTAAGATATCAAGACTTGTAAAGCGGCGGAAAATAGATGTCTGTTCCAGATACAGAAACTGTTGTGTTATAAAAGACTATCCAGAAAAACCTAGTAAGTGCCTCACATAAAAAACTATTTAGGCCAATTGTGAATTATGGATGAGAGATCTAATCTCTGGAAAAAGATAGTAAAACCATCCTTCAAGTACGGGAGAAAAAAGTCCAGCGTAAAATGTTTAAACATAAAAGAGTGGAGGACATAATGAAAAATCAGATATAATAGAGGACCTACAAGATGAACCTGACAGTGAGAATAATCCAGCTCCATAGTCAGGCCAGTGGAGAGGATAGAACCAACAAGTATACCATGTATAGAAAACCGAATAATTAAAGGTTGAGAGGGAGGCCACCTCTCCGGTGACTCGATGTGGAGGGTGGATGTGGGTATAAACCGCTGGAGGCGACTTGATGCGGACAGAGGCGAACGGATGAAGAAGTTAGCAGAGGACATGCTTCTTCAAGGGCAAGGACCTGTAAGGCCTGTAAGTAAGCATTTATAGATACATGAGGATGGAACATTTGTCCAAAAACATTGAAAATCAATTTTCCGATTTCAATTAAGAAAAGTATACAGTATTGGAAGATTATTCTTAACAAGTTCATCGATTCAACCAAATTATTTCTTCACAAGCCACTTCATATAATTCATTATAAATTACTGTGAATCGAAAAGCAAATAAGTTTGTAAAGTAAATAAATGAGCATTCATTCATACAAAATAACCGCCTGTAGTTTCAAGATTCTTGGTCGGGGGAGGGAGCAGCTTGGAACAGGGGGGGGGGCTAGACCTAATCTCAACTTAATGAAATCTACAAACAGCCTTTCCCAGCTTAATTTCCTAAAATTAAATCATCCGCCTGATCTTGACCTACCGAACTTCGCAAAGGCAGTTTCAATCCTCTTATGACAAAGAATAAATTTACACGAAACAAATTCAGCAAGAGCGAAAATTAAACCAGAGTCTATGAGCACTGTGCTATAAATATGTCGGTTATTTAAATATAAA
The DNA here is from genome assembly GCA_037127475.1 of Arma custos. Classification (NCBI taxonomy): domain Eukaryota; kingdom Metazoa; phylum Arthropoda; class Insecta; order Hemiptera; family Pentatomidae; genus Arma; species Arma custos. Next base: position 81,310,209 of record CM073763.1, on the reverse strand, counting down.
AATAAGTTATTTTTGTTGTTAGTGGAGAGGATGCACGAAATTGGCAAAATCACATCTCTGTAAAATCGTACATGGCGATGACCCATCCCAGCTGGCCACGCTCGAAATTGCTTTATTTCGATTAAATATTGCGCGCTCGGCCACCCTGATAACAATATATTTATGTGTGTGTGTATATGATTGCATAGAATTTTCAATGGCATTGATATATCTTTAGGTATATAACGACAGTCAAAAATAAAAAAGCAAAGATTTTGTATTGTAAAATAAGATTTATTTTTAGATATTGATTAATATCGACATTGAAGAATTCATTTCCTCCTTTTTAACACAATAACTCGACTAAATTTTTTCCAATAAGGGAAGCTCATAAAACAAAATGTTTATCTGGAGCCGCCAGAAGGAATAACTGTCAAGAATCCTCTCCAGTTTCATTCGCCCGTAGATTTATGAGGACTCGGTCACGTCTGCTCTTTCATATTCCCCGCTCCCATCCATCTTAAGTCAGAACGAATCACGCCCTTAGCATTTGTAACTAAGAGATATTCTATCTATTATATGGCTTATTCCATTATCTAATGGGATCTAGGGATGGCTGGAGAGACAGGAGAAAACAAAAAAAAAATGTAACCAAGAAGAGGGGTGTATCACGCCACATTTAAGGGTAACCATTTAATAGAGTCTAGGTAAGCCACAGGAGGTTATTAACAGATTAAATAAGTCATCTACAATACCTAAATTTGGACCAGCAATCGGCACGGCAACACACCGATTTGACGCTGAGCTATTCCGCTATCCTAAGAATAGTTGACTTTCCCTAAAATTTCTATGAGTAGGATACAACTTAAAACAAGAAATAATAAATCAAATATCAAATAATGATTCAAATATCTATCCTGAATCAAATCAAAGTATTATTAAACGATAATTCATAAAAGAAATTTGACAAAATATATTAAAAAAATTATCATTGATGAAGAAAAAATATCGATTGGTAATGATTCAATATAAATCCACTTGCAGTTGACTAATTTAAACCAAAATGTAGTATATTAATTCTATTGTTAATTGTAGTATATCAATTCTACATTTTGAACTGATTTGACAGGTTGTGAAGATTATTTACGTTTTTTTAATATAACAGTAACAAAAATAACGATAATCTGTGACCAAACATGAAAATGCATATCTGGAAGTTATGCTAAACCCAAACAACAATTTTGTTTATAAAACCTATTATGACCTTTAAGTTCCAATTCTGTGTAATAATTGGTAAGAAAAAAGACACAGCAAGTAATGTTAGCAAAAAAGAAGTTGGAGGCAATTTAAAGGTTTTTTATTACACGTTTTTATCATCTCTTATTATTCGTCATTCGATAGAGTAACACACGACTTCGTAACTAATCAAAATGAATATTTTCTTTCTGGTTTAGAAAATATTAGTTATTTTTTTGCTATTACTATATACTTTTACACATCGATAATATAAAAAATCGATGACCCTGGATATTATGGAGTTCCTGCAGAGCTACTGAAATATGGAGAAAATGAATTGGTGAGAAGGCCCTTCTGAATCTACTCCAGAATGCATGGATAGAAAAGGTGATTCTCTCTGGATGGACCAGACCTATATAACCCATCCTATACGTACAAAGTTTTTTAATAAACATAATTAATATTTTTATAGTACGAATACCCGAAATCTACTTAAGCACATTGATCTAAAAGCATCTACTGCTGGCTATTCCTACTTAAGACACAGTACTCCGGGCTGTGACAAATTGTACAATGCTTTTAGAATAGTAATTTTCAATAACTTCGGAAAAGTTTGTAACTTTCAGGCGACGGCTGCGGGGGGGAAGTTGAGGGGCTGAGAATGTAGGCCGGGGATATGGGAAGCCAATTTTTCTGGCCAAACAGAGATCGATGACGGAAACTACTTTCTGCCACTTTAGCGGCTTTCTATCGCACTTACAATTAGTTTACTTTCCCGAGGCATCTTATAGGGCACATATTTTCCATGGAAGTAACTATAAAAATATGATGGAATGTAAAAATGCTTCGAAAAAGTTAGCAATAATTAAAGAAAGGGAACATACTGTAGTTACAATCCCAAGATCGTGAATCGGAAAAAAATGGAACTTACAATGCTGGATTTGTCCAGCACATGGCCTATCTTTTCTCTTTAAAAAATAAAAATATTTAAAACTAAAAAAAATGACCAAAAATTATAAATAAGTAGTAATATGACGTAAGTCAATAAGATCCTAAAATTAAAATTAATGTTCAAAGAACTTCGTTCTAGTGTATTCATCGCAAAAATGGCGAGAGCACTGGGACATGGGATCTATGAGAGAAAAGCTTTGTCTTCGGCCGGCAGTCGGCCTTGCGTAGCTCAACTGGTAGAGCGATGTCACGGTGAGACAAAGGTTCCGGCTTTAAAAAATAAAAATATAAAAGTATTAGTTACGCCATGTACCTGTACCACTACAAACCTTGAACGGCTGTGGGATTCAATACATGGTAGAGACTGTGCTGTTTGTAGTACGGTTGTGCAGGGAGGTGATTTGTTATAAATCACGTCAACCACCAGATTTTCTCTAGGTACCCACATTATAGAGGCTGGGTAAGCCCCAGGATGGTCCTAGATCCAATATGATCATTCTCCGACTTCAAATAGTTACACCCAGATATGATCATTATATTCCAACCGGTAGGATTGTGCATATTACAGAAGAACTTCAATTATCGGAACTAATACGTCGGTTACTGTTCGGATAAACGATAGAAGAAGGAAATGCCAAACATTCACCGTGATTATTTTATAAAAGTTTTATAAAATATGAACGTACATTGAGTTATTTATCAATGTTTTTACATAAAGAAAGTAGTGGTATTAGTTTGTTTCATTCTTGACATGGCAGCTAAATTTCTGATTATTTTAATTATAGGAGTGAGTATTAAACAATAATTTCGGGGAATCAAATTTTAGAGAAAATATTCTTCAAACTTATTTCCTAGGAATAGCAATATCGACCCCTTCTAGTACCTTTCTTTTTTCCACGAAGCCAGTTTGGATAACTGACGTTCAGATAATCGAAGCTCAACTGTAATAGGTTTTCAAATAAACATTTTCTTCCAAGCACAGATCGAAAAGTTATAAGATGATGTTAATAGAAATATAACGGTGAAAAACAAGTCGATGCTTAAAAGGTGTCAGTAATTGACAGCATAGCGACCGGCCTTTGAAGCGACAAAAAGGCAAAGAAGAGAAATAATTCTTCAGCGAGTTTAATAATTCATGACGCACAAGTCTGTAGAAGGAATTCATTATCTCTCCAAGCAAAGAAATTCTTGTAACTCGAAGGAAAAACGTCAGTAACTGAATTAAGATCGGACAGGGAAAACTTCTCGCCTTAAAGGTCATGAAATTCAACCTTTTTAGTCGGATTATGGTCAAAAATTAAGTTTAAACCATAAGATAAACAATCATCGCCGGAAAAGTTAGTGGAATAAAGGAACAAAATCACTCGCAATTAATATCCGGAAAAATCAAGTTTTAAAGTTGGAAGCTCTGCCACTTTTTAGTGCTCTTCTACAATTCGCAGACAAAGAGAGTCACTAAATCAAACCACAGTTTTCATCAATTGTTCTTTTTGCTTATTTAATTCTTTTTTAAATATTCTATAAATATAACGTACGTACGAAGGTTTAAATTAATAATTCTTTACGAAATTTAGCTTTTATGTTAAACTTTAAATAATTCTTTAAAAATGTTCATGCGTTAAATGAAAAGATGATAGTTTCCTGGTTCATCACAAAGGAAATAAAATTCAATTAAGTTTTTATTTTCATTCATAATAAAATACGAAATCTAGGATGGCACAATAAATATACCTATTCGACAGTACAAACCCTATTTGATTTAAATACAACACCACTGCTTGTTCTTCTTTACTTTATCTTAATCTTTGTGCCTTTCAGCGCTGAGGTACGTGGAATGCATCAGATACCTTGGCGAATGTTGATTTCGTTAAAGCGAGGCTTAGGTAAATGTTCCAAACCTAACGTACTAATGGAGAACGGAGATAGTTGGGGGGGTGCAGTAAAAAAAAACCGCTGGGTGCACCGGTTAACCAACAAGCGGCTCCTCTTCCCAACCGCCCTGAAGATGACCTACACTATAGGTCTAAACGTCGGCACTTAATAAATATAAGTCTAGTCCTTATTTGGTGTTTTTTTTTTTTTTTTTTACTGCACCCCCTAACTATCTCCGTTCTCCATTTTAACATTCAGTCAACTATTTTCCTCTCCTAACGTACTTTTATTTCACGAATCATAAAAATCTTTATACCCGCTAACCTGAAAAGCAGATTAAGTCCCGATATGATTGAACTAGGGCATAATTGAGTGTCAGCCGATCCTCAATCGCGGAAGCAATCAGGCAAAGGGGGCTCAAGCAAGGTTATAAAAAAAAATGCTTGATAGGCATATTTTTTAGATAGCGACAGGGACTTCGAATACCGACGGTAGTAATCGACTAAAATTACAAGAGGTTTTGATCAGAACATTTTATACTTTTCAAAAGATGATATCAACGTTAAAATATATAAAATATACATTTGTTCCAAACAAATAATATAATTATCAGTTGGTGGGTCATTAAAAATTAAATTAATGTCTGTTGGAATGCTTGTGAAATTCAAACAATATTAAACAGTTAATTACTTCGACATTAAATGCTTTACTATTTTATAAAACTTAATTAAATATACCAATCATAATTGCAGTTTTATATGTCCATTTGCTCGACTGTGCAGTAGTTTTCTATAACAAAGCACTATTTTCTATTTTCTTAAATTAATTTGAAAGGGACAACATTTTAAACTTCTAACAGTTCATCTGAAAATCTTTGATTTTTGGACATTTGAGGTTTTAATCACTATTGGCATTATGTAAATATTTTTTTAATTTGTTTATTATAATTTTTTTATTTTATTTCTTAACCCCTTTGGTTGATCTTAATATTTGAAAAATAATATATTAATATTACTAATGATACATTGTATCTCTTCTACTGCACCAGGTGCATTTTAAGAGAGGATTGCCTGAAGGATATTCTGAACATTAATTAAATGGAAGGAGTGGGGGATCCAGTGATGGGGCTCACTAGTTCTGTCTGATTGGATATTTTTTTTTATAATTCATATTTTTTCTTAGTTTTCGAAGTATTTTATACAATGTAGGTTCATCCATAGAAGCGGGTAGTAGGTTCACCTATATACAATATAGGATCATATATGAATAAAAACTAATTTATTCATACACGATTAATTTTATATCTCCTCATCAATAAATCAATCAAACTAGGTCATTGGCCATCAGTAGGTCATACATACCACTTCCATAAAATACTTCCATTAATGCCACGGTTGAATGAACAAAAGTCGAAATATGTATCGATTTAAGGAATGTCTTAAATCGATTACATTATAATGTAAAATATAATAAAATATACAGAGACGTTCCAAAAAAATACATAAAAGGAGGGAGGAGGCATGCGGTGAAAGTGACCATTTAATTGAACTTTCTGCAAACGAATTTTAGAATTAAAATAACATTTTTGAAACCTAAAACGTTTTATTTTTTTATCGTACTTGTACAATGGCTCGTAAGTACTTAACTTTAATATTAACATTTATAGCTGCTTTCAAAACAATTAATACATAATAACAAGCTTAACTAATTATAAAAAATCACTAGCAACCCTTCAGTTTTCCATTCCAATGGAAAGTTATATTAAAAAATATTAAATTAAAGAAAAAAAAATAAATAATCAAAAACTGTCATTCCTGTTACCATAAAAAATTAGAACATTTTTATATCATTAAAAATAACTCTATGATCTTATTTACAAAAATTTAATAATAGTTAAGCAGCAATAATCTGCTAGATGAATATATCAATTCATAAAAATATAAGAAATAATGCACACTTTAATAAAAATTAAACTACCAATATTATCGACAGTATAATGCATTGTTATAAAATAAAATATTATAAACAAAATGTTATTGTTTTACACAAAAATATCTGTATTTATTTTTTCAATGAAAGGATCAATAGCTCAGCGTGCATGTTATAAGACTTGGAAGAAAACACTACTTCTAATTAAATTAAAAACTAAGATATTTTATAAATATGATGAAGATTTAAATATATTACTAATTCAATTTTTTATTAATTAAAATTAAAATTATAGATTAAAGATTGAATTTTTTTAACCATTTCTATAAATTTTAACCAATATTTATATGTTTAAAGCTGAACTTATAAGCTGATGAAAATTTGCTGAATTTTCATTTTCTGAATGTTGAGGTTTTCCTTTGATTTGGCAAGACGATTCGAATTGATTACTTTTAGTTTTTTTTTTTTTTTTTTTTAATTTTTGTTAAAATATTATCTTCATGAATAATATGCATTTATAGATAAGGAAAGAGGTAAAGCCAAGTTTTTAAACACATTCCTATGCGGAGACGATAGATAGACGATGAGAGGATTCGAGATCCCCCATAGACCATCAGTAGAGTTGAAGTTCCTACTATCGGAACCCCAACCGATCCGACTACTGGTACAGGTAGCGGTACGGGAGGGCTAATTACCTGTTGAGATGTGAGACGACCTGATAGAGAAGACGATCCCTTGAGCGACCGTAGAGCTCGGAGGCGGCGGGGGCACTGTGGGGGCGGGCCTGCGCCGATCGATCCCGCCCGCTGAATCGATAGCGCCGCCGGCATACGCTAGGCTCCTCCCTTCGCCTCCAATCACTGTCCTCCACCTCCGGAATCCTGGCGTGGGCCGTCCGGACGGTGGCGGTAAGGTGGAGGCGTAAGGGGATAAGAAGAAGAAAGAGTACGGTGTATTAACTTCAAAACCATCCAAAATTAACAAGAGGAGGATTCAAGGGAAGGATTGACCTAGCTTGGCTAAGATGGAAACCGGAGCCGCCTTTGATAAAGCAGACAGAGACCTGAAGCATGAAGCATTGTCCCACCGAAGCAAATACAATGCATTAAATTTCACCAAGTCAGTCTCAAGGGAGATCTAAACAAGTTACAGTCAGTTGACATAGGTACTAACACAGTTAAGAGAGGACCTTTCTAAACAGTGAGATGCAGCAGGACAAATAATGGATCTGGCTGCCTCAGTAGCCAGGTTTTATGCAGAGTTAGGGCTTTACCTAATGGAACTAAGAGCTTGCATGAAAAACCGACAGCTAAAGTGGTTTGGGGACGTTAGTCGGGTGGAGAAAGAGATAGAGCCAAGGGACGTCATGGAAGCTAGACAGTCTGGGAGGAGGCCAAAAGGGCGTCCCAGAGTTTCCTATAAGGGATATTCAGCGCATCAGAGGGGAGAGAGGCAAGCCCCTACAGGAAATGAGGTAGCTTAGTATAGACTGAGAGGCATAGCTGCATTGGGTGGAGGCTCCGCGACGCCTAGCAATGGCATAAGAGGAAGTAAACGAAGAAGAAGAAGTGGCATTATCCTTCCAATTGCCGCAAATCTGCCAATCTGCCAACCTTCCTCAACCAAGTAATTCCAATCCACCGTCCATCCTATATCTTCCAACTCTATCTATACTATATCTTCAAATCCTCAAAATCTCCAATTTCCGTCAAAATCGTCCCCGCCCGTCAGATGTATATACCCCAGCTCACCAAACTTGTATTTTACGGATCTTTCCTTATTCGTTCCTCCAATTTCTGGAATTTTATTCCCCCGTCCATATACCCACTCCAATTTCAAGTCTCGCCTGTTTAACCACCCCCTACCTATCCGATTCCCAAAATATATATGCAATAGATTATATAGATCCCAAATATTGCATATAGATTTATTTCATTTTCATTTCTTTTTCCCAAATTAATATAGGGTAAATCCGGAAGAGTTGGACCACCGGGAGAGATGGACCAGTCCATTATTTCCGAACTGTGACGTACTACCGCCACCATCGTTTGTTGTGAGTTGCCACAGTGAAGACGTGCTGTTAATTGTGTCGTGCTAACGAAAGTACCTACTGTTGTGTAATCAAAAGTTACAGAATATATGACCGATTTCAGTATCTTTGGTGACAATGAAAATAGATTTTACTATAATTTAATTTCATTGATAACAATAATATTTAACTTTATTGTGGCCATCTAGTTCTGTGACAACATCGAAACGTAGTAACGAAGGAGATAATGATTAAAATCGCAGTTTCAAATAAAATCCACCCTAAAGACATACCCTATTCAAACTGAGCAGATGCTTCAGCTTAGTTGCTGCTTCCATATCAGCTATAAAAAATAAATAAATGAACAGTTTATATGAGGAACAATATATTTAATTAGATGCATTGTGGAATATAAAAACATTTTCAGGATAAAATGAACCTGATAACGCAGCAAGGATAAAAATACACTGCTTTTACTATTCTATTCGGTGATTTCCGCAGTACATTTCCTACCCTCCAATAAAAAGTGCATAAGCCCATAATTTACTTCCGCAATTTCTTGGAGATCGGATGGTACTCCATGATGACTCCTGTCAAAGCAGCACAGTTTACCTCCAAACAAGAAACTCAGTTTCATATCACCGTTCCTACTCGCGACGATATATTCGGCGATGTCTGGACCCCGACAACTGGAGTATAGGAAATCGATGTTCTGTTGCCCTGTTTATAGCCGGCTCCCCGTCAAACGACACTGCTGAAATTATCCCACGCATTCGCTGCTGAATTTAAATTATCTAAATTCCATTGAGAATTCCGTTCATTTGTATCCATCTGAGGTCCAGGTTCCATAAATAAAAAAACAGACTGTTGTTTCCAATTATATCAATTTATCATTTGCCACATAACACATCGAACCGTTTTGTGCTAGTAAAACGGTCTAGAAACATTTCAGATTAACGTTTTTGAGAGAATTATCCGAAGGTTTTGAAGAGACATAAAACCGTCTCTGATCTAATAGATTACCGGATTCCGGTTTATTTTTATTAAAGTGTTCCTAAAAACTAATCTACAGTATAATTAGGTACTAACGTAATGTATAATAATATTATTCGCAATCGTTCAATAAATTGAAAACCAGAAGCTAAAAATAGGATTTTATAAGGAAGGAGTTCAACACCACGATTGAAAAACTTCAAAAAATTAACAATACTTATAGACAATTAATTTATTTATACTAATTATTTATAGTAATTATTTAAGGGGAGTTTGTAGAGCTGAGCTGTAGTTCCCAAGTAATGATCCGGAATTGCAGATCTTAACTCCCACAAATCCATTTTCGGAATCATCCAATCTCTATGAAGAGTGGTTATGGAAGAGAATACCAAAGGTAAAAATTATTAATTGTGAATTACAGATGTTTTTTAATTCATAAAAAACAATGTCCAATAAGGTTTTGAAAATAAGGCCAAAATACTATTATCATTCTTTTCCCCCCTAGTTGTTACTTATTTATTTTTAAAAACTATTTATAGAGTTTACGGTAATTTTTAAATAAATTGGGAAAACATGTAACAATCAAATCCCAACATTTTAAATAGAATTAACGGTTTTCATAGATTATATTTTAATCATGCTAAGTGGAACATATTTTTCTATAAAAAGAATTGTTGAATATAATCAATATTCGGTTTTCAGCTTGCACTGGTTCATTCTTGCAATGAAAAGATGGAAATAAAAATATAGGTACATATCCACGTAGGCACGCACGCTCACGGATATATACATACAGAAATGGATATGGATTCTTTCTATAAGAAAAGTATTAAATACCCTGGGCGCCTGAAACTCTAATATTTTTAAAGGTTTTTTTTAAAATAATATTTAAGAATATAGAATTAATTTAAAAGTTATTCCATTTGATAAAAGAGCAGCTTTGTTTGAATGGAGCGAAATTCAGAATAAAATTAAATGACGAGCTTGAAATGGAAGGCAATCAAGAGAAGATAGTATCGTCGGCCAACTTTATGCCAAGCCCCACAGCGGCAAGTTTAACCATTCGGTTTTCAAAACTGGGATGTTGATTGCCAACAATGGAGATATCAAGGATCGGAAACCTAATACATGCTATTAAAATTTTAAGCATACAAAATCATCGAAAAACAAGCAACAGAAAAATTACTTTTTTAAAAGTAACATTGGCGAAATATACGATTTGTTAGAGTAACGGGGTCTCTCAGTGTGTAGAGTAATGAGTCGCTATACTGTTCCGGATTCCAATCCGGTAGTAGCACAAAATTTATTTTACCTGTTAACAACCACAGATTGACGACGTTGTAGGATCTACAGAACTTCTGGAGATCACCTAACCAATATTAAGTGGGATCCTTTAATTGGAGACAAAACCGGTTGACCACAGATAAATCACCTACCTGCAAAACCGTTATTCTAGAAACAGTACAATCTCTATCATGTACTGAACCCAAGAACCTTCATTGGTTGTAATAGTACTGGTTTTATAGTCGATTCCAATCGGCTGAATACCGTCCATAGGTTCTCGCAAAAAAAAAAAAGAACGTTTGTAGAACAAAGAACAACCGATATTCGCGCAGGGCAAACATTTATTTTAAGATAAAACGAAGAATTTAAAAAGGAAAAAGAATGAAACAGCAAATCTACAAAGAGAGATAGAGGAAAAAGAACATGTTTTGGTCGACATTGCGTGTTCGGAGGATATTTACTAAAGTTATCCATCGCCTCTATTACCGTAGTAAATATTTCGTCCACCGCTCTAAGAAAATATGCGTTTAATAAATTCTCCTTTATTAGTTTCAAGTTCTTCGATTCTTTATTGCATTCATGAGTAACCAGTTCATGTTATGCCTTTATAAAATTTATAGCAAATGAATTCATGCATTTACAACTACTTTTTTTTAACTTAAATAGTGATAGATCATTAACTACAAGTCATGGAAAGAAGAATTTTAAGAAGAATCATAGGGAACATTTATGGGAGATTCTTAGAATGAACATGCATAGATGGATCAAGCAAATACTTGACTATTTCTGAGAGAAGGTCACTATGGGCTAAAGAAGTAAGGAATGAGTTGGAAAAGTTGAAAATTACAGTTTCACATTTTAGAGGGAAGTGGATTTGGGAGCAGAGGGAAAAATTGGAGGGTTTCAAGAGGAAGAAAGACCAGAAAGTGTTGGACGAAGTTCGAAAGAGAATCAAAAGAGTCAGTTAGAGAAATACCGGAGCCAGTGAAAACTCCAGGAGAGGAAAGGAAAACAGTGTTGTAACATAATCTGAAATCTCAATACGAATAAAAAAATGGATATTTGTTAATAATAGTTATTTCCTTAAAAGAAGTATAAACATCATTCAAAAAAGAGTTGTTCAATGAGCACTGTTTAGAACATTTCCCCTATCCATAAATATTACTTATACCATTTCAAATTCGCAAACGAATTACTAAATCATTTCGAACGGAGACTCAATAATAACAGGTATAGCAAATCCTAGGCCAATGACAAAAAGATAATGGCTCCTATCGCAGAGAGAAGAGAGAAGCTCGAGATAGGATCTGCCATCGATCCAATATTGGAGGGTGGATCTGTTGGAGCTCCAAATAGATGGGAAACTATCCTCCCTATCTCGTACCCAGGTTTATACAGGCCTCTCCGGCCCAATAATGATAACGAGCACTAAGGAATAAATATTACATCATTAGAATTTTAATTATCTACTATTATTTAAATGCCTCTCTATTATACAAACAAGTTTTTAGAGACTGTATAATATTTCATGTTGTATATGCGATATAATTACAGTGTAAAACAATAATAACGGAAATTAATGTATTAATGGGATAAGGGCTTGAATTTTTTCCTGGTTAAACTATATTGAAAAAATAATACTGTTAACTACTGAATGCATGCAAATTAAAGTTATTCAACGAGTGTAACAATGAAATAAACAGTAGTCAGAAGGGAGTTGGCCCGCCGTCGAGCGTACAGGAGATACAGCTCTACCGATATTTTATTTAAACATCGATAAAATAAACACAGAGACTTGTATCTGTTAACATCCAAAGTTAATGAATAAGGATAAAGATAAAGACATGCTGTATTTTGATGTAAATATTGAATCCTTTCAAATGGTATTATGGATCGATTTTAACTTACGGATTTTTTATATTTTGACACGGTAATACATTCTGCAACTAATGTACCCGTAACATAAAAAAAAAATGTTATAACATTAAAGGTTATACCATAAATAAATATATGTAAAAGGTGCTAAACATGTGAGTAAACAACGGTTAAATAGTGCAGTTGAATGACAGTGATATCGGTCAGAAATGACCAAGCATTGAAAACTTGTATTAAAGAGTTTAGTGACCTATCATGTAATAAAATATTTTACTGTAATTTATTTCATTTTATTTTTTTATTAATTGTTATAATTTTAAATATTTTTATTTTGAAGATAAAAGATATGCCCAGGGCACCCGGGTCTCCCACATATCCGTTGTCCACATATCCTAATGAGCTCAGTTGGTAGTGCACCACAACAGAAATGTGGGAAACCCGGGTCCGAATCCCGGCCCCGGGCATATCTTTTCTCTTCAAAATAAAAATATTTAAAATATTTTAGAGTTGTAAGTCGCTAACAATGGCATATATCTATATAGCAATGGAGACACAACACTTCTTATGCCCAACATGTTTCAGAGTTATTATTCTCAAACCCCCTACTTATTCTACTTATTCGCACCTCTTGTCAATCCATCCACTAAGTTCTTACCCCAAAATTCTTTGAACAACTTAAAGATAGTTGAAATACTAGTACGTTTAAACTCAGTAATAACATATCCATCACACAATCCAATCTGTTTTAAGGGGCTCTGTAATTTGATTGTTTTTATTGTTATATTTCGCATGCTTTAATTAAAACTCGATGAATAATACGACTTAAATAAACCTCAATTACAGGTCCTTATTCAGTTTAGCGATTTACAACATTTATTACGAAAGGACTTCGCCCTGAATTTCTTAGCAAACAGCACTAGAAAGATTTTTAATCAATTATTTACATTTTTTCACTAATTAATAACGGCAGGAACATCTTGTGAAGGAAGCTCAAGGATATAAAAAAAGAAGCCATGCAAGTTATCGAGATGAGGAGAAGCCACAAAACTAACCTAATACGGCCGCGGATAGGTCATTCAGGAACGATGCACTCAAACCTCATCATCAAGGAGGTGCCTGCCATTGTTATAACGATATGAATAAGGACGTGTTTCTTACTTTATCCTTGATCTGCAGAAATATGATATTTTCGAACAGATTAAATTTTCTGAGCAGGTCTTTAGGCCATAGGCTTTTTAGTCTTCTTATAGAAAGTCCAGGTAATAAAGAGTAAGACAGAGCAAGAACGAGAGGATTTTGGTGATGTGTTGGCAAGTGGAATATTGTGTGTTTTTGTTTGTTTTTTTATTGTGTTATTATTATTTATTTATTTAACATTAACAATTAATTAAAAAAACTGGACTCAGGGCTGCACAGTAGAGCACAACTTCATTGAAATTTGACTTACATTTCATAAAAACCCATTAAATTCCAATCTGACAACGAAAAAACAGCTCCAAGTGAACTAAATGTCGCGGAAAAAAAAAGTGATCTTGAAAAGTTTTAAACGAATCGCAGACCACTCCGCGCTCAACACTCTAATTTATGTTATCGAGGAAACTGGTAAGGCCATATTTTTGGTTCCTTGTTGAGTAACTTCGTCAACAAAACCAAAGTTTTCAGGGAGTGACATCATCGACCACGTGGCAGAATTAGCGAATCCTACGCCTTCAGCTTGAGAAAGCTTTTAGCAGCTTATGGTGCCATTAACATACATTATGACTTTGAAGAGGATGTTTGGGACATAAAATAAATAACAAATAAATGGATCTTAATCATTCTAAACTCGTGTCTCCTGCCAGAATTTAATCAAATTCATTTCAAATATACTGGAATAAGTTGGAACAAAATGCAACTCAAAAACTTTTTTTTTTCTTCGGGTTTTACTTTCAAAATCGTAATACGATTATTCAAAATAATGGTGACGCAATTCTCCCAGCGGCCTCTCATTAGGGAAACCCCAAGACACAACTGATCGTTATTATGAAGCCGTGGAAACCAGGTCGGACACGATGAGGAAAACATCTCGCTTTCACAGATCTCGTGGACGATACGTAATATTCAATAATTAATAATAATAATAAATTAACAAATTAAAATAATACGGAGGTCTGTCTTTCTAGAGGAAAATAAGATAAGGATTTGAAATTGGCACGTGGTCCTTAGTTGGCCGCCAAAACTAAGCGGCAAAAACAAAATAACACGGAATACGTGGGAAATTATGAGAAAATGTAGAGTTGCATTTTATGGCCACTTGTTAAGAATAAAATCTATTAGAATGACGAATCGGATTTTTACATATTTTAAAGAAAATAAGACCAAACCAGCCTGGTTCAAAGAGGTAGATGAAGATTACATATGAGGATATTCAGGAACGCAACAATCTCATGATGAAACTAGATACCTGTGTGGGCTTTCAAGAAAAACCAAAGCTGAAGACGGGAAAGAAATGGACGGAAGAAAGGATGGAGCAGCACCGGTAACAAAGGAGGGAGTACTGGGCCAATATCAAGAAGAAATACTAAAATAAAGATGTTCAAGTATTTATAAATATTAATATCATTCATATTTAGCCTGAAGTTTGCCTTATGTCAATTAAACTTCAATAAGGAAACATCATTAAGCGAAAATACAAGTTAATTGCCTTTTCGGGTATTGATCCTAACTTCAGAAGTTTATTTATTTTTTTTCATTTTTAAAAAAATTTTAATTATGTTGCCACGTATCGAACCCGAATAAAATTTGCATGCACGTTTATATTTAAAAACTCGTATTTCTGTAAATTATTTTCAGGGTTACATATTGATCACAACTAAGAACAACACAACACTAGAAAATGAAATAATAAATCAATATTTTTGAACAGAAATATTATCTTGAATAATAGAAATAAAATCAAAATTTCTTTGACCTAATATATGAGCCGTTTATTTTGAAAGTGACCTAACTCCGTTTTTAAAATTTTTGCTTAACTCCATTCTTGATAAGAAAACATACATTATTCACTTAATAATTGTTAACATTTTAATTGGAACCATAAATTTAACAGCCTTAGATACACTTAAGCAGTATGACTCATTAGTATCCTATACGAATATTTTTAAATTCATCGAAACGCAAACCCTTAAATATTTGAAGATAAATATAGGTAGGCCACTTTCAAAATAAACGGCTCATATATTAAGTTATTAATATATATATATATACATATATATATATATATATAAACATGATGGATTAGCCATGTTAAAATAGACTTACAACAACCGAATATGAAACCAACAAATGTTTATGGATAGACAAACCTTTGGAAACAAGAGAAGCATGTATTGAAGAAACCAGAAACAATATAGTCATAGGTGATAAAAAGAATACATAAAGGAAGTATGACAGAAACGACTTCAGAATGCTCCGCGTAATTCTTCTGGGGCTACTCGCAATAGCTAATTATATTGAGCTTCAATACATCGTATCGATATTTTTTCATTATATCTAAATAGTAATATATGAATAAAATATAACTATTTTTGGGCTTTAAAAAGTAAATAGAGTTTGTATCATATTGGATATAGTAAAAAAAAATTAACAAAACCAGGGTATGATACGTGACAGGGAATACTGAAGAGGTGTCAAGAATAACAAAACATTTCATGAGAATGAAAATAAACAGATAATCTGTAGCAATTCTAAATACGAAAAACTAACAATCAAGAACAATACGTTCAATAACGTAACGATCTTAAATGATGAGGCATACAAATGAACGAACTATACCATAACTTTACTTTGTCTCTTTATCGAATCCGCCGACTTCGTAGAAACCTGTAACAATTTAAATTTTAATATAAATATTACGATTTGGAAAAAAATTACCTGGTGAGTACACCGATTTTTTTTTACACATCAATGAATATGAAAGAATTCATTGTAAAAAGTTTCACAACAAACTTCAAGGTCACTTCGATAGACTCATTCAGAAAACAACCACCGGCTGAAGAGACCATTGATGGTTAATAAGAAACTGGATGAGGGATAGATATTGAGTAAGGAAGGAACGTATGACTGGATAATTCTCTTTCAAATGCAATCATTGCGATAATTATACCTTATTATATACCTATAATATTAGACTCATAGTTGATAATTACAGAAAAAATATAAAATAACCACAATTAAACGAGAAGCTTTCATCAGACAAAAATGTTTCTTATTAGTGAGACACTTCTAAATTAAGTTGAAGATATGATAAGGTGAAATGAAAGAGAGATGAGGTGAATGAAAATTATTTTCATTTGCTGGATGGAAACGTTACTGGAGATGAAACGCTCTCCATTATGCTGAAATATGAGCTACGATAAAGCTTCATTACCTTAAACACAAAGGAAATATAAATAAAAGAGACATTTCAAGGTGTTATTAAACATAATTTAGAGAATAATAAAAAGTCAGAGAGAGAAAGAGAGAGAGAGATATATAATTGGTGGATATAAAATCACTACATACAATACTCAAGAGTATTGAGCTGGTAGAGGCTTCATTGTTAACGGTTGTGGAGGGATATGATCTACAGGAGATTACGCTGAAACAGTTTTCCTCGATCTAAGATGGTTGTGCCCCAGGAAGATATACAAATTCCGTCGGTTGACGGCTGTTAACAATAAATTTTTTGTCAGCACCGGTCTCGAACTCTAGATATACATAATGAGCTACCCCACTCCCCAGGTTTTTAATTAAACGGAGACCAACGCAAGGGTACCGAATAGGGGAACACCTTACCCATTGTCTCCTTACAAATTGTAGGCCCTTCACAATTTTCTTCCAATCCCCTCTATTACTGCACTTCTGCCTCTATCCTTTGGCGCATAATAATCTCAGATTCTCTTCGACGTCGTGCATCCCTTCTTAGTAACCCAACTCTTCTTTCACCGATTAAAGAATCACGCAGGAGATAACATGGCATTCTACGATCCCTAAGGTACTAGTGCTAATGCCTGAACCAACTAGCGGTTTTTCTTTTATATTTAATTTTTTCTAACTGTATTCTGCGTACGAAAAGACGGCTTAAGGAAAGAAATAATCCTCGAAATCAGGCGGAAATCACCCGAAAATAACTTATTACAACACATGATATTTCCTGAAGTATGTACTAGTAACCTTTTTGTAACCTATACAAGGGCAGGAGAGAGTGGTATACAGACCATCGCCTTGCCTTGCATACATCACATAAATTTTCTACCGCTTTATTTAACAATTTATCAAAACAAGCATAGTTTTTAACATGTCTTTTTCTTCTTCTTTAATTTACTCTCATGCCAAAAGAGTAAATTAATGAAGTAAATAAATTTCATATACAATGTATAGTTTGATCTAGTTAGTTTGTAAGTAGAGTAGTTTGATAACTGGGCTTGTAAATTTGCTGAGCTTAGTAGTAGCGAAAGCTCAGAGAAAAAATTAAGAAAGTTTTAGGGAGTCACTTGTGGTGCATTGGTTAGCATAATAACCTATTATGCTCAACATTGTGGGTTTGCAGCCCATGTGGCCTTGCAGTTTTTTAAAGGGGGTAAAATTCTAATTTATGCCGTCCTTCGAATGGCACATGAAATGGAGGTCTGTATGAAATAGTCGGTGCTATATCAGTAATCCTTAAAGATTCCTATCCTGATTATACTTGAATAGTTAAAATTTAGTAATCCCTCTGCAGCATCTTCCGATTAGCCATATCAGCAAGAAGTGACCTAAAACGAAACAGACAAGCAAGAATGTATTATGTTTGTAATACAAAAATAGTGTCCACGGCACGCCGTGAAATACATCTAGAAGGCTGGGGACAGGAAATTTCGGGTCGAGAACCTGGCACCCCACGTAGAGTCCCTAGGTTGTTCGACACACAAGTTATGATGACGATGAATTGCGAGTAAGCCCAGGGCTACCCAGACCGGAGAATGGAGAGCAGAGGAGAAGAAGGCCGGATAAATAAGGAAAATATGAACAATACAGACCTGCCTTAAATATGTAATGCAATTTTAATTCTCATTTTTTTGTTACCATAGTCATAATTACCTCAATAAAAAGAATTATGTTTAATTTCATACAGTCCATTTATCATCACTTGAAAACACAACCAGCTAACAGAATTATTGGTAATATCCCCATCTCAAAGGGAATACCTTACTTCGAACAAATAGTGTTTCCTAAGAGCTGAGGGAGCGGTTAAAACTCTTCGAATAATTTCCAGTTAAGTGAGTAAGAGCAAGACTTGGACCGTTATGCAACATGCAAGTGTAACTAAACCATGAAACAAGAGAGCGTCAAAACAACCGAAGGATGCAAATAATTTATCCAAAGAACTACTACAGCGATTTAAAGTAAAGTCGATCTTCTGAAAGATAAATATGCAAACTTTAAATAGATTTACTAACCCCAAATATGAACTAGGAGGCTAAGAATATCATCGAGTTTGCTAAGCCCGACTATTTGTTCTGTAAAAACTTCTTTCGATTTTCTCCGTCATATATCATTTTAATCCAAGGATTGCTCACCCTTCTCCAATGTCTTTTCCGAAGTAAAACCCATCTGTTAGACTAACTGATAATCCTCTAACTTACTCTCCACTATAGACTTTCTTTCCACTCACATTATTCTCTCATTGTCTCCAGATCTTTTCGAAATAGGTTCTATTTTAGCGAATCCATTTGAACGATATTACAAAAATAGTAATAAGTGAGGTGCTCACCCAAAAGGTTTTGGAGCTTATATTATTAAATTTAATATTTTCAAATCACTCACTTAAAGTTTTGGCTCCTAATTTAATCTTAATCTTGATCGGTATTATAAGTACACAGGGTGCTTGCTGATTAATTAATCTCTAATACAGAATGTGTCTGCTGATTTAGTTGTAGGATGGTAGGATCTGTTGAATCTACTCACCAAGTCTCTATAAAATCAGTACCCTTAATTGAGCAAGAACCTGGGTTTCTACTGTAAATGCAGCCAAAATACCTCCACTACCGTTGGCTTTGAAACGGTACAAACTCTAAAATCTACCTATGAAAGTAGATAGAGGTGGTGTTTTTTTTTTGTTTTTTTTTAGGCACCCACTGCTAGGAAGGTATAATACCCCATTCTTCTTATTTATTTCTCATCAAGGTTACGAACTATCAATTTTTTTAGCTTCGTTTAAGATGTTGATTTTTTTCGCCTATTTGTAGAAGCAATGATGGTTATATGTTAATTTTAATGAATAAGTTTCTGTTTAAGAAAATTTGTCGTCTAGTACTTCTTTTTTTCATTACCTCTATTCTAACGTTTCATAAGAATTATTTTCCTTTTTTTAAACTATTTTTCTTTTTTATCTGTTGCTTTAATACATATATTTCTAGATAATTCGTAATACAACTTTCCTGCCTTAATGAGGCACCTTCCAAAAATATAGGGGTTTTTTCTGATCTATTATAAGTAGATACCTACAACAATTACTAATTCAGCTAAAGTATCAATCCTGCCTCTATTGAACGACAAAAGAAGAGCCATGTTATATAAAATGACCTCATTGGCGCTCCAATTTGATTAAATTCGCGGGTCATATTCAATTTGCTGAGGTCGTCGGGTAATTGGCAAGGCTCTCGGTCGAGATCCAGCTCGCATACCAATCGCCTAGTTTAGTTTAGTTACCACTATCTAAGGCCGCTCGTGTTGTCGATTTGTCCGTATTTACTTAAGTATTATTTTTTCAAACATTTAATTGATGAAATAAGCTTACAAAGTGTTCTTAATGAATTCAGTATTTTTTTTGTCAAAATTAATTTTAAGAAGATAGTGTATATTAAAGCCTGGCATCCTCCTCGCCGTTTCAGGATACATCAATCAATTACAAAAGACTCGTATATAAGACTATTATAACAGCTATGTGGGCTTAAGGAGTAGAACTTAGGGGCTTCATTTAGCCGTAGAACTCCTCTCGTATAGATATCCTGAAAATCCAAAATCCTTCGTAAAATTCTCAATGATCCTTATTTTGTTACGAATAGTGTCATCCACGATGAAATTAAGGTGCTATTTTCGGCCCGATCCAGAAATCAATACGTTCATGACAAACTTTATTCCCAATCAAGCCCTCTTAGTTTCAAACCTAGCAACTTCTTCAATTCCTGATAACTCTCCAAGGTGTCTGAAGAGAAGATGGCCTCGTGAACTAAGGTGAATTTGTTATTGGAGTACTACCAGTGAGTTGTAGGTTCATGGATGAAAGAATTTTTGAACACTAAGAGGGTGACCCAGGCCATCCACACAGGAGGTAAAAAAAGTTCTTTATCAGGGAGAACTGTATTAATAAGTGAGTATTAATAAGTGATAAAGTAGATAATAGAAATAATTTATAAAGAAATAAATAAAAATAAATCATAAGGTATACAAAATAAAATAAGTAAAGGGATCTGGGGTAGAGAATGTACTGTTTCTAGGATAACGTTTGTGCAGGGAAATTAGTCCTAGATCAGGCTCAACCGCCAAGTTTTCTACCAATTAATGATACCCACTTTATAAAGGTGGGTAGGCCCCTGAAGGATCTCCAGAAGCCACACCGCCCTCCCACGGCTGTTAAACGATTAAGTGAATTATCTGTCAAAGCCAGATTTGAACCCAGAACCTTTGGCACGACAACTCAGCGCTCTACCATTGAGCTATCCATTCACTCATATGATCACTATAATGAGAAAAGTAACTGGTAATTTAATCTAAGCAAAGCAAATAATTAAAAACAGTTACTTTTTAACCAATAATAGTAACTGGAGTACCTAAAGGAAAAAGAATTCGTTTTTTTACTACTGTTTGTAAAAAAGATACAACCACTTTAATACAATCTCAATGCATGCTATAAAAAATTATTACAGGTGATTTAGTGCGAGAAGGTAGACGACGAGACGGGCAGTAAATATTTTATCAGTACTCGGGAACTACTTACTACCTCGCAATATCTCGCCTGCATTAGCTTCCACTTCACCGAGCAACTACTTAATAGTTGCCATAAAGGACATCGGAAGATATAAGGGGCTTATCTGACTCGTTCCGCGTCCATAACATTGTATCCACTTCTCTAACAATAGTTAAATTTTAATACAAAATATTATAGTGAAAGAAAATGACCCGGTGGAGGTCAGAGGAATAATTTCTTCAATAGGGGAGAACTACTTATTTGATAACCAACGTTTCAAACCGCTTTGCAAGTCTTCTTCGGGAATATACAAGATGCAAACAAATTAAAATGCTACTAGAGTAAACTAGATTTATATATACAATACAAAATGGGGAGGGACCGTTTAGAGGGATTAAGTAATAGGTGCGGTCTATGATTCGTTTTTTTTTTTTGGCAAAAAACTTAAAACCAATAGAAATTCATCTTGAACTGAGTGGAAGTGTACGGGAACAACGTAATGAGTGACAGTTCTGTCAGGTAGTGGCCGAAAATTGTGACTGGCGATCTGGTCACCAAAGTTGACGAAAAGACTGGTGAAAACCGCCGTTTCACAATAACTGAGCTTTCCACAAGTTTCACAGACTTCATTGTTTGAAATTGTTACACAGAAGCTAGGCTACTATTTTTTGCAAGATGGGTACCAAAGATGCTTACAGATCAACGAACAACGAAGGTGGCAGCTTTGACGTTTGAGGCCTACGACAGGTCCAGGTACGCGACACTAAGTGGCTGAGATCACAGGCGGCGGATTTCTATAACAGGAATTTCAAAGCTTGTCCACCGCTATGATAAGTGCCTGAATTTGAATGGTGATTATGTTGAAAAGTTGTATTTCACATGTACATAAGAAAATGTTTTTCTTGAACTTGTTTTTTTAAAAATTTCATAACGTTCCTTGCTTTCTGAATAGCCCTCGCATATGTGTCCACTAAAAAAAAAAGTTTAGAATTAATACCGTTTGTCCCTACTAGGATTAATACCGCATTGAGGTAAAATAAGATGGGAAATACCACACTACAAGCAATTTAGCCTATCAAATGCCTTTCATTCGTCCTATCATTCCTCTCAATGATTCGCCGGCTGCATTTAACACATCTTGTGTAACTTCCTCAAATCAAATCTTTATGTTGGATAAATAATGCTAATCTGTTCTTGCGGATACCCCCCTTTATAGTACATATTGCTAATAACATTTTTTTTTTAGAGTGCATAGTAATACAAAAAAACCTTTAGTTCAAAATCATTTGTTACATCTATTTTCTATATAAACGTTTGTACCTAAATGGTCATTTTCAACACACCCAGCTAATTTTTAAATATGCAACCTATTAATCTACAGAAAAAGACAGTTTTTATACTGTTAATCATGAAACCTATATATTGAAAATGACCATTAAGGTCGAAACGTTTATATAGGAAATAGATGTAACAAATGATTTTGGACTAAAGATTTTTTTGTATTTTTATACACCCTAAGAAAAAAATATAATCTGTAAAGTCCAGTACCCTAGAAGATTAGTATTAATAACATTTTTAACCTTACCTCCTATCGTTTACTAGAGAAAGGATACATCTAGACAACCTTCAATATTTTTTTTACCGCAAAAAGGGTATATATACTGCAGATACATTAGTCCAGGACAAGATTTCTTTTCTTTGCCAACTTAGTAAAATTTAGAAAAGTAAACTAGTTGCATTTCTGCAGTTAGCGATTCAAATATATTCCAAGAATTATCAAATTTTATTATTTTCAACATGATTTATGTTTCATTGAAATTAATTTTGCAACATCAATGAAAATTTTACTTTTGTCTCTTACAGGTATGGCATTGACTTTCTTGAAGTATTATTTTTATGGATCTAGTCTTTAGAACATCAAATTTTAAACCCTGTATCCTAAATCTATTTATTTTGCCTTATTGACCACTTCGGATCACATTACAACTATATTTTCCTTTCTTATGCTGGAGCTCACTTATCAATATTCCTTCAAGGGTTCACTGGCAAGTTTCCTTTAACCCTTTGTCTAGCTTCGTCCAACCTTCTCTGGTGTTTCTTCATCCTGAAACCCTTTCAGATTTTTAGTCTGCTTCCAAATTCACTTCTTTCAAGCAGGTGAGACTCTGCAATGTCAAACTTTTCGAAAATTTTCTATACTTATTTTGTCCATATTGTCGTGGTGTAATTTTCCTAAACCTATTTTTGAAAAGTCGAAATTTTGAGAAAAAAGATTATATATCCATAAATATTAAACCCCCAAACTGCGGTTTCAGTTAAGACAGAGTACGGTGTGCTATTTAGGGAGCTCGGGGACAGAGAAACAGATGAATGGGTCCCACGGATCGATCACCTCTTCATACGGCTATTCCTGATGGCCACTCAATGGGAGAATGGGGGGGATCGTTTGGGACCGTGGGGGGATCGCTAGGGGAGGGGGAGATCGCTTGGGGAAACTTTCATACCCCCATTATCGAAAACCACTTTTGTAGTCGGCATCCCTGGTCGCTTCCAAACATTGTTTCATCTCCTTTCAACATGAAAGCTTCTAATTTAGACAGTACTTTCACTTTGCCTTTAAAGCTTTTTCTTCGAAGTAAAAATTTAAAAATATATATATTGGTATATATTCAGAATGTTTATATTTAAATAAATTAATTTAAAGCTACAGTTATAAATGAAATTATTACTTATTTATTGCTTACAGAAACCAATATTATAAATTTCGGGTTATTATAATGAACAGTAAAGAAAAATATAATATGATACAATATACAAGGGGCGTCTAGAAATTAAGGTCACAAAGCCCCTGTAGGAGGTGTTTGCTTAGTTGTCACCACGTTTAGAGAATATCCTAACGGTAAAAAAAATCATCGAACGTTTAAGTCAGTTATGCAGTGCCACACCATCCAAACGCGTCAACCAGCTTGTCTTCCGTTCCCTCCACATGATGGACAACGATTTGGTCCAAGAATCTGTCGAAAAATGGTTTTGGGAGGTGTAGTGGAATGTTTAGGATGAGAGTATACAAAAAATGTAGCTTCAACAATTGAATGACCTCAACGACGATTATGTAGTGTAATAAGGAGAAGTGTTCATTTATATCTCGTAATTCTAAATATATGCATTTTTCTTTTATTACACGTGCTGTAATCTTACTTTCTGGACGTCCCCCTAACTATAGAAAGAGACCTACATCACGGATAGATACTGTTCCCTATGTTATTTAAAGTGTGCACCGAATCAATAAAAACAGAATCTTTACCGAACCATAAGCAAGTATTAAAATAAGTAAAAGTGTTATTAAACATGGAGATAGCATAGGTAAAGCTGGAAAAAAAACCTACAGAGCCTAAAGAGATTTTCTAACCAAAACAAAGTCCATAATATTTTAACCGCAGAAGTAACAAGAATCAAGAATTAATTCTGCCAAGACCAGAACTAACAATGATCAACAAATCCTCCTAAAAGAAGAAATCATCAAAAACAAAATAAATAATGTAGGATAAAGAAAGGTTTACACCTATATGCCTATTTGGATAGACAAGTTGTCAGTCAACTAAACACACCGAATTAATTAGAAAAATGAAAAAAATTCCTAGATCATGAGCTAGATATCAAGCCATCCAAAAATATTAATACCCATAAAATTAAGAAGACTATAACGTTGGATACGATCACCGATGTTTTAAAGAAGCGAAGTCTGAACCAATAAACTAGAAAACAATATAATTTCTATTGTTTTGAGATAAGGCGTAAATTAAAATAAATATTCTATGCCTCTTGTATCATTCTTTCAACACCTAGTTAGTTACCTTGAACTCCTATAAATTTAAAATTCGAACACGTAGAAGTGACCAAAAGGGTGCAAGTGACAATTGCAAAATATAAAAGTAAAAAAGAAAACATTAATTTGATAGAGTTTGTTTTATTATTATATTACAGTTGTACTGATCTAGTAGATGTGTTTATTTTTATTCAGCAATAAAATGCTTTTGTAAACGTTTTGAGTGCAATAAATATCCAAAACCACACTTAACTTTATACTAGAAAAAATTCTTAATTTTGGTATTCATCTTCTGACATTTGTACTAAAAAAAAAAGTATTGTTTGATAAAATTACGGTTATAAATTAAATATAAAGGGCTGTTTCAATTTTAAGGAAAGATAAATCATTTTAGATTTCATAGCGTCTGTTCAGAGAATTGATTTCAATATAGCACTTTGAAAAGTTTAAAAAAAAAAACAGGCTGATTTGTACGTCCCGTATTCAGTAGCTTTTCTGAAGTTTAAAAGATGTTCTATAATGCTCACCATAAATTTAACATTCTTTAGAACTTTTTACGATCAAGTTTCACATAAAATACTCTAGTCTCAGCTCCTGGTATGCACATACATGCAAATCTACAAGAATATACCTAAATATATATAATACAAACAATTAACATACAGTATATGGAGGCATCTTTGGGATCGTTGGTTTCATCTTTGGGATCCCGAGAGACGCCCGTTTCACCCGATATTACGAAGAGTTGAAGTGACCTTCCTATCGTCGTAAGTACTTCCTAGCTTCCTTTCTTTACCAAGTTTCCAATTCCGCCGACCATCATCCATCTCCGATCTCCTTAAATTCAAAACCTCGGTCCACTCCCGTAACACCCGTTCTCGGCTCTCAGACCTGTATACAGCATCCCACCGAACAACTGCTTTTGATAGAGCTTTCCTTATCCGTTCCTCGTCCCTTTGGAACTCTATACCTTCTTCCATTCGTCGCTCAAATATTCTTTCAATCTTCAAATCCCGTATATTCAATCACCTTATATCCCTACAATTCCCAAAAAATCGTAAATAACATTTCAGATTAAAATTGTCTAAGTGATAAATGAATGATGTGTTTTTATTTATGTACAAGTATATTTATATTTATATTATTGACGCTTCACTCATCCAGTTAGATATTTTTAAGAACAAGTTATATTAGTTGTTATTGTTCATATTTTTGTTTCATTTTCTCCTTTGTTTCTACTTTACAATGTAATTTGCATACATATGTAATTATGTATTGTTTCTCTCTAAATAATTATTTTAATCTTTCTGTTATTTTTTATTTCTTGAACTCTGTTTTTTTTTAAATGCTATGACTGGTAATTCGCAACTTTTTTTTTCTCATTAATTCTTTCTCATTTAATAAGACATAATAATACCCTGTATAGCAACCTGTATTGCTAATTTAAAGGGACTTGTCCCAGAATAAATAAATAATTTATTATTTAAAAAAATGTATATATAATCCATAGCTTGGATAAAGTGCACCGGCAAGTTACGCAGAGCTACTAACCCGCATAACTTAGATGTATTGCGTGGTATAGCACCGCTTCAGCGCCCTATCAGCCTATTCCTCTTGGCAGTAGAACTAATTGTAAACGAGGCAATTGCCTAGTAATATAATTATGTTGTTTATACTCTTTTGTTTATATCATTTTTTAAATCAACTAAAATATTAATCAATGCTGAAAAAACAACTTATTTTAAAACAATGGAATCAAATTTAATTCATTTTCATTCTCATTTTCAAACAATGTATTGCGCAATATTCAATGAATATACTATAGTTGTAATAAATAATATAAACTTAAAAGTCTTATCAATACATTTAAGCTTTTTTCGAAAAATTGTTAAGTTCATCGCTTCAATCTCTTGGCTCTCATTTAGTCATGTGTTATTGTTAAGAACACATTTTGGGGGAAAATTAAATATATTTCCTGGATACGGCAGTTCTGCTGATATGGAGCCATGTGGAAAATATCTGCGCCTTTCGCTTTAATATTAAAATAAAACAAACAACGAGAGATAATAAAATAACAAACAGGCCTGAGCAACGATAAATATTAAAAGAGATAAAAGACGGGCGCGGGGAGTGAGATATCGAGAGCGGGAATGATTTAGAAGGTCGGGAAGTGGGAGCGAGCAAGATGGATGAATCTTTTATTTATTTAATGCAGCGTAGTCTCGTCTCGCCTCAGCCTGAGTAGTCCTATCTAATAAAAAGTTCTAAGCTTTAGGGCTTGAGTAATTAAGTTCAATAAGTTCTATCAATCGCTAGTTCACACGCGATTCGTGAGCTTTGTCAGGAAAATTAGATAATAAAAAATGAGGTAATTGTTTTGGCTTGTATACTCATTATAATACCGCAAGTAAGTAGAATGAATAATGCATAAGAGCATAGGATAAGGACAAGACGAGAAACCACCCACTGGTAGTACTCAAATAGCAAATTCAACCTAAGTCACGAGGCCTTCTTCTTTCAGACGCCTTGGGGGATTATAGGGAATTAGAAACAAGTGAGTTTTATTGGGAATGAAGTTTGTCATAAAAGTATTCGGAATAGAGCCTAATCAGCAACAAATGGTACATTAAGGTCATTATGGATGACGTTATTCGTAAAAAAGCAAGGAGCATTGAGGATTTTAGGATTGGATAATAGAGGAGTCCGATTGCATAGTAGAGCTCCCTAAAGCTCTATTCCGTAAGTACAATTGGGTCTTGCATGGCAAGATGCAATTCGCACCTCTTGCAATATGATTACTGTGATCGATATTTTAATTTTTTTTTTAATATTAAAACATTTTTTTATTACTGCCAACTATTCGTATAAATCCATCTGTCTGAATGGATGACAGTTGCATCATATTCTTTGAGAAAACTTCATCCTAAAAGTACTATGTAATTATATATATTTTTCTACAATATGGTCAATATCGGTGTAAATTTTAATTAGTTCTCCTTTTCTTTTAATGAAAACGCTTCTGGCTGTTTTTTAGAATTTCTTCTTTCCAACCTACTCAGCCAAGCACGATTAGTTTATTTTTCAAATTTATTTTGCACTGAAATGAACAAGCAGTTGTTTGTTTTTTGTATTATACATCCATAAACTTTGTGCATTGTTATTATTAATGAATAGAGAATCTAGAAGAAAAAAATATTTAATAATTAAATCGTAAATAGAACAAAAGAGTGATAGTTGGGAACTTAAGCATTACACGAGTAACAAAGAGATGTTAGTTAATGACAGCCATTCAACTAAGTGATAGGTTAGCGTCATACTGAGAGAAATCGTGATTGAAGCTGGGCCATTAGCGATTCAAGGGAATTTAGCATTAATTTATTTTTGGGAACCACATCACTGCGTAGGTGACCTGGTGATTCATAGCTTCCAGGAAGTTACAACCAGTTTCAACAGCACTTCGTTTCTATGGGAAGTTGCTGACTAAAGGCGACGACGGTATTCTGCCGTGGTAGTATTGTCACGTCAGCCAGTTTCATTATCTATCGGTGATGTTAAACTTGGTGGCACATGGAAAAACAACGAAAAACTCAATTTTGATAACTGTGATAAGGCCTCAATCAATGAAAAAGCAAATAATTCTTATTCAAACAAAGTAGATTTTTTTTTAAATACTATAAAACATACTTATATCTAAGTATCAAACTTTTTTCCGTTCAACAAATCTTCGATGAAATTGGTATACAGTGGTACTGAAAGGTCAGGATATGGAGTGTGGAAAATAAATTGCATTTATTTTGAAAATGTGTTAAGGATAAAGTTATGTTAACATTCTAAACTATTGTTAAAGCTCCGTAACTTTCGTTTAACAATATTAGTTTTAAAACACGCTGAATTATGGTTAATACTTATTATAAACATATATAACTATTTAAACTAAAAGAAATTGCCAGCAATGCTTTGTATAAACGGAGATAATATTATCCTATTGAACGAGAGGAGTGTTTTCCTACACTAAAGGTGATTAAGGAATAAGGAGTGACAGTTCACTATCAAAAAGTCTAAATTGCCATTTATTTTATTTATTTATTTATTGGGTGCACCCTCCTTTTACATTCAGTAAAACGAGTTTTAGCGGGTCGCAACCAATAGGCTTAATTCGCTAGTAACCTCGAAGCAGATACTACTCCCGATCTTCTACCAGCCAGCCTAGTTCAACTTGAGCAAAGGTGAAAGTTATCTCCCACTTCCACTCATTCACGAACTCTTACGGCTAATCTCTCCATTCATGAGCAC
Organism: Arma custos; assembly: GCA_037127475.1. Lineage (NCBI taxonomy): Eukaryota > Metazoa > Arthropoda > Insecta > Hemiptera > Pentatomidae > Arma > Arma custos. The sequence goes on along the minus strand of CM073763.1, from coordinate 81,280,974 downwards.
ATGTATGGACGTAGTCTTCCGGAGAGTGTTCCGTGAAACGTGGTGCAAGTCGTTACTAAGTGTTCGGTAGTTCCCGGAAAACCGCGCGTAATTGAGGGTCGACGTCCTCTCCAAAGGTGTGTAACTTGGCCCGAAAGCGCTTGTGCCCTACAAGGCCTTGGGTGAAAGAGTAGATCGGGACCATCCAATTATCCGCTAGCTGGGATTGGACAATGGGAAAATATATTCTGATTGTCGCTCTTTCTTGAACCTACTGTCAACTACTGCGCCAAGCCTAAGATCGTCAACCCTATTTAGGAAGCTGTTCAGCTTTTTCGTTCCCTTCTTGATTTTTATTACACCTATTTAAGGACGAAAAAATAATTAAACGAAAGCTTCTTTCACTTAGCAAGCCAGTATGGAGGTCATTTAAAGAAATGGTGCATTCCAACATTAGATTTAGTTCAATTCGCCAAGTTGCTATGCCGAAGAATCCGAGTTCAAATCCAGCTGTGACAGATATATCATTTAATCTGTCACCAATCATATTTGGACGGGGATCTGCACACCCTCCAGAGGCTCACTCAGCCTCTATTAAGTGAATACTTAATTGGGAGGTAATCCAATCGGAGAAGTAGTTCAGACAATCGAAGGATTATATTTACATAATTTGGATTCTTTTCTCTATTTTCTTTCTGACTCTTTGTAGCTCCTTCCTTTATTCCTCTCTATTTTCCACCCCGATGGAATTCGGATTTTTTTTATTTTTCTTGAAACCTTCTATTGCCTATTTCATAAGCATTAAAAAAAATACAATCAACATATCTTAACCAACTGTTTTCTTACTGTTTCTTCTTTTATTTTATCTAAATTCTCTTTAATCTCTTTGTTGCTCTAAGCCTATGTTGCTGATCACTGTTCAGTGGCCAATACATCTTCCTAATAACTATTCTTTTCGAACATTCTTTACTAGAAAATACTGCTAACATTCTTTTTATGTTTACTTAATTAATGAATTATTTTAAACTTCAAGATAAATAAAAAATTGCTGTTTTTTTTGTCTCTATTTAAATTGACATTAACATTACAAAACAATAGTTCGCATCACCTCTACTTAGCATGCTAATTATTCTATAGACTGATTATTCCAAGACAAAGGCTAACGACGACACGAGCCGCTACAACGCAGGAGCACTTAACAAGAGACCTTCTGGTTCCCCGCCGAGCCAACAACACATGTTCCCTACCTCCTTGGTTCGGGCCGCGTATAAATACTCACGGAGACTAACCGAGGCGATTAGCGTGCAACAGCTTGGGAATAGTAATTAATGTTTATAAAAAAGTCTGTAATATTTGTATATTTGCATTTATATGAATATTAAATATCAAACTTAAATGAAACTAAATAATTAATTCTAAACCCTAAATAGTCACATATAACCTTAGAAAAACACAAAATATTCCCGCCATTAGTCAATATTAAAAATGGCCTAAAGTAAAAATGCATAAAAGTTAGTAATGGAATGTAATTCCGGTGCATTTTCCTGAAATTTAATACAATTATTTTTTAATTAGTACTAAACAATATTTTTTAAAGACATATTTATTAATGAAGGTATGTTATTCTGTTGGTCTTTATTAGTAATTACATCACTTCTATTTTAATATAATAATATTGTAATAAGTTGACCGCACGCTATTTACTACTTCATTATACTTTCACGAAATAAAAATAAAATAGTCAGAACAATTTATTATATACTTAATGACTTTAATCAAACCAATTTATTTGGAAACTTAATATTTGTATACTAAATATTGCCAGTAATAGATTCTGATAGAGCATATACATGAACAAAATAATTGTATTAAATTTATGTGTTTTTTTTAATATAAAGATGATGAAATAAGGAAAATTAAAAAAATAATTTAAAAAAAAAATTAGGCACGAACCTTACTTATATGTTTCAATACACAAAACTAAAAGAAAATAATTTTTCACCCACCTGAAACAAAAGAAAATGCAAACATTAAATATTTCTTTAACTCTAGTAAACAATTAGATATTTAATAAAGCAGATATGATTAAAATAATAATTATATTTTTGTAAACAGTTTCACTAATAAGCTATGCATATCATCCCTTAATTACCTTAATTAACCTTAAAATAATTGTAGCGATGTTAAAAAAAAAAAAAACTTTTTTTTTTTTAACATCGCTTAAAATTTTTTATTATATTTTAAAGAACAAATTTATTTTGTGCATTTTAAAACAAAGATATTTAAATACAGTAAAGGATAATGTGTTTTTTAAGAGCAACATTATTGCTCGATTTAAGGAATAAATAATAGTTCCATAAAATAAGTAAGATATATTGCTTGGAAGTTTTAAAGTTTATACAAACCATCTATCCAGATCTGCTCATCCTCTATTAAATCCCGCCGTTACAAGTACATAAATAAGAATACGAGAAAGCCATAAATAAAAAGCAGTGATAGAAGAAAAATAACCCATAAACCATTGATCTTGTAAGAAAAGTAGAGATACTAAAAGTAGAAAAAGAACTTGGTGAGTCACAACAAAGAAAGAAAAAAATCTCTCTCTCTCTCTCTCTCTCGTAAGTAATGCCTTAAGAGACTGAGAAGAATAAAATCGGTTCCAGACAAAAGTTCACTGCTGCTTTAATTCAAACAAGAGGGAACAAGAAAGCGTCTTCACCATTTGTCATAGATTTCATCAGGAACCGACAGTGTATACCGAAGTTGGAAAAAACAAAATCATCTGAATGGAGTCCTTTTATATGTAAGGTAAAAATAGAAACTTCATCTTCAAATCACTTACCAGAGTTATAAACTATGATTTTATAAAAACATAACACTTGAAATTTACCATAAAAGTTAAATTTTTCAATATATTTTTTTATCGTAAAACCCGTCCCAACACAGTAAACAATAATTTACTGAAAATAAAGATGCAATTAACCATGATTAAATTTAATTTCTATAATAACCCTTAATTGAAGAGTTATGTTAGACCATTTTAAAGACCCCAATATTCTCTCAAAATTGACATAAGAGATGAGACATAAAGTTGCAAGGAATACTCTCATATAGCCTCAGTGCACAGGCAGAAAATAAGGAATTTAATCTGAGCATAGAAAAAAACACAGCCTTATCAATTCACTTCCTAATTACCACACTGCTGTAGCCTTCCTATTAACTTCCAGATTCCTGTTAGAAATCCTGGAGTAATGATTACAGTTATTAACTATTTTACCAAATCCACGAATATCCAATTTCAGTTTTCTTTTTTCCGTTACCCTGTGTCCACACACCAGCTTCCGTTTGTATCAATCATATCTAACCAATATGATGGATGTCACAATGCTCGACTAGCACATTGAAGACTGCCTGGCGTGCGAGAGATTAGACTAGGTAAAATATTAATGGATTGTTCTATTAGATTCAAGATCTCCAAGAGCACCAATGTCTCTGCTCTAATTAGTGTGCCGAAGTTGGAGTTACTCAAGTCTCCGACGGTAATACTTCCTTTTCTGGTCTCTAGATAATCTCTACAAAAAGCCTCCGAGTTCTTGTTCCTGAAAGAGGGCTTCCGTTACGCCTTTTGTCATTAAAAGAACCTTGTTTGTTCAATAATATATTAAGCTACGCGGGGCAGTCATAAAAATCTAGCCTATAAGGTTTATCAATATTTAAAGGAAAAATATAATTACAATTTAACGGATCGACTGATTGAGATCTGTATTCAATATAGACTACCAATTTATAGGATCTCAACAAATAATATGAACTGTCAAACTAACTCCTCGTTATAAAGAATTCCCGTGCGGACCTGTAAATTGATAACGCAGCAGTAATCTGGAGGTAGACGATGATTTTATTCAAGTCACATCATGTGCTGCGTTATGTTCGAAGTTGCTATTACAAAAAAAAAAATTCAATGGAAAAAATGTTCGGTAAATTTAACATTTAACAATAAAAATGAGCAAAAATTAAAAAGAGACTCCATTATAGAATATAATGCAATGTGAAAACCACCATGCAAAAAAAGCCCGAACTCTTTTTCTTCCAGCATTTACCTCACACTCAAATTATCAACTAGTTCCTATTTCATAAAAAATGATTAGAAAAATATTATCAATACTGACATAGAAATCTATCAATAAACACCACAATTATAAAAATTCACGAACAACTATAAAACCTAAACTCAAACAAATCAATCATTGACAATGCAGAATTTCAAATATAATTTAATATTGAATGAACGTTGATAGATATGATTAAATTCTTTTAATTTATGCAAAACAAAGAAAATTTAATTTAAAATCCTAGAAAAAAATCGCTATAAAAATTTCCTCCTGCATGAGCCCTCGTTGGATTTTCTATAACAAACCATAATCCTGTTATCGGAGTCTTCATTTTTTTAAATCTTTTTTTATCGGGAAGAGCTTTATTCCTTGGGGGCTCTGGACATAATAAGATCAAGTTGACAAGGACCAGTTTTGAGATACCTACTTTAAAACTCTTTTAAAAACTGATACACTATTTTTTAAAATGAAACCTCGTCGACATATTTTGTCTTGCTAAGCATGTTTTTCTTTGAATCAATGGTACTACGGATTGGGCCCAATCCGAAACACGTCAGATCGAACCAAGCTAAAAATCCTCTTTTACAGGATTCCTTACCTAGATTAGGGAAAGATGTGAATCTTAAATACTGATATATCGTTTTGCTAATGCTTGCTGCCGCCATTTCAATCGGAGGAACCACAAGCAACTTATGTATTGGTTTAAGTTGAGAAACCTTACAAAATTAAATTAAATTTTAATAAAGTCCACAATTCTATCACAATGCCCTAAAGATATTTCCAGAAACAACCTTAAAATGGTTATTTATATTAATAGTTCCTAAAGTAACAGGTTCCTCGGGTAATAGGTTCCGATAGAGATGTTTTTCTTACGAAGGCCATCTTTACATAACCTCATCGTAAAGTTATCAAATTATGGGATTATATAAAGTTTTTATCAATGACGGTTTAAAAAAAATACATAAAACAATAGCTGAAAAACACGCATGTAAAAGGAAAAAAAAGTAACAGAAGTTGTTTAGGTGCGCAAAAAAAAAAAATTGTCTTTCTATATTTTTTTATTTCACAAGAAATTATTCAATCGCTTTGTAATAAAACCGCTATTTCTCCATCATCTTATTTTATTTTCAATATATACTTTTGAATTAACATGACCTGAAACACGCTTCAAATCGTATGTACCATCATTATACTAAAGATTTCTGCATTAGGATTCTATCCAGTTCATTCTGGAAGATCCATACTAATTACAATTATTAAACCATCGCATACACCTTTGTGTATCTGTACAAAGCATGAACACATATAATAATAATATAATAATAGCTGATTTAGCATTTTTAATTATTTATATTTACACAAATAAACATTCCAAAAGGTTATGTTGGCTTGAATTAAGCCATTTTAGCTCTTCGATTCCATCGATTTTTGGCATCGATGGACTGATAAATGTAACATCATTATAACCTCTAAATGTTTTTAAAACAAACTACTTGTGGATAACGTAATTTCTTTGTACAATTGCCTGTTAGTAGTGGCAAAAACATAATTTTTGTGGTCTATCAATATTTGTACCATTACATTCATGAAATCAGCGTTGAGTTTAAGCAACTAACACTTCGACGGCCCCTACGTTCAAAGCGACTACGCAGACCACCTAGACTTAGTACGTAGGGACCGTCGACTTATTAATCTAGAAAGTAGTTACTGAATAATCTATCAATAACCACAGAGTAAACATTAGATATTCTTAATAAAGAAAAGTAAGGTTACCTGGAATACATTTCCATAACCACGCAGGTGGATAGTGTTAGTCTCCTAAGCTCCTGTAAGCCCCTTTACATATTTACAGTTTGTTTAGGCTTGGGCATTAGATTGGCGAAGGTGTGAACGCTACTGTAGAGAGCAAAAACATTTTTGAAAATATCGATATTTCGATAATCGAAGTCATCAGTAGAATATCCACCTCCTTCCGACTAATCGATAACGAGATCTTCCAACACACGATAAAAATAATCTCTTTCGAATGTTCCAACTATTTCTTCTTAGATAACAAAATGATCGATGGATAATATAAGAAACATAACGACGGAAAATGTATTTAATGCAAAACGTTATTGTAAGAAATTAAATAAATAATTCGGGATAATTGATTGTATTAATGATAAGAACAGATAAATGGTATGCAAAATAGTTTTATTTATCAAAATTATTAATGATAAAGTGAAAAGTAGAATAATTATTCGTGAAACGCATGAAAGTGCATTCTAGAACATTTAAAAACCTAAATTACTTTGTATTTTGGCGAATTGTGTCAAATTAAAAAAAATATTTGTTATTAAATTAAAATAGAATTGATAAATTTATAACTTGAAGACTCTATACACATATAGTGGGCTACTAATTAATATTGAAGAATTTTAACAATTATTAATTATGGAATTAAAAATAAATATCCTTCTCACAATCAAGCTACAGTATGCTGTTTGTATTAACCTAACAACAAATTCGGCAATATGGTGCAGTATTTTTCTCGATTATTACTTTGAAGAAACAGTTATTTATGATCTCAAATAATTATCATAACCTTCATAAAACATACTTGGGTCAATATTTATTTTCTTGAAATGGACGCCTATGACATTTTGTATTTTCATTCAATCATATGTTTTAAAAATTGCTTAAATATTAGAGTTGTCGCGTGTGCTTTCTGAATTCATCAAGGTTTACCGTAAAGTAAAGTATAAACTATTGCTTAATTAATTTAGGTTACCAATCAGTTAAGATGGCAGTATTTCTAATAACTAAAGCCTTCAAAACATCTAGAATCATAGCTTATAACTATACGAGATCCTTTATAACCTCTGCAACCAGCTTGCGATCGATGAAGAGCGTCACAGATAAGACAGGTAAGAATGTAGTTTTAGTCGAAGGAGTAAGAACGCCATTCCTGTCATCTGGTTCGGAATACGCCATGATGATGCCTCATGAAATAGCCCGGCACTCACTCATGGCCTTGATGTCCAAAACGAAGATCCCAAAGGAGGCGGTGGATTACATCATCTACGGGACCGTGCAACAGGAAACACAGACTCCGAACATAGCTCGCGAGGCGGCGTTAGCAGCTGGGTTCTCAGAGCGAACCCCGGCACACACTGTCACCCAGGACTGTCTGTCTTCGATCCAGAGCATAACCACCGGTATCGGCATGATAGCGGCTGGAGCCTTCGAGGTCATCGTGGCTGGAGGAGTAGAGCTCATGTCCGATATTCCAATCCGCCACTCGAGGGAGATGAAGAACTTCTTGATTCGCGCAGAAGGTAAGACCACGATGGAGAAGATTCAGCTGTTTTATTCTATGGGTCTCAATCACTTGCTCCCGGAGATGCCTCCGCAGCATGAGTTCTCCACGGGAGAAGAGATGGGGCACGCCGCAGACAGGTTGGCAGCAGCCTTCAAGGTGACCAGGGAAGAGCAAGACAGGTACGCCCTTCGCTCTCACAACTTGGCCCACGAGGCCTTCTTCATGGGTTTCATGACGGATCTAGTGCCTCTGAATTTATCACCAAGCAACAAGAGAATTGCGAAAGATAACGGAGTGCGAGTGGTAACACCTGAAACATTCTCCAAGATGAAACCTGCTTTCGTAGAACCTCATGGTACTGTTACAAAAGGAAACTCTTCCCCCAAATCTGACGGAGCTTCTGCATGTTTGATAATGACGGAGAAGAAGGCCAAGGAAATGGATCTTAAACCCAAGTGCTACTTGAGAGACTTCGTCTACGTATCTCAGGATCCCAAGGACGAACTTCTTCTAGGACCGACTTATGCGACACCTAAAGCCCTGGATAAGGCCGGTCTCCAAGTATCAGATATTGATGTTTGGGAGTTCCACGAGGCTTACGCGGGGCAGATCCTGGCCAACTTCAGAGCGCTGGATTCGGACTGGTTCGCCAGGAACTACTTGGGGAGGCCCTCGAAGGTCGGGGCCCCGGAGCTGGAGAGGATCAACAGGTGGGGCGGGTCGCTGAGCATAGGTCACCCAACGGCCGCCACGGGGGGGCGCCTTGCCACCCACGCAGCGAACAGGCTGATCCGTGAGGATGGGACCTTCGGGCTGGTGGCGGCGTGTGCCGCGGGGGGTCAAGGTGTCGGCATCATCGTCGAGAGGCATCCGGAAGGACAGGCCACGTAGAAGTGTGATTTAATTTATATATTTCCTTATGTTTTATTAAATATTAATTGTTTTTTCATCTTATTTAATAGTTAACATGAATATAAAGTACTATAATCCTATTTTTTGTTAATAATCTCCACATTAGTAACATATTTCTGTTAACCTAAAATTGAATGGTTGTTTTCTAATAATGATGAAATAAACGCGTTTGTATATTTCACATATGATTATTTTTAACAATATATTCAATAGTTTTTTCCTTAAAAATAAACGATGGGTCATTCCAGTATAAAATATCATAGAATATTAATACCTATTTCGAAATTGGTATCGCAAACCAAAATTCACTCATAATACATAAAATGAATTTTAACTTTCTTCTTCGAAACAAGTAATCTAATTGCATATCTCTTGTTTAATATATCACAGCGCAATCATCAATGAGCGAGCAATTTAAAAAATAATTTCTATTGGCAGTACGTTTTATCAATATATAGTTAATTGAAGTGTGAATATTAAAATTGAAAATTTTTTGTACATCATTTTCTTCTTATTTTTAACATATTGAAAATTATTTTCTACTTCATAGCTTGTTTTAGATTGAAACATGTTATTTGTTTTTTAAAACTATTGTTTGCTCTATAGCCCTAGTGATTCTTGTATAGAATTTTTCATAGTTAACTATTATTTTATTAATTATTTTGCCCTTTGCCTTTATATTTTAAAGTTCTCGTTGTATACAAAAATGTTCGACTATTTGATTAGCGAGGCTCTAGAGCTTACGTATGATATTTTGGTTTATTCATTAATACCGCTTACAAAAAGTGAAAAGGTGACTGGATGCTGCTGGAAGGAAGGCATCGATAGAAGAGAATACAGCCCGCGATTGAGGAGGGGGCGACCCCTGTCAACACTACTTTGTGGCCGCTGGTATGGCTATTAAATGGAACTGACGATTCCCTTCAACTCCTAATTAAAGGAGATGCTTCCAATAAATGTCTCTTTATCGCTCCTCTCTTCTCTCTTAAAAGCTATTTCCTTTTGAGACTTTTCCTCAGTTCAAACTCTGTTTTTATAACTTGAGGACATTTTTTATATAAAAATATATGTTTTTCTTAAATTTGAGGGGCTAGCTTAGTGAATAGTGTTCTGAGTTGCTCTGCTGTGTGTTGCTCTGTTTTGGGATCTATGGCAGATGCATTATTTACTCTGTAAACAGCCATGGATGGACCCTGCAGCATCACCAGAACCCCCTCCTGGTGCTCACTCAGCCTGTAAAGTAAATGCCCTTAATTGAGGGCATTTTTAATCCTCGTGGTTAAAGGTTATCTCAGACTAACCACTTCCCTGCATGACCGTAGTCTTAGAAACAGTACAGGCTCTAATATGTTCTGAAACCAAGACCTTTCATGGTTTTTAGTGTGCGGGTTATATCTGCAGCATTGGAAAATAATTGGTTAATAAATGATTGCTTATATAACTCCATCCCAGGCCAAATACTAAAAGAATGAAAAGCTGCCTTCCTTCATACTAGAAACTATCTCTAGAAAAAATTCGACTTAACCACATATTCACGGGGAGCTGGAGGTATATTATATTTCATTATATATTTTATTTCATTATTTATTTAAGATATCGAGAATCTAGAATCTGATTGTTTCGAAACAAAACGCTTTTTGAAAAAAATAATAAGTAAACCAAATTTATCTAAATATTTTTATTTTTGAAGATAAAAGATATGCTCAGGGCCGAGTTTCGAATCCGGGTCTCCCACATTTCCGTTGTGGTGCTCTACCAACTGAGCTATCCTGGGTCGTACCTCTGTCAGATATATCCATTCTCTTCACTGATCCCATATCCCCGTGTTCTCGCAATTTGCGATGTTTGTATGCGATATGGGATCAGTGAAGAGACTTGATATGTCTGACCCGGGTTCGAATCCGGGCCCTGGCCATATCTTTTCTCTTCAAAAATAAAAATATTAAAAATTATAAACATTTATAAAAAAATAAATTACAAATTTATCTAAGGTGTTTAATGGCATTGCCTATTCTCAATTTATATTTCTTTTCCATAATCATCAATTCTAAATGTATGTATGAGCTATACAATTACTATTTAAAACCGAACGTCTGCTATACATATCAACTCCAGTTGATGAATTTAAGCAAAAGAAAAGCAAACAATTTTAAAAACAATAACGAACTATTATTATTTATAATATTCAAATAATTGAACAAATTATATCACAGCGTTTACAATCAAAACGAAGGAAAAATTGAAGTAAAATTTAATATAAAGGACCGGACAGAATTCAACACGGTCCATCATCTTTTAATAGTTAATTTACAGATATCCTTGGAAAATAATAAACGAAAAATCAATTTATCAGTACAAAATTAAACCTCCTAAATTAGAAATTTTACTGTCAATAAAACTTGCTTATTTCGCGGTATGATATACACAACGGATATAGTTAGCCAAACTATATTTCATTAGGTAGATTTTTACATAATTTTCGATAATGAAATTCGAAATTAATTATTGCTTTTGAGTGTTCTCTTTCTACTCGTCAAAGAATTTGATTTTTTTAATCAATGTAGAACTTGAATGTTTTCTTCTTTATGTGGAATTGGCCATTCCGAGTATTTACCTGGCACATCCGGAATATCCATTTTCAATACGAGTTTCAAAATTTATCTCAGGTATCAAAAATAGACATTTTCATTTGCTCCCAGCTCCCCTTCCCGTAGCCATGATGATTTCCCATGAGCATAGTTCAACTGTCCAGGCGCTTCCATATTCTCCGCCACGAGGAAAAAAAGGACGAAATAGTGTCAGCATTAACATGAACCTGTAACAACCCACCCGATTACTACAAACAATTTCCAAAAACACAGAGCAATAAACCATTCTTTACGTAAATGTTCATGCTAGGATAAACATTTACGAATAGTGGCATAATAAAAAAAACAACAGAAAATAGGAGAAAAAACAACTAAGATGGGCATCAGAGATATTACGTCATTGAAGAATAAATTATAAACCGTGATAACATGAACCTTGAATTACCACCTTCATTTAAAAGTGCCTCGCGCCTACAAGAGTAATTATAAGAAGATAGACGGGGCAAATCAGTACGAGCAAGCCGGTCCGCCAAGATCAAGGTGGTGTCTCTTAAGTCGAGAACTGTGAAGTAGTCCGAGGGGATTAAGCCCCAATTTAGACTACACCAGAACTGCTCCATCTGGAAGACTTTAAACTTGGAGTATAAAAAAACGAATATATATACATATATATATATATATATATATATATATATATATATATATATATATATAGAGAGAGAGAGAGAGAGAGAGAGAGAGAGAGAGAGAATAATCCGAAATTAATGCTAGTTTTGTAATATGTCCAAAAGAAGAACTTTTAATTTTTATAAAAGATTAGATGTTTTTAAATGGACCTAAAACAAGACACGCGATTAAAAACGCACACTTGATCAAATAAGATAATGTTGAAGATAAGATAGACCTTCGAATTTTTGAGAAAACATCAACAGAATCAACAATTTAACACAAAATAAATATTATATCATAGAATAGAAAAATAACTTTATTAAGGGACCAGGTCCCTTAACAATGACAGATATAAAAATTATACAATATTTATCTGGTCAAGAGGCTACTTACAATGTATTAATTATTCATTAAAGACTATGGAAAATTATTAAACAGATGTAATTAACAACACGACCGGTAAATAAGAACTACTTTGCCCATTAATTGAAAATAAATAAAATAAAGGATCAAGAGAAATCATCCATAGTGATCGAGACGTCATGAAGAAAAGGGAGATAAGTTCAATTTTATAAAACTAGGAATTATTCTGGTGATTAGTCAAGCTTTAAACTAAATAAATTTAAGTGATATCTATGCCCCAATCGTTTTAACAAGAAGGGCTATTTTATATCAGAAGAATTTTAGTAATTTAAAATATTGTTGCAAAATGGCTATGAAGATTTTAATGAATTTTGCTTTAAATTTCCTCCTTAATGCCCAGAACATTTCAAATACGTAGTACATCATCCAGGTAAATCAAAATCAAGAGGAAAAAAACTGTACTACTACAACCCGTGAATAGTCTGGGGTTTAGTACATCGTAGAGACTGTAATGATTCTTTGACAATGGTTGTTCAGGGAGGAGATTTGACCTAGAGCCCGCTCAACTGCCATATTTGCTCCCCCTTATTTCGGATACCCATTTTTTAGAGGCTGTGTGATTCCCAGATACCATGGGATCCATCTCCAGCTGCTGACAAATTAAATAAAAGTCTTGCCAGCAGCGGGATTAAAACCAAGATTCTTCAGCATAGAAATTCCGCACATTGGACTAAAAAAAGATTTTTTTAAATGACCTCCGCGCTACAGAATAAGTGAAAGCAGCTTTAGATTAATTACTCGCTTGTCCTTCCAATAGGACCTTCGGCAGGGCAACATAGCGCTCTACAGCTGAACCACTTCGCTCCCCTAAAATGCAGGTTATAAGTCACTAAGTCGGTATGTTTTAAGTCTTCATGATTTCATTTTGTTTACAAAAATCCGCTGAAAATCTGAACTGCCTCCCTAGTGTGATGCCTTAAATCAATATTTGTAAATAGTTTGTTTTCGAATTATTTCACGCTGTAAGATAGCTCATTTTAATTTGAATGACATCGTAATATATATTATATTTTAAGAAATGGGTAAAAAACAGACATTGAGTTTTTACTTATTTAGTTAGAAAAAATGACTCAATAGCATCAGAACATAAAATGGTACCTTCAGTTTCATAACTTTAACATAATCATTATGTAAACAAAGATTTATATTCTAATTACTGATAAGAAGGTTGAGACATATTTGGCCAGGATTCAAGGGCAGCAGTGGCATAAATATTATTTTTAGCCGCCACCTGAGAAATTTAGAAAATATATTTCGTTCCCTCAGAATTTAGACTTAAAAACACAGTCTGGGGAAAAAATAGCGTGATTCAGATGTAATGTGCACAAATACATTCACGAATTTAATACAGTTATTTTCACAAAACACGGGTTCATTTTATAAGTAATAAATACTTAAAACGATTCTGTAAGCTAACATCAAGTTAAACATAAATATATCCACCAGGCATCAACATTTTCGAATAATTCCACGAAAAAAAAATGTTAAAGAACAATGTAAACTATAATAATAATAAAAACAATCCTTATTAAAAATACTAAATTTCTTTCAATATTTATTTCTCGTTTATTTTCTAAAAGAATGCTGTTATAAAGGTGTAAGCGGTAATTTAATAAGTTTATATTTTTATTTATAATTAAAAAATATATAACTAAATTTATTATAGCTTATAAAAGATGCTCCTTATTCAATTAATTTCAGTAATTCTTTTTTTATTTGTTTACATTTTTTTTTTTTTTGTAAAAAGAAATTAATACTACCTCCATTACCTAAGTTATTTTAAGATAAAATGTCTCAAAGAACCGCCTTGAAGCTTATTGGATAAAAGAACCCATAGAGTATTCAATCTTATATAATGCACCGTCAGTAACCTTAATATGGATAAGCATAAATTAATATAATAACCCAATTTTGAAAAAAGTAATCAATCATTAACAGTTGTAGAAGGCGGACAATATGTAAAGTGCTCTTTTTGTTTTTTTATAATTTGTTTACAATCTTTGGGCAGGAGTAGATTAGTCTGAAGAGCGCTGAGTTGCTACATTGAAGGTCCCGGGTTTAAATCCGGATATTGCAGATAAAATATTTAATCTGTTAGCAGCCATAGTAGGACCCCGATGGGTCTCCAGACCCTCCTAGGGCCCACCCAGCCTCGATAAAGTTAAGCAATGTTCAATGTTTTAGTTTTATTAATTGAGTATTCACTTAACAATATTGTGAAATCCCATCTAGATGATATAACAATATATAAATAATTGATAAGGAGTGACATCATAAGAAATTATTTTTCTTGCTTATGTGCAATAGTACAAATCATTATCTAATAACAGAGATAATATTATTTCTGATTATGTAAGAAAAACGGAAGACCAGAATGTTTATGGAATTTGGTATCAGTTCACTAACATTCAATCGACGCAACCAACTTGAAATTAGAAAAAAATAGACGTAAGGGAGAAATATAATAAGGGATCGTAATGTGAAGAGAGATTCTGTAGAAGACAGAGGACTTGTATTTTCCTTTACAGGATACAGAGGGGCCCCTAAACACGGAACAGCCCACATCGCTCGTAAGGACGGACAGAATCAATAATGGTTAAGGGCAGGAGGTATTGTAGTCACATCGCCGACTTCGTTAGGACCGTGTTCAGCAATATCCAACGATAACTGCCTTGTTCGTTACAGCCCAGTCTTCCTAAAAGAAAATGGTTTACAACATTATTATTAAAGTAACATCTACCGTCGTTTATTTTTACCCGATAATGGCGTACGACTAAAATGTGGATGGTCTGACTTGTAGGGAAAAACCCAATTACAGATTATAGAATGTAATCACAACTGCAATTCTTTACCGTACAATTAAAAACCTTTTTTTTATTAAGATTAATAATTTACATTTGGTAGGTAGGGTAAAAACAATAACTGCCAAATACTCTTTCAATTTTCCACGGCCACGATTTACTCGTATACAAAAGACTTCAGTTGTTTGTTCTCGTTTAGGCCGTGTCGGTGAATTTTTTGCCAGCGTTTCGCCAGGCATTGAGTCTCAATTAAGCCTCAAGGAAGTCAGCAGCATGCCTGGCGAAACGTTGGCAGAAAATTCACCGACACGGTCTAAACGAGGTGAAACAACTGAAGTTTTTTTAATAACTGCCAAGTTAAGTATACGCAGTAGAATTTCCCAACTGACGTGCATACCAAGAATATGGGAGGCTGAGGAAAACGCTGGGGAATTTTAATTTACTGTCTTTTCAGCGATCCGTTTTTGGAGTTCAGAATTCATCTTTAAAATACGAATATTTTTCCCAAATAGCTTATGGTTAACAGCGGTATACGGAAAATCAGCCATACCATATCGATACATAAGTATTTGAATTATTAGTACAAGATTAGCGGCTGAAATGCTTATACCGTTCACTTCCTATTTAACTAATTATAAATTATACAAATTATAATTAATACAAATAGTTTATCGCTTAAAATCCAGTATATCGTAACGGTCAAACAAAATACCGCCTATCTACATCTTTTGATGAATATGAGTTAGTAACGGTAATGCATTCCACAGGTTGAATTACACACTATTAAAAGAAGTTTTCAAGGTTGAAAGCAAGGAAGTGCTGTAATTAGCAATTGAAAGATAACAGATATACATAAGACAATATAACATATGGCGCGGCTTTTTCTCTCTCCTTTAAAATCGCCCGAAGTGTATATAGGCGGTATTGTTTTGACAGGGACGATATGATACCTTAATTTCAATTAACTTTCTACTAATAACACTACTTTGGTTTAAAAAAAAAAACTGTACCACTACAATACATGAAGGGCATTTGGTTCAATGGTAGAAACTAAACAAACTTGCGGGTTAGTGCAACTGCAAGGATTTTCCTCCAAGTAAGGGTATATTTATTGAAGCTGGGTGTGCACCAGTACAGTAAAAAATAGAATTTATCACCATCAAAATAACCTTAAACCCAAAACTAAAACGAGTACCGCATTATCTGCACACTGTAAAAAAGAACTGCACACTGTTGATTTTGATAAGCCTAAAGTTTTGCATAGAGAAAATAACACTATTAAAAGAAAATATTTAGAAGCTTTATTAGCAGCTAAGGCTCTAATTCTGCTAAATATATTAGTAAGCATTAATACATAGCATTACGATAAATTAGAAAATACTGTAAATGATAGAAAGGAAGCAGGAGAAATCAGTAAATTATACTCTTCCATAATTTTAAAATTAAAAAATAATAGAATATAAGATGCCTTATACTTTGAAAACAAATTAGATAATAGTTAAAATAACCTGACCATATAACTTACTAGTAGATCTTATAAAATCTTTCCATATATTAATTTTATAAAATTTCATAATTAATTAATTGATTTGAAAAATAATAATAAATAAATATTAAAAAAAAATTAGTTTTTACTTTATATTATTTTGTTGATGTGCTGTTTAAACATATTTTGGTATTTTATATTAAAGTTAAATGTTTCATAGAGCTAAAAAAAGATCCAATAGTTCAAATATCAAGATTTGGTCTTTTAATGTAATATTATTTTATTGAACATGGAGGACTACTGATCTCCCAAGGATTTTTAAAAAATGACTTTCCAGGTATCTATGCTTATAATGAGTTATTTTTGAACATTTTGTGTCAAATTATGTATATGCATATAATTATTGTTAATTTATTTTTTTACAAAACTTTTTTAGACTTATTGACTATGTAAAAAAAAAAAAAATTAAAGGAAATTTTTTAAAGATGCAGGAAAAAAAGATTGAAAATTAAAATTTTTAAGATTGAAAATAGTGTCGAAACGTCTCGAATAGAGTGAAAAATGGAGAATAAACAATGACTGGAAAACGGTTTTTATTTCTCTTACACTAAAAAAAAAACTGTACTACTACAATACATCAAGGCATTAGGTTCAATGGTAGAAACTAAACGAACTTGCGGGTTAGTGCAACTGCAAGGATTTTCCTCCAGGTAAGGGTCTATTTATAGAAGCTGGGTGTGCACCAGTACATAAATATACACATATAGAGGGAGAAGAATAGGAATCATAGGAATCAAGAGGATAAGATATTTTACTATCAGCTTGATAAACATATGCTCGGAAGGAAGCGGTGTCAAGTGTTATCAGTTCCTGTTATTTTTCATGAATGAATAACTTTCAAGATATTTTATTTTTCATTCAATAAATCTACGCCCGGGTATGATAAGGGATATTATTTCAGTTTTGAAATATCAATTAAGCTTTGTTCATATGATTTTCTAGTTAAACTGGTACTAATACCAGGGTTTTATTTTGTCAGAATTTAGCATAATAATATAAAACAACACTAATATTAATTTATTGTTATAATTTGTTATAAAGGAAGTACGCTTATATATTTGCATGTGTATGGGTGTAAAGTTACTCTAAATCACAGTCTAAAAGTTACATATTACATTAAACTAAAAACGTTTTTGTTGATGTAATATTTTACCTGCGTTGTTTGTTTAATGTCACTTTTATGCTGCTATGGATAATTGGACGATGCTAAAGTGGAAGCTCTAAATTATGCCTATCCAAATTTAATTAAGATAGGTATTTTTAACGTTACCGGCGTTGCCTAGAAACGGATTGAGCAACTAGTTTTGGTCTAGTCTTTCGTCGTGGTCGATTAGTTAAATGATAAATATTGTTAAAAATTGGCAAACCCACCGTTCAGACTTCTTTAAGCCGTAACACTACATATTACAATGCTTTTTAACTTAAATCGAAAAAATGGAATGCATCGATTCAAAACATGTAAAGAATCTTCATTTTATCCCAATATTTCGATTTTAGGGCTGCTATTCAATACACAGAATACAGAGAAATAAAATTAATATATTTCTTATAAACTATAAAAAAAATTTTTTCATCTCTAATACTAATACGAAATAAATAAATTTTAAATTATGCGTAATACTCAACACCTCAAAACATTAATAAGTGATTACTCATATTTTAAGAGACTCGTTAGAAGGTACAAAATAAGTACTAATTACCTCTCCTAACACATTAAGTACCAATTGAAATACAAATAAATGAACTTTTAATAAATAATAATAAATTTATTAAGGGGAAGGACAAGGGGTATCCCCTAGTATATACACATGATATTTTAATTACTGTGGTAATTAAAAATAAAACATTCCTTAAAAAACAAATAACGCGATTGATTTAAGAAGTTCGTATTATAGCACACTCTCTCCGTATTTAATACAGTTAAATATTTAATATTCTGCTAATTGGTTTATAAAGCAGTAAACCATACGAAGATGATCTCCTTTATATTAACCAGAGGCTGAGGAGCTCACAAGGATTTGGTTAAAGCTGCCTTAATAAAGGGAAATCTGGGGCGGATATTGATATGAAAACGCCTCCTCTAGCTAATAGGGGAGTGAAACTCGGCTCAGCGATTTCCCCAAAATGAATTTCCAATAATGTGGAATGCTCACTTCGAGGAGCTCTAACTTTACTTACAGTTCCATAATATGAAAATAATATAGTTTATATAGACAGTATGTATGTAATTTATTAATTAAGAATATTAAAAAAAATCATGAATGTATTTATACAGTAAAAAGTAAAAAAATGATTAAGTACAGTATAGCATCAATAAACCGAACTAATGTTGTACGGATAATAAAAGTTCAGATATTCGAAATTCGAATTTAAAAAGTCTCTATTTTATTGCGTACTACTGCAAACAGTTAAAAAAATAAACATTAGTAAAAATATATATGAATGTAGCAAAACTTATCAAAGTTAAATTCTATAATTAATTACAAAGAAAACAGTAATATTAGTTCGCTTCAATCTTGATATTCTCTTCAAGGCAGCTAAGTCTCAAATTCTGCTAAATATATTAGTAAGCATTAATACATAGCATTAATTAATAGTTGTAGGAATTCAAATTTTAAAGGAAATAAACTTCAAACTTATTTCCAGGAATGTCAATTTAGAATAGTTCTTGTATCTTTTCCGAGATAAAGTCAGTTCGGTTAATTTAATGCTCGGATAATCGACGTACTACAGCAAACAAAAAGGGGCTACAGGTTATATTATTTATTTTAAAAAATAATATAATCGTTAAACTATATATTTTGGATTTTACAGCCAATTCTGTAGTTCGTTATTATTATTGTGCGTACAATTACAGTTACCCAATAATATTTTAATTAACACAATCCCATTATAGTTATATCGAGTATAATTGCAAATTATAATTATAAATAGTTAATAACACACTTATTTTTGACCACTATTAATAAGATAATAATAAAAATCACTCATTTGGAACCGTTTATTACTTTAAATAAGGAGCAAAAAAAATTATCTTTATACACTCCGACTCGATAATCCGCACTATTACCTGACGAAGACTATTATTTACTGTCATACAGAGACTTCTTTTAAAAAATAAGTTTTATTAAACTATTTATTGCTTGTAACATGATTATGGTTAGTTAGATGTATGAAGTTTACTTGTATGATGTATGAAAATTGAAAAATGACGCCCAAACACCATATCGTTAATCCATCATTTATCAGAGAAAATGATGAAATTTAGTTTAATGTTTATCGGTGAGAACGTTTTTCATGATTTTTCATCAATCGATTTTTATATTGTTGCTTTTGTCTGCGTTAATAAAAAATATCAAGCAAATCAAAAATTTCTTGTAACTTAATATGAAGAAATAATATTTTTAGTTTGTGGTTCTCTATAAGTTCAATAGTAGTGAAAATAAACGAATAAAACTCCGCTTGATTCATAACTTTTCCACCTGTGAAGTGAATTTCTATTTCTGCTTTCAATTGGTACCTTTCATACATCGTTTCTCCAATCTACGCTGATTGATTTTGAATTGGACAGGTGTTGTTCACCGATTTTGACCACATTTCTATCGGATGTTTCTACATTTTAAAAAAATCGACAAACCTTTTAGTATAATGAGATTTATAAGAGAAAAATAATAAAAAATACTTAAACGACTCTGTTTTTATATCTCCAGCAAAAGATGGCTCATATTTACATGGGTTATACAGATAACATGATCTGAGAAGTAGATTATCTGTAAAAAATATTCAATCGTTTTTCGAAAATATCTGAAAATACATGTTTTAATAGATTTTGTCTCCATTTGACCAATATTAATTATATCATTGAAAAATATATTATTTCTATATAGAAACAACACGCCACAAAGAAGAGATATTACTATGAATTATACAGAATTTTATAATTAACATAGAGTTATTTTAGACATTATATAGCCTTTTGAACCAATATGATTTCGAATATTTACTGAGAAAAAAAAATCCGTTGGATAATTTCACTTTGAGTCTGAAACAATAAAAACTGGGTAAAGTATATGAAAATAGTAAAAATAAACATAGGATATGACTATGCTATATCTGCCGCAGCTGGCAACAGAATATAAAAATCTATTTACTTCTGTCATCTAATCGAAATGACAGCAATAAACCCATTTCATTACCGCTTATTATTAGAGGATACTTCCGTATACTCGACACGTTTATGGAGGCAGATGGCTGCAAACGTAAATATGCCTCTCTCTCTCCAATAGAATTTAAGTGATATTGTTTAACCAAAGATTTGGTTTTTGAGTATTCCTTAGTTATAGAAGTAATAATATTTTTTCGAACTCATGATAAAGAGTTCTTGTGCCTTTGTGAGAGTCCAACACCCCATAGCATATGTCAGTACAGGCCTGATCAGAGTTTTATATATTCTTATCTTTGTTGCCCGGGATAAGGCTTTACTTCTGAGGTGCTTTTGCAATCAAAAAAAGCATATATTTGCCACCATTATTCTTCTTTGGATTTCCAGTTGCGGAGAATCTATGGAGCAGTGTTTCATAATAACACGTGGAGCAACGGTCGGAATTAGAAACAGCCGGACTATACAGAGATACCGACATTATCAGGTTTATAAAGGTGAACAGGCTACGATGGGCAGGACACATCGCACCTATGGGAACAGATGAAGTCCCTAAAAAATTATTTCAAGAAAAAGTGCATGGAACAAGAATGGTTGGAAGAACGAGGCTCCGATGGGCGGATGGTGTGGCTTCGGACGCTCGGGCCATCTTAAGCATCCGTAACTGGAGAGCAGCAGCTATGAACAGAGATGACTGGCGGTTGATGTTGCGGGAGGCCTTGTCCCCACGTGGGATGTAGAGCCATCTATTGAATTGGTTATAGAAGTGTCGAAATAAGCAATTGATGAACGGATATTCATAGCCTGACGGATAGTCAGACCGAGACTCAAATGGACGGACGGATTGGAATCCAATGCTCGAGCTATTCTTGATGTCCACAACAGGAAAGCAACAGCACTTCTAAGAGATGACTAGCAGTTGAAACTATAGGAGCCGTTGTCTCTGTAAGAGTTGTAGAGTCATCCATCACCATAAATAAATAAACTTTTTTTTTCTAGTTACAATGTCAGCCTTTTTTTATTTAAAAAATATACTATCTCATGTACTCGGAGTTTAACTTAACTAATCTAAGGATGTAACTTAATTTACGAGCCCATCTCAATCTCTTCGATAAAATCACTTCAATTTTATTCGAGAGAGGGTGTTTTTTTAACTCTTCAATTGATAAAATTAACGAATAAATATGAATACCTCTACTGAATATTGTTACAGACTAACATAGAAATATATTAAATATTCAAATATATTCCTAATTATAAAGTATAATATATTTAAGACAGAAGAAGGAGACTTTAAATAAGCCATGGAGGGAAAGGAATTGATCCGACGGGAACACGCTACAGCTTCACTTGACCCCTTTGTTCCATAAGGTCAGGCTCCTCTTCATTAACACTTCTCCCTTCTACTTAGCTTAATTGCCTCTTATAAATCTATACATTAATAATTTACAACTTAGTAATAATGAATTTTATTATAAAATAAATTAAATGGGTAGTTTACAATATTGTACCGATGCAACCCATGAAGTAATTGGGTTCAGGATATTGTAGATACTTTACAATAATACATTATACAGTGCCCATTTTTACTCTAACAATTAATTACAAAATACTTGATAATAATATATCGAACACTCCGATATTGGAGGGACGTGGTTCGTCATGGATGAAATAATAATAAAATTTTGTATAACCTCAGCTGAAGACAGGAAAAAGTGAAGAGGGCGAAAGAAAGGAGGGAGAAGCACCAACGAAGAATGAGAGAGTATTGGGCAAATATCAGAACGAAATACAAGAAAAAATACAGTTGAAATAACGTGGTCCTTACCGCACCAATATGAAAAAAAATGTTATATAAATAAATAGTTAATTTAAAAAAACAAACGTACACTAAAACCCACGAAAAACTCTTCAAACTGTACATTTTAAATAATGTGCTGTTTCCAGGACAATGAATGTAGGGAGATGATTTACCTCATATCAAACTCAACCACCAGGTTTCTACCACATTTAAGGTAATCCACTTTATAGGGGCTGGATAAAATGATCTAGGAGTGGTAACAGATTAAATAATTAAATCAATAAAATAGAGCCAAAAACTCAAAAAGAAACACTATTATTTAATATAATGCAATTGGGAAAAACCACAATGCAAAGCCTTATGTTTCAAATCTAGTAATACACCCACTTACCAGTCGACGTTTCGCCTATTCAGGCATTATCAAGACACAAAAACAAAAAAGGGTTATACAACATTGTTATATAGTTGTATGTTGAACATCTTGGTGGTGGGGTGCTGTCTCATGTTTGAAGTCTGTTTGGGCAGTTGATCGTTGGGATATATTGCACCTTTTTCTTCGAGATGTGATTCACATAACCCTTTTTTTTTTCGGGTCTTGATAATGCCTGAATAGGCGAAACGTCGACTGGTAAGATTAAGATGGATTTGTACCCTGAGACCCTCAGCACATCCCCATCCACCGATTTAATCAGAATCCTTAATGAAAACCACCTTGTAAGAATGGTAAAAAAAAGGGAAAGAAAGTAAAAAATTTAAGAAAGGGATTAAAAAATTAACATAAATAAATATTTTATCATGATAAAACTGACATTCTTGATAAATAATCATTACCCTGATTGCGAACTAAATAGATAAACCTAATGCTACTAATAATAAGTAGATAAATGCTGGAAGAATATCCCAACGAATAATGGCAATATTATATTATACTGGAATTAAATAAATGCATTTATATTTAATTTCTATATTTATATTTTTACATAATTTCTATATCTTATATTTACGACTAAACTAACCAAAATAGATAAGACCAAAGCCCGTTCACAAAAAGTAAATATTAAAGTAAAATATAATTCATATCCAAAATTATATATTTAATAAAAAAAAAAGAGCTTAAAAACAGAAAAATATAAAATAATATTTATTTTGTAAAGAACTATAGTGAATTTATCAACAAAATAAATAAATAAAATTTTCTTTAATCAAATTTTAATTTCGGGGAGCCGAATAGTTGAGCGCGTAATGTTTATTACTGTAGGTCAAATGTTCGACAACGGCTGGTTCGAATAAATTATTTCTGTTGATAATTCGATTGGTGAAACGTTTCACACCTTTTTTGGTATTTAGGCCAGCTTCATTAACAATAATATACGACAACATTAACAATAATATAATTGCATTTATGGGAGCTAACTCCTGCCATACCGTTGTCGAATGTATTGAATGCTGCTATAAATACTACAATGTTTAGAAAATTCAAGGGAAATTTGGGAAAAATAGGGTCCCAATTAAGAAACCAGTTTGAAGAGTATCGCCTTCTTTGTAAGACACATAATAAGGTTATAGAGATAATAAAATATTTGTTTATGTAAGAGAATTAACAAAGATCGTCGGTTTTTACAAACAAAAGGACAAAAAAAACAAAAAAGATTGAGTGCGGGTGGTACTATCTATAGTGGCAGTCTTCCAGTAGGACATCTGCCATTGGTTTCTATTTAGGGATGTAAATATTGTACCAAAATATCCACTCATAGCTTAAGAAGAGTTTTCGAATTTATCCTTCAAAACAGAATTGGGAAAAACACTGTTTATGGATGTCATATCACATATTGATACATCCATGGCTGTAATAGTTCTTTAATTTAAAACATTTCTTTTTCGATTTTAATTTTGAAGAAAAAACTGCCTATTTAAATATAAAGGCATTTATTTAATTCCAGTATAACATAATATTGCCATTGTTCATTGGGATATTCTTCCAGCATTTATTTTTACAATAGGAAAATAAATTAATAAATATTACTTATTGTATATTCTTTCCTATGCAGTATAAATTGTGCGTGTTACGACGATGAGTACGAAATCCCGAGTGGATGATTGTGAGTGATGCATCTAACATTGTTTTATTTATTTATTTATTTTTACAGCAAATAAAACCGTTTCTCCCACACGTTTTAAATATAACGTTCAATGGGAACTGAAATAGTTCTGTAAATACATCAAATCAATAAATAAAAAGGAAACTAAAATTAAATATGATTCATGAAATTATAAAATTCTGTGCATGAGTGGATCACCATGGACATAATCACCTATCTGGGGGAATAATTTGTAATTTTTATTTTAAAAACATTAAAATGAAAAGAAAGATATGCCTGGCCACAAGTCATGAAGGGTCATGCTTCAAGATTACTATTTGTAAGCCAGCGGTTAAGAAGGGAGGTAATTTGATCAGATCACCTCCAAGTTTACACCCCTCCCCAATTAAGGGTAAACACTTAATAGAGGCTGGGTGAGGACCAGGGGGTCTGCAGGTCCCGCTGGATAAAAAAGCAAATTGAACAATCAAAAAAGTTGCAAGTCCCTAAAATGTTGGATAGATCTAACCAACCAACATTGACCAGACATCAACAGGAGATACTCGTCTTGGAGTGAGGTTACTGTCTCCGAATGATGAATATTTTTATACTGTTGATATGAGAAATGCTGCATTTGATCTTAAATGGTGTAAATTTTATTTTGGTGGATGTCACGAAGATTCCTGAAATGGCGAAACGTTGAATAGTTATTTTTGTTTTTAACAGTAGTTTAAAGAGTCCAGTTTTTTCCATTGCATTGCAATACTTATATTATGTCCCTGTCTCTTTTTGAGTTTTTGGTCCATTTCATTAATGCATCGTTTATTCATTCTTTCTTTCATATAATACTCACGTTAGTACATTTAAAAAAGAATTAATTCTTCATAATATTAGATTGCCTAAATCACTGAAAAATAATCAACCACAAAGTTCGAAAGCTATAGAAAAAAAATTCAAAATTATGTAAAAAGAAAACTATAGCATTAAAAAAATAAATGCATTTCAGGGGGTCATATCATAATCAAACCAACTTTTACAAGCCAAGATTGACGAAATGCCTGAAATTCGTCGGTGGAGGTCGTTAGCCTAATAGAGTTTATTAAACGCAGCTGCTTAATTTATACCTTACTGCGAACCTTCTTCAACTGCAATGTTAATAAAAACGTTTTTTCTTGTTAAATATTTAAGAAATGGTAACAACTTGATATAAAACAAAGCAAAAACTAAAACGAAAAATATGACAATTGTTAGGATTCATTAAGGACAATAACAAAGCTTTAATTCTTAAAAAAAAGGGAATAAACAAGAATAATTCACATTTTGCCTTTTCACTAAAAAAATACACTATCATAAAAATGCAGACTATAGACAATACATCATTCCAAGATATCTCAATCTCAAAACACACTACATTTTTAAGTTGTAGAGCATTACTCGAAAGCAAACTGAAATTGGAACGAGTGTAGGTATGGAATGCTGTGTAAATAATTTGGAGTGATATGAAGCTGCTGAAATTCCATCACGTTTCGCCAAAATACAATGAATTGATTTCCATTCCACCACTTTTCCCAGCTGAGGAAAAGTGGTGGAATGGAAAGATGGAGCGCATGGTGTTTAGGGTGTGCTATAAATACAAGTAGTCAATAAAAGCAGTGTAAAGGTCATGGGGCTGTAAACGTTTCATTGAAGACCGTAATCGTTGGTATTTCAATGAATATGAACGCACACCCACGTATACATTATATTATCATGCACATTATTATTAAATATTATGCATTATATTTTATTCAGTTGGCTATACAATGTTCAAATATCTACAATTAATAGCATTTCCCTTATGTACGTGGATAATGCACACATTTCCCAGGTTCAAAAGATTTTCTGATTATTCAAAGGCAGGAATAACTGGTGTCAAATATTAGGAGTTTTTATTTTGTTTTCCTCTTATATCTTGTGCACGGATAAATGTACTTCGTTTTCATTCTCTCTTTGTCCCCTTGTACCACAATTCAAACATTTTTCACGAGGGATTTAGTTTTCATGAACATCTTCATATGATTATGCCACATAATGTGTTATTGTTTATCATTTTAAACTACTTCAACTGACCAACTTCAACCAATCTTTAAAATAATTGGTTTGTTACGTCATTTTACAATATTTTTACTATATAATGTTTCTCTTCTTAGGTACCCTTTCTTCTCTCAACAAGGTATGAATGTTAAGTGAACGTAATTTTCTATTGCTAGAAGTTTAGAATCAAATACATGTAAAAAATACAAATATGCTCTGTTCAAAAGTCTGGAATGAAACCAAGGAAATGACCATCATTTTTTAAAATACTTTTCCCTTTCTCTCATGGAAGTTGTTTAAGTTAGACTCTGGGGGACCATGGTTACGATTAAGTGGTCCTGAGGACCATGTTTACTTTAGACAATTACGTACAGGGTCCCTATACGGGATTTGGTACCTCTGGTAATTTAAGTGGACTGTATGTTAAATGAAATAAACATATGTTTATATACATGAACATTACTTTACTGTTTATGCATAACTGTGGTCGGTTTGTCTTCTTTCCTGTTGCTGTGGGTTCCTCCCACCCCCTGCTGGCTTCCTGCTAGTAATCTACTCCATGATGATGAGATCCTGTCTGCTCGTCTACTACTGTACTGGTGTACTACTTGTCCTGTACTGGCCTATCTGGCCATTTTGTCTCAATAGTAGTTGACCCCGGAAGTGATAGAGGGCTCTGCCTCAGGTACAAGGATGTAGAGCAGGCAGAATGAGAGGAGCGGTCGTTTTAGATTGAACAGAAGTAATTTTAGAAATGATCCCATTCAATAGAAAAAGAACTGTGTTATGGCTATAACATTACATTATATGAACGAAATACTTTGAATGTTTCTTCAATAGAATAATTGTTAGATATTTTCAAAATTTCAGAACTATGATTGGCTCATTCCAGAATTCTAATAAAAGTAATAAAGCTCGAAAAGAATCATTATACCCTTGAAATATTTCTACTTATTTCATACAAGTTTATTTATTAGCCTTTATTACTTTATTTAAATATAAAGTAAATAGGAACATCGAAAAAACAACTTAGATGATTCAGAATTCAGATCGTAAACATTTCTAGAGCGGGTAGGTCACCCGGCGAGGCAGCCACAGGGATGCAGATATTAGGTCACCACGATCCCTCCCTCTCGATATTGGCAACAAGCCAAAGTCGATAAAATAACTCAAGAGTCTTGTCTGCATGGTTTTTTCTATTTAAAAAAAGATATATATATCCATACATATTGTGATATACATGTACTAATGATGCCTCGCCTTATCACATATAAAAGATAAATATAAGGTTTTATAAAAGATAAAATATTGGATATTAAAGAACAAAAGATATCAAGGAAACGTTTAGACCTAAAATTTTAAAACGAAAAATTACTCCATACGGGAAATGAGACTCTCTACAGAAAGATTCTTCGAACCAATGAAAAAAGAAGGGTTACGGCGAATATACGGCAAATGAATGCTGTTAGGCTATCGAAAAGAATATTCGAATTCCTTAGAAATAAACCGAAGCGGTTGATGGAAAATGAGAGGGACATGAGAGAACTCGGGGTAAGGAATGGAATTGCCAAGGAAGTCTCCGACAAGGAAAGGAGAAGGAGACCAGGGAGGATGAAAAAAGAAGAAACGGTTATGCAAAAACTTGATACCAAATAATGAAATTTTCATCACTCTTTTCTTATTTTAAACTGTTTAATCCTGCTAGCTACAAGAGGGAGTTTTTTAGTTCTTTTAAACTATTATATTTTTTTGTTGCAGAATATACGGAACTCCCCAGATGATCCTACCAGCAATCAAATTCTTATCTCTAAGATAAAGCCATCCATGCCTTGGAACTTGGTACTACCGTGTCTTAGGATATGAAAAATAGTTAATCCTGAAGATCCTGGATAATGAGGCAAACTTAAAAAAGTTATTGCATCATCATCGGACCTTGAGAAGTGAGCAAAGTTTCTGGTTAATTGGATGATTTTAAGTGGCCAAAAATCGAGCTCAAAGATTCCGTTACATAATACGTACATACAGGCTTAGCTAATTAAAGCGTGTTAAAAAGATAAAAAATTAAATTTCCTAATAAAAAAACGCTAGAACACATTTGTATAACTTTTGTTGGAAATTCAAAACTACATGACTGCATCACAATATTTACGAAACCGGAAGGGCGCCTACACTAAAAGGGGTTAAATTGAATATCCGTGATGGTAAATCGGGTTTGGGTTCGAAAGAGAGAACTCCAGAAGAACTCCAGGGAGTTCTGAGTAATCCTTTAAAAGAATATTCCACGTCTTCTAGACCTATATTCCTCATACCATCTTGAGGAGACATGTGTATTCTTCTCTCCCTTTCTCTGTCAAGCCTGACTATTGCATTTCTAGTTCTCTACTCAACCTAGAGACAGGCATAATCAATTTCTTTAGATTCATTCTATCATCCAAGACGTCTGAAAATAAGAAACGTCTTATGCCCTTCTTAGTTGGATCTGTTATTTGAGTACTATAAGCATGTTTAGGCTAGTTTATCTACTTGCCCTTATCTCATGGCATAAGTATCAATAATTTTTTTTAAATATATTAAAGTTAGAGCCTACAATAATCTCAATCACGAATATTGAAATTCTTTTTTAAACCACATCTAGTTAAATTTGATAATAATAATTTAATAAATTAATATTTATAGAACAAAGCGGTTAGATGTGTCCGGCAATGTCCATAGTTTATACCAGCTGTAACCCTCACTACCGTAGAGTATTGCGGGTACTGTATCCTATTTCATCCCATAACCTATTATACATTATTTTATACATTATACATTTTAAAATAAAGAATAAAAGTTTACATTCAGCTTCTATAAAATAATATAACAATAGAAATGATTATGTACTACAGTAGTAGAAGCAGGATAGCTTAGTGCGTAGAGCGTTAGTGCGAAAGATAGCATGGTACTTAAGATTCGCTCAAATATTTCATAACTAATAAATACAACTTGAGGTGCCATGAAGCTATTCATAGGACTAGAACGTGGCCTATGATACCAATTACCGCTTTGAATGGTATGCAAATATGTAACAACCTCAATCACTTGTAGTAACAACTTTGACAATGAACTTCCGTCACCGCTAAAGAAGTTAGCGCTGTTAAGAAAAATTGAAGAAAATTGAATATTTCCTTCAGCGGCGTAATTTGAAGGCTTATTTTTCAGCTGGGTCGAAATAGGTTTGTCAGTAGATTTTCTACATTTTTCAGTCCAAAATAATGATAATCTGGTTTTGGTAATACAAAATAACTTTAAATTTATAAAATATGGACCTAGGTTGCTCGAGGTCCGAGTTCAAGAATGGCTTTAGCATGTAAATTATTTATTTATATAAGACTACCATGAATCGACTAAGAGATATTGAGACTGTCCTGAGTCACACACTGTCTCTATAAAGAGGATACATCTAATTGGAATAATGTAGACGGTTGAGCGAAATTTCGGCCAAATCACTTCCCTATACAACTGTTGACGTGGAAACAGAGATATACCCTCATATACATATACATACTACATATGTTTATCATTACTTTATCAGAAATCGCATAAAGAATTACCATAGCCATTGAAAATATCAAAGAAATCGATTGAAGGGCAGACAGGTACATTAAAATAAATCAACAATCGCCTCCAACTTTGGATGTATTTTAGAATTACGAAATTACATTTTCATATTTCAAACATTCAAGAGTGCATATCATATCTTAAAAATTTGTAGAACTACTAGTACTGACGATTAATATTAAATATAAACTGGTCTGCTTATCACAAAACAAAGAGAATATGTTTCTTATTAGGTATTTTTAATTATTTAATATCACTTTATGCTACTATGGCTAATCGGACGATGCTAGTACCGGGAGTTCTAAATTTAGCATATGCAGGTATAATAAGGATAGGAATGTATACCGAGTGCCTGACACCACAGAAGCTTGGGACCGCTATATTACAATCCTTCCGAAGGGCGACACAACGTATATTTTTATTCCCTTCTATCAAATCCTAAGGCCACCTGCCTGGCAGCGAAGCCGATTTATTAATAATAAGAATGCCTTTATTTATTCTGGAACAAGTCTCTTTAGAATAACAATACAGGTATTGAAAGCTATTATGCCTTAGAGTGTAAAATAATTACAGTTAATTAATTATTACAGATAATTTAGTAAGGGAGAAAGAATAAAAACTAAATAAATAATGAAACAAAATGAGAATTGCCTCCAATAAAAAAATTTCAAAAACAGATAAAACAGAAGAGAAAGAAAAAAAAAATTAAAATAAATTAACAATAATTATATAAGAGAAACAATTTATATTTACATATATATCAAATTTATGCCTACTTTTAGGGCAGTACCAACCAACCTGCCAAAGCTGCAACAATGTTCAAATTACAGTCAAGCATCTATTTGAATGCAAGAAATATGAAATAATAAGAAAAAAATTAAAAATTGAAACGTGCCAACGTTTCAAAAATGATAACAAGCTGCAGAGGACTCTGATGTACCTAAAGCAATCAAACTTAATCAATGAAATATAATAAGAGCAGTCGTCGCTAATGGCCTCAGCAGTTGAAGCGACGTTAAATAAAATAAAAAATAAAAAATTATCTCAAGCAAAAAACAAAAAGTAATGAACAAAAATTCAAACAATACTATCAGTGATTTACACTCATTTCCTTCATTTCTCCTTCTTTAAAATATCTAACTATATTTTATTAATACATATGTACGTGGTTTATATCCCAAACACTAATATATATACATACATGATCACACACTCAAGTGTTCATTAAAAAATTCATTCATCCAATGAGGAAATTTTAACTCAAAAACTGACCTTACTATAAGTATATTACTTGAGATATATAATTATTATTATCCAAAAAAAAGGTAACCCATTGATCCATTGAATAAATGACCTTGCCATATACAAAAATAACAAAAGAAAAAATCACAATACTATCTAAATCGTTTAGGAAACAAAATAAAATAAATAAACACATGAAAAAAAACAGTACCTCTTTAAAATATCAAGAAAACTTGATGAAGTAGCGAGATGAAACTCTTAATTCTTGATCCAGGAACCAACTCCTTAGATTCTGCAAACAGTAAATAAATCAATATGAAATTTTTAAATTAAATTAGTTTTAAAAATATACTAAAACAGATAATAGATTTTGGCCAAAAAAACTATGACCTTTATTCTCTTGTGAGGAGTGTAATATATTTAGCTTCTAAAACATAGCTTCTAAAATTGTAAATCATTAAAAAAAAAATAAATTGTATGCAGGCTTACGACAAATATTTATAGAAATAAGTAGGATGTTAAAGAAATAACACTGAGTTTAAAAGATATGAAAGCTATTTATTTTCTTTCACCTTAATGGGACAATTATTTATGAAACGCATTATTAAACTGAAGAATGTACGTGTGATAAGATAACATTGAGGATGATTGGGCTTTCGTGCAACCTAATGGATAGTAGATTATATGAAGACATTAGAGGAGCGTTGGTATGTAATAATACTAATGTCAACATAATGTTTTTATTTCGAGTAATTTTTAGCAATAAAATAAAAAATAACGTAAAACAGATCGATAGAAGTAAAATAATCAGAGATGCTTAATGATTATGACTAATATTACAAACAGAGTGCCTTCTTACCAAATAACCCTCCAGAAAAAATTATTGATACTTAATGAATTAATTTCAACATAAACAAAACATGGGAATTTTGGATTAGTATCGCGCGAAAATGTTCTGAGGTAATCGGAAAAGAGAAGGCATGTTATCATATATAATCACAAATGCCTATAAAAATATTAATAATGGATTGAATCATACAGTCAACTATTTTCCACTTAAATATAAAAATATTGGTTATTCACTTTGTTTTTTCGATAAAATATTTTTTTTTTATGAATTTCGTAGTTTTTGTTCCTGGCTTTACTCGCGCGATAATTTAGGTCTACTGTAGTTACATGAAGCTCCAACATCACAGCAAAATGCCTAAAAGCCTTGAAAAGGTGAAAGGCTCTTACAATGTAAGACAAATAAACACTCTAAAGCTGTCGTTTCAGAGAAAACAATGTGAAGTAAACAAGCGAGACACTTGCCAAGAGAAAATATTAAGAAAATATCTGGTGTGTTTGTCCTGCGACTCTTTACCACTTCGGGGTTATCGAATTTGTTTTTGCTTATATTGATCCGATATGATTATCATTTTTTTTAAGTTTAGCTTAAGTACCATCACTATATCTTTCAAACATTGATCCTTTGTAGAACAAGATATAGAAGAGGTGCAAGCCGCTTTTATACCAGGTAGACCGACCCAGGACCGCATCTTCTCTCTCCGAATATTTGTAGAAAAACCATGGGACCGTGGTAGATAGTAGAAGGCGGTCTACCTTTTATTTCTTGATGCGTTGGAGACGTTTTATACTGTTCAGTAACTGGAGATATGGGATGGACTCATTAGAAGAAGCATTTCAGCAAACTTAGTCAATTAAATCAGTGTATGATGACTAAATGACCAGGCATTCCAACTCTTCCTTTTTATTAAGAAGTGAAGCAGGGTGATAGTATCAGTCCTCTGTTATATATTCTTCTTATATATTAGGTTTGGAAAGAATTTAAAAGGGAAACACCAAGAGCAGTAGTGGGATTTTGAAATCTGACCTCGATGCATGTTACTCAGGCCATGATTTATATGATCCTTTTCTCAGGAGGTTCTCCAGTCATTGAATGAATGTCACGAAGAACTGCCATTGAGAGGGTTGCAAATATATTTGACAAAAACAAAATCATGGGCGTAGGAAGAGGCATTCTAGACCCTAGTATTTTATGAGATGGAAAACCACTAGAACTGACAAATACGTAAACATATTTATGGCAGATGGTAAAATAGACCAGTAGGTTTCAATTCGAGTGATGAAGGCCAAAAAATGCCAAGGTAAACGGCACAGAGGACTTGGAGGAAGAAACAGAAAAAGTAAGGATAAAATAATAAGTACATTATTAAAAGATGTGTTGGAGATGGAGACAGTTGGAGCGTGCAGTCAAAAAAACACCAAATAAGTCAAGACTTATTTTTATTTGTGCCGACGTTTCGACCTACTTTGTACGTCATCTTCAGGGCTAATGAGAGAGACGGCTGGGTAAACTGTGTAACTGACCGCAGTGTAACTTTTATGAACAGTCAGTTACACAGTTCACCCAGCCGCAACAAATAAAAATAAGTCTCGATTTATTTGGTTTTTTTTTTTTACTGCACCCCAACTATCTCCATTCCCCATTATATCATCCAGTCAAGTATTTTTCTCTCTAACATTATTAAAAGATGTTTACGTAAATATAATAATTATCATTGCGTTTTTATTATTGTTTAGTATTTTAATTTATTTTGCTTAGATAAGTCCCAGCCTTATAATATCTGGATGTATTCATAAAAGCAAAAACTAAAGTGTAGCAGAAATGATCTTTCATAAAAAAAAATCATACCATGGAATTGTTCGTCTAGAATAAAGTTACAACGAGGAAATATCCAAAGGACTAATTACTTCACTAAAACATAAATTCAGAAGAAAAAAAACCTGTGCACAAAGGCTAAAAAGTATTAACGCAGTAGACAATTAATTATATTTTTCTATTATAATTATAGTTAATTATTATAAATGAAACACACACAAAAAAAAAGTCCAAAAAATGTTTGGCATAACTAAATTTCACCCTCTCCAACAGTTGTCAAACATTCAAGTATTTAGAAGGTGACGTTTTGAATTGAGTAAATAACACGTGCCGGTTGTTAAATGTAAATTAGGATATATTAGAAAACGCAATCAACTGTTAAAATTCGGAATCAGAATTTGTTTTTCTCTTGAGGAGACGAAACAATATGCAAATAAATGCGAACGGTACGAAGTGACGAGCTAATGGAAAACAGAAGTGTAGAGAGGAGGAGATTGGCACAATATATTTCCTATATGGAGAATCTCATTGGATTAAATATAAATAAATCAAATTAATTTTACATTTTTGGAGGCATTAAATAAATATAAATATCCTACTTCCAATACAATTATATGTACCTAAAAATTCATTTGATATACATATCAAGGTTCTAAAATAGATTTACCAGACCTTTTTCAAGGTAAAAAAATGTTTTTCAAATAGTTTTTCCCGACAAAAATATATTATACTGAAAACAAAACGGTTGGTAACCACTACTCAATATTTCAAATCTTGGATAAATTAGCCATCACGTTTTACATAGTGAAATTTATTTCCCCTTGATCCGTTATAAGGTAAACATACAAAGACATGTAAGTGCACAAACTACCTCTAGTAAAATCCTCACCACATAAAGCCCCATCGCAAAAACCTCCACACTGCCATGACAATAAACCAATAAATGGATAAAGTCACCTATAAAGCTTAACGAAGCTCCTGGCCTTGGATGGCG
The DNA here is from genome assembly GCA_037127475.1 of Arma custos. Classification (NCBI taxonomy): domain Eukaryota; kingdom Metazoa; phylum Arthropoda; class Insecta; order Hemiptera; family Pentatomidae; genus Arma; species Arma custos. The sequence goes on along the minus strand of CM073763.1, from coordinate 81,246,034 downwards.
ACCATCCCTCCAAGGAAACACCTCCAACTCCAATAATGGCAATAATGGGTAACACGATTCCGGACAGCTATTAAACTTTTATTACCAACCTGAGTAAAGCCCTTAATGAGGCAATAAAAAACGTCCTACCATTTATTTTCTTTACTAAAGTATAATTTAATCGATTGAGTTAACTTTTAAAAGTTCAAGAAGAACCACAACTAATTAAAAAAATTATTATAAAATTACTTTTAAAAAAAACTTTTTTGTTCTTTTAATAAATTGGCTTTACTTCAGAAGAAAAGATAAAGAGAAAATGGTTTATTGGAAGATCGTAATGATGGATACAATTTGGCTGGGGGTGCAGTCATTAATAACACTAAATAAGATTAACTTATTTATTATAAGTTATTACAGGCCTACAATAGTTATTATAGGCTATCTTCAGGGCTAAGAAGGAAAAAACAGAAAAATAACAAAATTTATTTCGTTTAGACTCCCCAGATAAATTGTATCATTCTTTAGAAGAAAATGTTTGTGGAATATTCTTGACATTAGATAGAAAAGTATTTTCTATAAATCATAACATTTTTTGCAAAGGAAAAGTTCAGTAGATCTCATTAGTGCAACTCTATACTTTACTAGAACACTTATACTTCCTGCAATACAAGATTTTTGACTTCAATGTGTCATAATAGTAAAAAAAAAAGATTTTACAAAATTTCTGTTGTGAATAGAAATATTTACTTATACAGATTTACAATCTTAATAATAAAAATCAAATATTATGTGTATCAGTTTAGACAATCCCTTTTTGTTATTTTGCAATATTACATCATGATAATCCTCAACAATTTTCAAACGAATACTAAAATTACATATAATCATGAAGTACGTACCATTATATTAGTAAATTATATATTTTTATAAATATTTGTTGATTTTCAAAAAGAGCCTTAAATAAATATTTCAACAAATATCCGAAACATAGCTACTCAACCAACGTTTCGTCAATTCAGACACCACGACAGTAAACAATAACATGATACTATATGTAACCTATTTCATAAGTGAGTGAGTAATCAATCTGGTTAATATGTTTCAGCTGCTGATATAAGATGTAACATGTCTCATCTCCATTAATGTGCTCCCATTTTTTTTTGACCGTTCAAATCCATCTACCGAATCTACTAAAAAAATAAAAAGACACATCTTGGGAATGTATCCCAAAAACATTTTTTTTAATGTATAAAAATTAATGGAAGCCCAACCCACAATGTTTCAACACCTAAAATCAAATGTCATGTTTATTCTGTGCAACAACAGATAATTGATTACTTACCAAAATAAATGAGAGATAACTTCATTAATTGTTAAAATAACGAATAATCATAAACTTAAAATGGTGATACTTATCAACACGGTTTTCGGGTAGACTCATTTTTCAGTTACCTCTCCAATTTTAACAGTCATAGTATTATTAACTGTTTTAATTAATAAAATTTAATTTAAAAAGGCGTAATAAATATTTATGCCAAAATAAGCTATGGCATTAACAACACTAAGCAAGACCAGGGTGAGAGACATTAACATAATAGAGCACGGCTTATGCCAGTCACATTTTAGCATTTAATGAAGATTCATGTGCTTTCTGAAATGTCAACTGGCGAAGTGAGCCAAGTAAACTTTAATTTAACTGAATAAAACGAGATCCTCGCCATTTAACAGCAGTAATAACTTACCCGAGGTAAAAAAAGGTGGAGCAAAATATTAAATTTAAGTAGATGAAGGGTTTATAATACAGATACTCTACTCTACTTTTATATGAGTATTAGTAATACTATAGCATTTAATTAAAATATTAAAAATAATACCAAAAGAGTATTTGTCAATTGATTGGATTGAATTTATACAAAAATTATAACATTTGATACGTACGATTCGGAACTCAGAATGGATATACTTATGAGCCTGGTCAACTTTTCGTTATCAACAAATGGCTAATAAACTTCTCAAGAAGAACAATGGCATGAGCCTACTCTAGTCACTCCACGCCAAACCAGATGGAATGTGGAGTGATATGAATAGTGGAGACGAGATGGAATTCCATCGATCCCAAATTACAACGAATTATTTCAAATTCCAATGGCGCTAATCGGTGACAATGGGATATTGGTGGAATGAACCAATCAACTGCGCATTTGAAATTATTATATTATTTTTAGCGATTTTTTGATAAATAAAGAAACAAAATGCAATATTAATTAGAGAGAGTGGAGCATGGATAAAAATATAGGCACTTAATATTAGGAAAATCCAAATACAGTAAGTTTCAAAAAGATGAAATTGACTAACACTACAGAATATAAAAAAATGTTTAGACCCATGTTGAGTATGAGAGTTTGTATTGCGCTAGGGAATAGGAAGCGCCTTCAGAAAAATAATTGTTTTGAAAATTACATCATAAGAAAACTTCAAATCCGACAAACTAAACATCCCCCAACTAAAAAATAAATTAAGAGCAATTTTGAACTAATAAACTAAATTTCTTTAAAATAAGTAACTGTAACTCGAAAATAAACTTGTAATGACCGGTTCAGTGCGCGTTTGTTATTCATCTGCACAACCATTCACGAATAATATAACAAATACATTAAATGTAAATCACAAACATAATTTGTTCTGTAAACCAATATACAAATACATGATAAACATGGAATACAGCCTTTGAGATAAGTATACAAGGTATTGCATAATTAAAAGGGCATTCTTGAATAAATATGAGTCCCCCCTTTATCGCACCAAAAATAAACAGGAGATCGTCAATGTTGCTAAATATGAGACGGAACTGTATAATATTTAAGGAAGAAAATGGTCCTGGTGGAGATAAAAAAAAATCTGTTATGTAGGGACAACTGTTTATTTGGAAGCCGACATTTCGACCCACATTGCAGGTCTTCTTCAGGGCTATTATATAATATTTATTATAGTAACTAAACCTATTTCATGAAGTATTGTATAATTGTATTGTCGTAGATTTTACGGAAGCTATATTTAATTCTTGCACATAATGCAAGACGGTGAACTATGGTCAACGACCAGCCCGTTACTGGAGCGAATCACTTTCACTCAACGGACTGCATAACTTCTTACATTAACAAGTGCGAGTACATAGCCGGCAAAGTAGCTCTCTTTTAAATTTCACGTACATAGATATCTGTTATATATATATATTATTATAGAGACTGGGTCAGCCATAGTAGGTTCTGTACACCCTAAAGGGCAAATCCGTGGCTTTTAACGGATTAAGTAATTTATCTGTCATAGCTCGATTTGAACCTCAGCACTCAATACAATTTGCTACCCCGCTCCTCTTTTAAAAATATTCATCTTCTCTGTATACTTCCAGTATAGTATATATACCGCTGAAGTAAATACATCTGTCCTATATTATATATTTATTATATTATATTATTAGAATCATTTGCAAAAAGTTTTTCCCCAAAAACTAATTTGGTTTATTAAACTCATACATTATTTATCATACACTTTCTCACAATTTCCTTCAGTTTATCACTCAACCTGTTAATTCTTTCATGAAACTACCTAAACTAGGAAGTTACGTTATTAAAACCACTTAGAAGATATGCTGAAGGCAATATTTTTTTTAAATCTCCCTTGGGTTCGCCGCCTTCCATAAACTCCCTAATAGGACAGCAAATATATTATTTCAAAGGATAATACGTTTTACTCCTATCTGAAACATATGCAAGGCCTGGCCGTAAAAAGATGAAGGCATTAATGTTAAATTTGTGACCCTTTTAACATTCTATTATTTGTATTTAAAAATAAAAAGAGACCGTTACATAAATGTTAAGACCGTGGAAAAAATTCCAACGAAAAGCCCTTAAGTCTCCAAACTAAAATAGAAATTGAAATTATCTGTCGATTTCTCAAGCTGTAAACTTCTTCAAACAATTAAACACACACCGTTTCATTTTTTAATAAAATTGTTAAATCTAAATTCTATTTTCTTGGTTTTAGTTCGCAGTATTTAGCCTCTGAAACTTTAACTATTAGAGGCTTTTCATTTGAAATATCAGTATTAAGTTACATTAATTCAAAAGAGAAAAAATACTTTAAAATCTTTTTATTAAGAATGCCGTTCCTGTCCAACTCCTGAAGCAAATAAAGAATTCAACACGAATATTCGAACCATAATTTAATTCAGAAACTAGTAAATATTCGTCCGACGAACCTATCTATATAGAACATAAAAAACTGAAAAAGTAATATCATTCTCGGAGGATTTTCGGCTCCAAAATAATTAGGTAACATAATAATCTCTGTAACCAAAGGATAACTTACAAGGATAAGTCAGCTAATACAATTAAAAGGATTTTAAAAAAATATGAAACCAAAACAGGCCGACAATCATTAGGCTATTATCAACAATATCAAAGACAATATATAAATTATATTTGTACAGTTTTAATTTGTGAATTTTAAAAAGGTTTAATAAGCTATAGGTACATAGTGGTGATAATTAAGACTAATGTAACACGATTGAAACCTCAAGTTGCTATGTTAACAGGCATAGTACCCTATAGACGGGAAGTGATTCAATGACCCCGCTACAGGCCACCTCACGTCCAACAACAGATATTTTCCCAAGGTATAACAGGAAAAGGCTATGTACCTAAATAACTCGTAGCAGTGTCGGCGTCCGTTCTGGGCCATTCACCAAAAGGTATTATTGTATTGAGAATAGAATTGTTGTGCAGTCACCGTGTGGAATAAGAAGGTGTAGGGTCGGATTTAATGCCCTGGAGGCCCAAGAAGAGGTTTTGTCGTCCCTACTTCTTGAGGAAGGTGGTTGGACCACCGGCTTTATTTTATATATATATATATATATATATATATATATATATTCGTGATACGCCATACCTACCTAAAGTCCCTGGCCACATTAATGTGACCACCAAGAAAGATTATTTTCTTTTTGTTTTTCCTAATTTTTTTGATATACTTTCGCGTGTCTTAATAAATTGCTGTTTTAAGTAATGGCAACACTGTTATAAGTTTTTTAAAGTATTTTTTTTTTAGTAATGATAGTAGTTTAAGTACAGCCATTTTGTTTTACGAGTGACGGCGTGCATAATTTGTGTTTGAAATTTTTGTGGATTTATTCGGTTTTTTTCATTAAATACAAGTCGGATTCGGTAAGTTTATTATTGACTAGCTTTTGCCCGCGGCTCCGCTGGCGTGGAATTTGGTCTGCCACATAAAGTTTCGTGACAGATCATTTTAAATAAATAATTTAATTTATATATTAACTATAAGTTACTCGCGCATCCAAAATTTCAGATGTCTAACTTCAAAACTGACGGATTCCATAATTATATTAAGGGAGAAACCCTTGAGGGTGGAATGAACCCAATTTCTTTCTTAAATTATACAAAGAACCTATCTACAAATTTCAAGATGCTAAGTTCCTGATTTGCCTTTAATTATGTACTATAATGGATTCTCCACAGAACACAAAAAAAAAACCCTAAATCTGCACTTGCTGTAGCCTACTTGTTATTCTGATGTAAAACCTATATTTCTGTGAAGTTTCATCCAAATCTGTTCAGTAGTTTTTGCGTGAAAGAGAGACAAACATACAAACTTTCGCATTTATAATATTGGTAGGATTTATTATTTATATCATATATTTTAACTATTTTGATAGTTTTTTCATCAATATGTAAAATAGGGTGTAAATAGGGTAACACCACAAAATATTAAAAAAAAATAAAGATTTATTTTCGAAACTACTTTTTTCAATTTTATATTATTATCAGATAACTAACTTACCCATAAAATTAATATTTAACCTCGATTTACATCATTACGCATACAAAAAGATAATGCAAACATGTATCTATCCAGTGATCACATTAATATGACCAGGGACTGTAGTTACTCCAAAACCAAGTTTTTAGTACAACAAATAACTTAACAAAAATGACTGCCGTATTAATTTATTGCTAGTTAATAAGCCAAGCGAATTATACGTATGTATCAATTAGTGTGATAAAAAATGTATTAACACGTAATAACATAATTAATGAAAATAAAGACTTTTTTGCTCATGATCACATCGCTTTCCTTAATATATAACAAAATTTTTCTTAAATAAGTATACATACATAATTTAATTTAAATTAATGTCTTATTATATATAATCTTGACTCAATGATAGAAAATACAGAATATAAAACCAATATATGAAACGTCCTAAAGTGTATTTTATTCTTGAGTATATTCTTGTTGTTAGAGGTGACACAATAACAATCCAAGTTGAACAATAAAAATTCTTCATTAGCATAACAAACATATTAAAATATGTCTCAAGCATTAATTAGCTTCTTATAATTATAAAAATAACTGTGCAGTGAATAAATTATTTAAAAAATAAAAGTCTTGAATACATAAATTTGAATGAGATTAGTAATATGTGTCACCAGGTCAATAACAACAATTACAGCATTGAAATGAGCATAAAATTAAGGATAAATTAAACAAGTATGTAAAGCGTACATTTCCTTTTTTTGAAAAACTTAAAATAAAGTATTGTAATCACGAAAAGTTACGAATTTCACATCCCATCAAATAAATGAGCCGTTTATTAATTAAATACTCTTTTATTGTTATAATATTTTATTATAACATATTATTTTATTATACATATACATATATATATATATATATATATATATATATATATATATATATATATATATATATACATATATAAAGTAATAAATATCTTAAATAGGATGTATTATTTTAGATGATCGAGCGTATAACCATCTTTTAAGTCGCTGCTTCTCGTAGACAAACATTTCAATTTATTTTTAAGCCATGAGATTAAGTAAACTAGATAAGAACTAAGCTTTTCCTAATAATCTAATACTTTAGATTAAAAAAATAAAATAACAACTTCATCAAACGAAAAGCAAGCTAATAAATAGTGATTTGACAGGATAGCAAATAATTCTTAACATTACATTATATTTTATATTTATTATACATCTTACAGTTTAAAATGCCACATCAGTGAAAATTACACTCGCACGTTTTGATTTTCTTTATTCTATTCAAATCACTTTTTTTTTTTTGTGAAAACTTAAAATAATGGGCTGCGTAAGATTATAAATTAGATGCTTTCATTTTTGTAACATATAGGTTATTACATAGGAAGCAGGATACTTTAGTGTGTAGAGAGCTTAGTTCTTATGCTGAAGGATCCTGGTTCCTGTACCGGCCGTAGCAGGCTAAACTGTTTCATCTGTTGTACAGCGAACGGAATGTGCAGAATCTGCAGACCCTCCTTGGACTCACCTAGCCACTATAAAATGGTCATTCTTAGTAAGCAAGAAAACCTAACCGTTTAGCGTAACCTGGAACAAATGACCTACATGCACAACCGTTTTCCTAGATGCATAAGTACGTAGCTTAACCCTAGACCCAGAGGACCTGTGAGAAAAACCTGTGGTCTAGAGGTTAGCTAATAAACAAGCAAACCCCATATCGCGGGTTCGTAGCGAGGCAAGTGGGCCTAGGATTTTTTTATGGTAAAGAAAACTTCCCCTGGTTATGCCGTCACTCAGAAAGGTTAAACGGGGGGTCGCGAGCCTGTACGATGTCAGGTACTCGTTAAAAACCCTTATCCTAATTAAATCTGGATACGCAAAATTTAAATCTCTGTATGTTAAATGAACAAACAGCATCTCTAGACCCGTCATGGGTTCTAGAAGTAAAGGTTATTATAATTTTAGTATTTTTATCTAGGTTATTAGAATTACATTCATTTATATGGAATATAAAATATTTACAGGGGAAAAACCTGGGACTCTTTATAGCATTTATAACACATAACGAAAAACGAGTGGATGGAAAAAATACAGCGATCAAAGTTGTACGATGACTTTGTCTTCTAATCTTGTTATTGTTCTTTGTTCGATTCAATTAATAATAAATAAGATTAACTGTAGCCTGAAAAAGAAAAGAAAAAAAGTTAATTAAAAAGTGACCCTTTGGCGTGAGATTTATTGGAGAGACAGAAACCACTTAGCAGAAAGGGCCACTATCAAACAAACTATCTAAAAGTTATAAATTGCCAAAATGTATTGCTTCTTCATGTCCTTTCGGTCCTCTTTCCTTAATTCAATAGCCTAATTTTCTTAATAACAATGCCTCTATAATAATGGTTTATATCACTATAAAATCTATAAACATACTAACCTTTTCAAGAACATCAATATCAATAAGATAATCAATAGCTTTCAATCTAATCTTAGTAACCTTTTGATATCTTTGATCAACAAAGTACTTTTTTTTTACTTTTTTGCCACGGCCAATATCCATCCATCACGTATTTCTTCTGATTTTGACCGTGCCGTACATTTTTTTACTCAAGTTTGTCAAGGGTTTTACGGAGAAAATAGCCAAAATCTTGAAGAAGTTCAAAATATGGACGAGTTACAACACTGACAGAAAAATAAGTCAGGTTCTGAGAAGTGCAAACGATGACTTGGGTCTAAAGACTCTAGGAATCTACTGCATTGCATGTTCCTGTGGGAAGGAGTACATCGGACAAACAGGAAGATAGGTCAGTCGTAAGCTGGTAGTGTCCAAGTCAGTGTCGAATAACAACTAATTTTTTCTGTAGTACTACCTTCCTCCACTTGGAGAGTTAGAACAGAAGTATTTTTTGAAAGCTTAAATAATAATAATAAATATTTGTTTGAGATATTATACTAATGGCATTTGGCATTAGTACAATATCTCACAGATACATATTCTACCTGCAATAAATTTTTGAAAACTTTCCCTAAAAGATTCACGTGAAAATGTGGATGGAGAAACCTCCCATTGAAGGTGCACCTAGCGTAGTTCATCTCTCTGTAGTAGATCCCTGCTCCACAGACATTTCAGTCTTGTCGGATTATGTCGTAGTGTGTCTCTCATTAATCTTTGTACCACTAAGTATATGCGTACAGCAAGTGAGTCATGAAATGTTTTATAAAGGAAAGCTCTGGATGTCATTTTTGAAATTCCACCTCCCTGCTTCAAAATATCTTATAGAGCAAAACATGGCGTTATTACTATCATTTATAATTGGAAAATGAAGCGAAAGAGCTTTAAGCAAGTAAAGTTGATCAATTTTGAATTAGAGTAGATGAAGTTACCACTATGGTTTATTAACTACGCTTTGTATGGTGTTTGTGTTAGTATAATGCTACCAGGTTGGACAAAATTTTCGCCAATAAAATTAAAGAATGTTGTTAATCAAGCACTTTAAGCAATTTTAAGATTTTAAAAACCCACGGTAATGTAGTAGAACGGCCAATCCAAAATTTGGAAAAAAATTTATATCCATGCATTGGTATCCAAAAAAAATAGAGAAAAATATAATGAACAGCCATCAATAACCAAGCGTTTACTTAACAACAGCTGATGATGTTTTCAATCTAATCACTAATGAGAAGTCAAAATGGATTTACCACGCCTTTATTTATTTATTTTATTAAGCCAAATCCATTAAATTTAATTGCTCTAGTAATTACAGCTGATATTAGATCCGTGCTAGTCTGTTAATGGATTGCGACTTCTCATGGATCGAGCCCCGCTTGTAATGGCTTCGTAATTTTACAGCTAAATTCGTTTTGTTTTATTTCATTTAATGGATTTAAGTTACTACCGCATGAAAAGCGTTATGCTTAATTTAATGTTTTGTTTAATTTCTGCTAAATTGAGATTATGAGACACATTGAGTTATGTACTGCTCACTGGACTTCTGTATAATCAAGAATTGCACCAGAACATGACTACAAATCATTATTGCACATTTTGATTTCATTTTTATTAAATCCATTAAGACACGATAATGTTTACTTAACGTATTCATTATCCGACCATTTACTTCCTACACTGAAACATTTTAGCAACGCTTTCTTGATCAAGCTCTCTATTTCAGGACCAAGAAGCACAAGTAATACCAGACAAGTTCTTCACGGTGCTCTTATTCTGGCGAGAAATTTCTTCGTGTAACTCCTTCAACTGTGCATGACCGTCTCATGTTAGGACTTTAACGGACGTTTCTATTTTATTTATATTATTGAACTTTACTTTTTTACTTTACGAGATATTTCTTATAATGTCACTTCAGGAAAATAAATTGCATAGACTGAACAACCAGACCATTAAAAGATAACTTAGTCACCTTTGATTACTTAGTTAGATTAAATCAGTAACTCAAGAGTGATAGATTTAAGCGTAGTTTAAGTAGAGAATTCTTTAAATAGTATAAATTTCTAGTAGCCTAGAATGTGGGAAATGTAGATTAATTTTTCAATCATAAGATCAATAATTATTTCTTTTTTATACACATGTTCGTAGAGAGGCAGATCAACCCCTCTTTTTCCAATTGTTCAAATCACTCAAAATCCTATTGATATAAATTTTTTTGCCTATTGAAAATACAATAAATTCAAACCTTTCTTCCCAATTAATACAATTTTTTATGTTCCAGTTTTATTATTCTATTTATTTATTTTTTCACGATTCAATATACAATCCTCTCTTAAAATGCACCTGGTGCAGTAAAAGAGTTACCATGTATCATTATTAATATTAATATGTTACTGTCAAAAATTAATAAAAGCCAAGGGGTTGAAAAATGAAAAAAAAAAAATTTTTTCACGAAATGTCCTTTTCTTATTTGATTGTGGCCTATTCCCACAAATTCTTCTTATCAGCCCATTCTTCTTCTTCTTGCAGCCCTCGTGCTGCCATTCCTTCTCTCACCTCCTCTATCCATGTCTTCCTCGGCTTCCACTTTTCATCTATAATCCGGTTTATATAGGAAATTTCTTTGGCCATCCTTTGCCACTCATTCTCATCAGATGGCAAATCATTGAAGCTTCCTCATATCTATTTCATTTTATGTATGAGAGGAAAATAGTTGACAGGATGATACAATGGAGAATGGAAATAGTTGGGGGGTGCAGTCAAGAAAACAACAATAAATAAGTACATGACTTATATTTAATGTGTGCCGACATTTCGACCTACCTTGTAGGCCATCTTAAGATTTTTCATTTTTGCACTTGATTACTATCAAGCTGAATCTTCGTGAATAGATTCGTTTTGATGAGACGCTCAACAATTTCCTTTGCGAAAATTCTCGATTGTGGTAGCTAACAGAGGTAGCAAGGATAAAATATGTCGATTTGATGATTCTCCAAAATTTAAGGATAACGTACCAAGCAATTTGTAGGACAATATGACTGTTAAATTATATAAATATTAACTAAGAAAAAAAAAATCAGCTGGTTAGTAATAATTTTTGATGACCTCGTTATCGATCAACATGGCATAGAAGCCTTAAACTACCTTCAGGTAATAAAACCATGTAACACGGGCTATATCTTTTAGTATATACATATATTTGTAATTTTTTTATTCAAATAAAATCTTGGAGAAAAAAGAAAAAAATATTATTATATTTAAGTAGTTAGAAACGACGGATTGTGCAAACGGGGTCAATGACCTAAGGTCATTGTAGGGCGGGGGGGTGATTAGTGAGGGCGGGAGGGGGTGACCTTGGGCTAGTGGCTGGTGTTTGTGTGCACAATGTGGCAACAGTGTAAGGAATTTATTAGATCTGGCAACGTCGCATTTGTTTACATTGCGTTTCATTCATGGGGTGGTTTGACCTTTGATGACGTCTGGTCTTATATTTGTTTACTTCCGCGTCGACGCGGCCGGTTTCGTCTGTGAGATCACCTTCAGGGCTGCTTTAAGTGGTTTATAATTTATCATCGGTAGTTAACCTGTTGCATTTGTTTTCAATGGTGGGGGTGATTGAACTTTGTACCGGTCTTGTGAGATGGGTGTGACGTAATTTCATTAAAACATCGTCGCTTTGTTTACATTTGAGTTGTAGTAGGAGTGTAAATAACCTTGTGACGTAACGGGGCATTGACCGTGTGACGTCAGAGCATGAACCTGGTGCATTTGTTTGCAATGGTGGGGGTGATTGAACTTTGTACCGGTCTTGTGAGATGGGTGTGACGTAATTTCATTAAAAGAAAAACATCGTCGCTTTGTTTACATTTGAGTTGTAGTAGGAGTGTAAATAACCTTGTGACGTAACGGGGCATTGACCGTGTGACGTCAGAGCATGAGTCACAGCTGGTCCACCTCCCCGCTTCCCAGTATGCGTTTCTCAGCAGTTCATACTTTATCTCACGGATGATGTAAAAATGACCTTGTGACGTCAGTTCCGTCAGAGCAGACACCACTATCGTACTTTGAATTATATTCAAAGTGATCAAGGGAAAGAATTTTACAACTCAAAGTTTAATTCTCTGATGAAAAAATACTCTATTAATCATTATTCTACTTTTACCTCAATGAAGGCTTCCATTGTAGAAAGGTTTAATATCCAGATGTATATCTTGTAGAAAAGGTTTTGAAGAGAAAAGGAAACAAGTTGTACGTGAAGTGGTTGGGATTGGAAGAACGCAGCTGAATTGACAGAAAGGATATTGCATAATGTTGTGAAAGAAGAAAAAAACAATCTGATATTAGACATTTATTTTTTTTTTTTTAATCCTGTTACAACAAAACGTTTATTAAAAACATTCCTAAAATATAAAATAGGATTTTTTTATTGACTTGTTGCTGCTATAACATGTAAAATAAAATCTAGTGATTGATAATTAATGTTCTTATTTTTTTTTGGGTTTTTTTAACCTACACTTCTATGATTTAAGTAATCATTTATTTATTCATTTATTAATGTTTTAGAATTAATTAATTACAACTATTATATACTTATAACTACAATTACATATAACAATTAACAATTATATAACTAATGCAATGAATAATGGCCGTAAGGTAGCGTATCTGTATTGTTAATTGCTGTATGGCGTTTATCATCATATGGGGAAAGAGACTTTTTATTTATTAATACTGTTTGCACTTGATGTCTTTTTGATTGTATAATTTGAAATTGACTGTACATCGACTCGTAATTTCTTATAGTATTTAAATAATCTTGAAATGTGAATTCACGAACTGCACATTTTTTAATCCCTTTGGATCGTTTTATAAGTAAACCATGTTTAGTTATAAATGAATACATTTTTGGTCTTAAGCCAACGTATTCAACAATTGGATCTCCAGCTGTTTCATCTTTGAGCATTCCTACAATTTTTTTGTTTTTGTCAGAATAAGAACGATGCTCTGTCGGATAATTACTTGTATCGAAATAGTCTTTTAAATTGTTACTTATGTCGTCGTATATATCTTCTGTATTAATAAGGTATAGAAGTGAATCGGTGTCTATATAGCACAGGTTTATATTTTGCGGACCATAAGCTTTTAAGAATACGTCATAATGTAATTTGTACATTAAAACCTTTGAAAGTTCCAGTATGCTAAAACCGACATAAAGGGGTTTATCAAATACAATTTTTTCCTTCTCTAACTGGACGGATACTACATTTTCAGTGAAAATTATTCTCTCTTTGAAATTTGGCTTTTTAACTAGTTTGTTTAACGATCTTTTATTTGTTACAATTTTTAGGTCTATTCGTTTTCTAACGTTTTCCATAAATTTCCCAAAACAGGAGTTGTTCATGAGTTTGAAAAAATCTGACTCAAAAGGATTGGTAGACTTAGCTCTATGTTTGCTATTTAAATTAATGTATGGAGCCAACCAATTCTTTTGGTTAAATTTTAAAACTCTATGTATTTTTTTCAATTTAATCCCGAGATTTATAGCTTGTTTCAAGTTAACATAATGCACGATATAACGGGTTTTTGGTGTGAGTGTCGTTAGTAACTTTTCTGTAGTTTTATTGCAAGGGGGTTTTAATCTTTCGGGTAATAAAGGTAGTTGACAGTGCAAATCGTGTATGTCTTTAGGGTAATCAATGTCTACATCAAGTATGTACCCAACTTCAGAGTCATCGGGAACGTTTAACACGTCTAAATCTTCATTATGCCATTTAAAATCACTATATGGAAGGAAACAGTTCATTGCATAACCATACAAATTATTTACATCAGCATACATTAGGTAGCTAATGGGCAGATTTGGATCATAATCATCTACGTAACAATTATTTGCTTTGGCATAACGCTTGACAACTTGTGTAATACCTCCTCGAATTCCTTTTTCGATAAATAATACCATATCTAGGTCTTTTATAATGTCTAGCTCAATGTTTGTAGTTTTTAACATTGCTTCATAGCTAAGGCCCGGAAGAGACATAAAATAGGCTGGATCTAAGCGATATATATCTATACAGAGTTTACGAAATTTTTCAAAGACTTCGCATAATAAAATTACATCTGTTTTTATATACATTTCGGTATACTCTTTTAAGTTCTTTATATTGAAGGTTTTCCAAATGGTTTGAGCATGTTGATAATCAGAATTAGAAATATTTTCTAAAGTTAAATTGTTGTAAAATTTCTCTATTGCAGGTAACTTAGTTTCCTCCAACCGCGCGAAAGAATTTATGTAAGAATACGGGTAAATTCCTTTTTTTGTCAGCAATTCAACTTTGGTTTCTTCAGAAAATAACTGGTACAAATGAGGGAATGTGATTGAATGATTCACAGAATCTTTCTTCATGTTTTGTACTAGGGTGTCTAGGCTAGCTGCTAAAAATTTATAACTGTCTACGAACCTTATTTTAGTTTTACAATTTTTAAATGTTTTAGTGAAACTTATGTATTTTTCTGTGTTACTTGGAATTACAGTAACATCTCCTTCATGGTCGGCTAAAAAAGGAACAATAAAGTGCGAGTCATAACCCTGAAAGTTATGCATAAATACCGGAATAAAATTGGGAGTTTTTGCTTGTAAATTGCAATTGGAATGAGCCGCTCCAATAAACTTAGATGTTACATGATCGTGATGACGTACTTTCTCATCGTTATTTAAAGTTTTCTGGCATATAACGCATAAATCAGTAGATTGATAAATTAACTTTTCTTGCTCGGTCATTTCAGCCATAGGTTCGACATTTCCATATATTTTATCAGCTCTTTTAGCCAATTCATGTAATGCTTCCATAAACATTGACATACAGTTTTCACCGGTGAAAATTGATGGTTGTTGTTGATTAAATAATGGTATATCCGCTTTGACCATAAGTGATGCACAAAAGATTTTATGATTTTGAACTGATTTTGTCCAAGAAATTGATGGATTTTGTGAAGGACCCTCAATTGGTTCCAGATAGGATTCAAAGTCTGCATATGCTACAATTTTAATTTTTTGTGTGCATTCGAATTTTTTAAATTTGATTTTATCAGCAACTGGAAAATCCGATCTCACTGGTTTATGCGTACCGCAAAATAATAAATGCTCCTTTAATCTTTCTTCCGCGTTTTTTCCGCTTTTTGTTTTATATCCCCAGGAAATAGATGTTAAACATCTGTGACAAATTTCTTTGGCAGATTTGTCATCGGATATTTGTCTACTAACAAGCCGGCTTAAATTTGTGATGTAACAATAGTGCGAATTTCTTTCATTTTGAAGAAACAAAAGGTCAAATCTCTCCTTGTAGGTTTCTCTTTTGCTTATTCTTAAAGGAAATATATCATTTTTTTCATCTAAACCGTAAACATTAATTAAAACATTGTTTACATTTTCAAATTTTTTAATGTCTTTCATGGAAGTGGGATATGTAATACAATCGAAATTATAATTATTATCAAAATGTTCATACGACTTAGGATTGCTCGAACCAATAGTTTTGCTTAATATTGCTAATCGAAAACAATCATTGTTTACGTTTTTTACATTAATTACGGCATGCTTGTTTTCTATAACTTTTGGCAATTTAATAAATTGTTTCCCGCTGAGAGGTTTATATTTAGTTAAATGCAAGTATAGAAAGTTACATGATACAAATGTCCAACCAGAACCTTTAGTTTCAAAAGAATCTAATTCCAAGACTATTTTTTCGAATGATTCTCTAATATATTCGTCCAAATCGGTTGAAGAATCTATAACTTGCTGACTAGTCTTAAAATTCATATCGGACTTTTCCTCATTATTTTGACTTATTTTTTTATATGTACAGTCTAACTGTAGATTAACTTTAAATATATTCCATTGAGCCAAATATGATTTTAAAATCTTAATCAATTTTTCTTTGTTTACTTCTAAAAATGTTTTCGGAATTATGTTTTTATCCCGATTTTCAATATAAAAATCTAAAACTGTATTACCAAATGCAGCCTTTTTAATGCCTTGTTCATACGTGATTAAGCTACTGAGTTGTTCCTTATGATAAAGTTTATATTTCTTAGGAGAACTAATTCCTTTTTCTGCACTATTAACACTGGAGAAAGATGGTATGTTTGAATGTGTCCGTTTTTTAAATGGTAAATGAAGTTGAGATTGTTTCAAAGATGACCCAGCAGGAGTTTGGAAATTTTCCATTGCTAACGATTGGCTACTGTGGCCCACGAACGCTTGAAGGGAACTGATGCGCTTTTTTTTTTTCTCACATACAATTTTATGTCGTGAACAGCTAAAATTTGATTTAAATTCGCGACTGCAATTTGTGCACGAATGAAATTCCCATTTACATATATGAGAACTTAAATTTTGTAATAAGAGCCCACATTTTGTACATAAAACATCCATACCTTATGACACAGATACTTCCCCTAGGCCGATATTCACGCTTTTCTTATTTACTAAAACTTAAGATGTATGTATTTTTGCACTTCCCTCCGTATTTCATCTTCAATAATCCTAAAAATAAAAAAAAATCTTACTTTTTTATTCTGAAAATTAAGTATTAATAATTTTAAAATTTTAAATTAAGTATTAATTTAATTGATCGCAATAACAATTAATGATATGAAAACTCACCGTCATACTGCTCTATCTCTTCATCGGTGAAACATTCGCGGTACCTCTTTGGAAGAAAGGTTCGGATGAGTTCTCCTTCCTCTCCCTCTATGATGGCCTGCAGTGATTGGCCGTATTCAGTATTTTTTAAATTGAGTTTAAGTATTTTATATGCCGCTCCCTCTTCTAATTCTCCTATTGTCTTATAGGCTGTAAGACCGTTTAATTTATTCAAAAGAGTCATCTGCAATGTTTATAACAATCATTGTTAAAATGATTCAATATTGTCAAGATTTTTATCATAATGTTAAGATTAGTTAAAACAAGTAGCTTAACAACTTACGTTTAAGCAGTGACTAGCGACAGCGGAGAGCATAACACGGAGGCAAAACAGAGTGACGTAGGCCAGTGGCTGAAGAGGGAACGCTTATAAAGACTTGGAATAGGTGGTATCATGACCATATATGGACACAAATATAACCGCTGAGCAAAGAATAATGGAAAACGGGTAGGTTGCATCGCGATGACTCATGCTCTGACGAATCTGTCATCACATGGTATGACCATATATGGGAATGGAAATATAGAGAACCGAGAATGCAACTATGCGAATGTAACTCACAGACAAGGTTGATTATTATTACCGTTTATCTGTAATATTTATAACCATTAGATTGCTATCACTATGCTAGGATTAGTTTTTGTATCATCGGATGAAATGTTTGTAGCTCTTTTGTAATAAGATGTTTTTGGCACTAATGCTGATTTTCTGTAAATATTAACAGACTTCCGGTTTGGCCTGGTACAATTGTACTGATTGTTTAATGTCTTCTAGAGGTTGAAGCACGGGTGTAAAGAATTCTTGTCGACCTTTTTCAATATCTTGGAGACTACGCTTCAAAGACTGATATTTGTTTTTCAAAATCTCGCTAGTTTTTATAATCTCACGAGTGACTCTTGGGTCCATGACTGCCGTTACACCCCCCCATGAATGCTCTTTATATATCCACAATGAATGTATCGATTCCTTTTCTAAAACGCCCATTGTTCAGGTCTCTACTTTTGTCAATGACGAGATAACTAAAAGAATCTTTCCAACATAACGAACACATATCTTTAAAAAGTGAAAAACTTAAATCTGGAGTGCTTACATGTTCTTCGTAAATATGTTTCAAATTTAACTCATCTTGAGGAAATACTATTAAAAAATTAAAGTTACATCTGATAAGGTGTCTCGGGATACAAACATAACTTTGTGTTAAATAAAAGCAATCAAGGTTCATGTGACGACCATAACTAAAATATCGTTTAATTATATCCTGATCTTCCATAGTCACATCATCGAATATACAGACCGAATTGGATTCAACTTCTTGAGGCAATTCTTTTGCATCTTCAAATTCGAATAATCCTATTTCAGGAACTAGATTTATGATACTTTTTAAATATTGATATTTCGGTTGATGTAAAGTTTTTCCGAAAAGATACACATTTTTAAATTTTAAGCCATTCGGATTTAATAAAAGTCCAATCATGATATTAGTCTTTCCGCATCCGCTTGGTCCACAAATCGATGCCCTAATGGTGCTTGGTAATAATGAACTGTGCCTCCTCTCTGAATCCCACTTAACAGGGGAGAAGTCAGTAGTAGAGAAACGTTGTCCTTGTCTAACTAATTTCATTCTGAATGCAAACAACATCATCTTTCCTCTGTATATATATATATATATATATCTCAGTTCTTTATTTTCCAAGTACAGTATGGTTCGTAGGACTCGCAAAGGAAGAGGCTTGCTGAACAGTGTTATTAACAAGTTACCAATTGAATTACACCTTCCGGGATATCAGTATTGCGGGCCGGGTACGAAATTAGAAAAACGTTTAATTGCGGGTGATAGTGGAATAAACAAACTTGATAGAGCTTGTAAAGAACACGATATAGCTTATCGCAAACATACGAATATGGATAGTCGCAAACAAGCGGACAAGATCCTAGCTGATAATGCTTGGAAACGAGTTAAAGCTTCAGATTCGTCATGGGGAGAAAAAGTTGCAGCTTGGCTAGTTACAAATGTCATGAAGGCGAAAGGGAAAACTGGTTCAGGTTTAAAAAATAAGAAAAAGAAAGGGAAGATAAATTTTATGGATTTGGTTAAATCGTCAAAGGTTGATGATGTATCATCAATTCTGAACGCATCGAAAGTGGCGTATAAGAAGGCTAAAAAACATTTACGCGGTAAGGTGAATCCTTTACCGCCTAGAATTCTACCGCTACCAAAGGAGGGAGGCTTTCTCCAATTTCTTGTACCGTTGATGGCAGGACTTTCCGCTGTAGGATCTTTGGCAGGAGGAGCTGCGAGTGTGGCAAAAGCGATCAATGAGACGAAAGAGGCCAAACTTAAATTAGACGAGCAAAAGAGACATAACATGGCAATGGAAGGTCAGAAAGTTGGTGATGGACTTTATTTGAAGCCCCACAGGGATGGTTACGGTCTGTTTATAAGCCGACAAAAAAGACCTAGAAAAATATGACTACCAAATAAACCGTTGACCGATCTTGAATTAAATTATATGGCTAAAGATTTAAATATTCAAAATTTTCGTGGAGTATTTATGATCGATAATCTCCCTAAATATCCGAATAAATATGAGACAGCTATTATAAACTTGCAAACAAGTTCAGAACCTGGTTCTCATTGGGTGTGTTATGTGAAAAAAGATAATCTTGTGAAATACTTTGATTCGTTTGGAAATTTGAAACCACCACCACAGCTACTTGACTATTTCAAGGGTTCAAAAATAACTTACAACAGACGTCGTTATCAGAAGTGGAATACTCAGATTTGCGGACATCTCTGCTTAAAGTATTTAGCTGATGTTTCTCATAAATTTTGATCATTCATAATCATGAGCTATACAGTATCGTTTACGGGAAATTCTAGTGTTCTTCATGCAAACTTTTTACCTCCGCTGGAATTAGGCTCAAGTTATACAGTTGGTTTATTATCTTTTGACACATACAATACTATTCCGAATATAAGAAAGGATGTTAGCGATAAGTTTTATTTTGGAAATTCGACGATCCAGATACCTGAAGGATCGTATGATATCGATGCACTAAATTCTTTTCTTCGCGAAGAAATTGCTCACCAGGAACCTGGTGCGGGGTTTATGCTGCGAGGAAATCAGAATACTTTAAAGGCTGAACTTAGAACAACGAAGCCGGTCTACTTCAACTTCCCCGACAAGCCCCATTCTATTGGTCCACTGTTGGGTTTTCATCGTCCAAATCATGTCATCAACCCAGTGCATCGGTACAGCGAATCGGATGGTATTGTGAAAATTCTTTCTGTAAACACTATTTCGATTCATTGTAACATCGCAGTAGGGTCTTATGTCAATGGAGATCCGGATCATAGCATACACCAATTCTTTCCGGCTGTAGAACCAGGATATAAAATAATAGAAACCCCGAATCCTGTCATTTACTTTCCTACTAACGTGAGGACTGTTGACAATATTACCGTTCGGTTAGTGGATCAAGACGGAGAACTTATTGACTTTAGGGGAGAAACTGTTACATTGAGAATACATTTGAAGAAAAATGGGGATTGATTTTACGATGGATGGTGTGCAGAATAATAGTGTAGCTCGTTATAAAAGGAGAGAGCAAGCCATGTTAAGAATTAGTAATCCTAAATTGACGAGACAGTTAACAACTGCAAACGCTAACTTTTTGAAACAGTGCGGTTTTCGGTTACAAAATAAGAAAAAATGAATAACATACTCAACATTACATCAGATATAAAATTTGATGATTCCCTTACGCAATTCCAGTATCATTCACATCAGCCGTATGCGGGGAACACCTTTAACAGGTCCGACGAAATCAGAATACCTATACATCAACAAGATGTCTACACGTTTCCTTCATTAAGTTATGTTTATCTTGAAGGACGAATTTTAAAAAAAGATGGTACTCCTGGAGCTACTTCAAAATTGACTAATAACGCATTTGCGTTTTTGTTTGACGAGATTAGATATGAATTGAATGGCATTGAAGTTGATAGAGTGAGAAATCCTGGAATAACTACAACGCTTAAAGGTCATGCATCATTTTCACCTACTCATGTCAAAGGGCTAGAAAATGCGGGATGGACGATGCCCGGTGTTAACAATACTCTTTCCTTAGACAAAAACGGATTTTTCAGCGCATGCCTGCCCCTGGATATTCTTTTAGGAATATGTGAGGACTATAGAAAAATTTTAATAAATCTTAAGCAGGAACTCGTTTTGATTCGATCTAGTACGGACTTGAACTGTGTGAAGGGTAACGATGATAACGTCCAAATAAAATTGGACAAAGTGGTTTGGAGGATGCCTCATATTCGTGTTTCTGATCAAGAACGTCTTAGATTGCTGAAGATGGTTGACAAAAACAAGGTCATATCAATTCCGTTTCGATCATGGGATCTTTACGAATACCCTAGTTTGCCTGCAACACAGCAGGAAAATTGGACTGTCAAAACATCGACAAATTTAGAAAAGCCGCGGTATGTTATTATCGCATTCCAGACTGATCGAACGAGAAACGCTACCAAAGACAGCAGTCAGTTTGATAGTTGCAAATTGAAAAATTTGAAACTCTATCTGAATAGCGAACAATATCCTTATGACGATTTGAATTTAGATTTTGCACAAGGAAAAGTGGCTCTCCTCTACGAAATGTATGTAGAGTTTCAAGAGAGTTATTATAATAGGAGACATTCTCAGCCTCTACTGTCACGATCTGATTTTGAGACATTCGCACCTATAGCCATCATAGATTGTTCTAAACAATCTGAAGCAATACAAAGTACGACTATTGATATTCGTGTATTACTAGAGGCGAGTGAGAACTTTCCGCCAAATACTAAGGCATACTGTCTTATTCTTCACGATAAAATTGTAGAATATGAGGTGGGAACCGGTTTGGTCCGTAAAATGTACTGAAACAACATGTATATATAGAGCTTAGATCGACTGCAAAAAATATCACTTCACCGTAGGACATTGACTGAAGCATATAATGCGTTCGGCGGTCATTGATTTTCAGGGCTATCGCTCGGCTTCTAATTCATTGATCGTTAAAGAACTATCTGTAATCTCCATCAGCCATGGTTCATCGTGGCATTGGTTTTTCAAACCACCTCGAGATGTCGGAGAAGTGGGTGAGTCGAAAACAAATCTTTGGGTAAAGAAACATATTCACGGACTGGAATGGAACTATGGTGATGTACCATATGAGGATATGAGATATTTCTTACTATCCATCACGGAAGACTATGACACATTATGGGGAAAAGGAATGGAAAAATGCAATTTCATAGAAGAACTTATCGATAAACCAGTCTACGATCTTCATGATTTCGGCTGTCCAAACTTGAAAATTTTAGAAAATGATAAGATTGCATGTAGTTTTCATTTGAACACTTCCTTTGTCTGCTCATTAAATCAAGCCCATCGATTGGCTGCATGGGTCAGAAAAAATTCTGAGGCTTTAAATTTCAATAAAGAAGAGGTACGTAAGCAATCATTTAGAAACATTGACTCGCCTCATCATCTGCTGTCGTTTGCAGGATTTATACGCGGAGTCAAGGATAGTGTTAAATGTGTATACTGCGGACTGGTCTATGATTCCAAATCACTAATCAATCCTCTCAAGTACCATAAGGCGAGTCGTCCTCAGTGTTTGTGGTTTGAAAAGGAGTATTTATAAAAATGACAGGAAGGACCTTGTATCACTTTGATAATGGACAGAATGGAGGCTGTAATACGTCGCTTGGGAGAAGAAGGCATAGAAACTCTAACTACTGAAGAATTGAGAATTTTACCCCGCTCGTTGCTTTTGTACGTT